>NC_069425.1:21300119-21340119 GCF_026875155.1 Cherax quadricarinatus | reverse complement strand
TAATGGGTGACAACCTATAAAAATACAGTGGAACCTCTGCTTATGAGTTTAATCCATTTCATGACCTTGCTTGCAACTGGATTTCCTCATTTGCAGAGTCAATTTTCCTCATTTAAATTAATTGAAATGGAATTAATTTGTTCCAGTGGAATTCCAGGCACAAGAAAATACTTTAATAATTTCCTTAATATCAACTCTACAACTTATTTATCTATCACAATTCATGTAATATGACATAATAAACAATATTAATAACATAGAAACATGATATATACACTAGAATGACTAAAATACATGTCATTAGGTATGTGGCTAGTGGTGGTGACAGCAGCCATTGTTGTTGGAGTTTATAGGGGCACCACAGTGGCCATTGCTGCTCCTGACTACATGTGTAGAGAACCTAGGATAACCCAAAAAAGTCAGACAGAGTGACTTATAAGTGCTTCACTCTTAATTCTTCACTTAATTGCTACACTCTTAATGCTTCACTTAATTGCTACACTCTTAATGCTTCACTTAATTGCTACACTCTTAATGCTTCACTTAATTGCTACACTTAATTGCTACACTCTTAATGCTTCACTTAATTGCTACACTCTTAATGCTTCACTTAATTGCTACACTCTTAATGCTACACTTAATTGCTACATTCTTAATGCTACACTTAATTGCTACACTTAATTGCTACATTCTTAATGCTACACTTAATTGCCACATTCTTAATGCTACACTTAATTGCTACACTTAATTGCTACATTCTTAATGCTACATTTAATTGCTACATTCTTAATGCTACACTTAGTTGCTACATTCTTAATGCTACACTTAATTGCTACATTCTTAATGTTACACTTAATTGCTACATTCTTAATGCTACACTTAATTGCTACATTCTTAATGCTACACTTAATTGCCACATTCTTAATGCTACACTTAATTGCTACACTTAATTGCTACATTCTTAATGCTACATTTAATTGCTACATTCTTAATGCTACACTTAATTGCTACACTCTTAATGCTTCACTTAATTGCTACACTCTTAATGCTTCACTTAATTGCTACACTCTTAATGCTACACTTAATTGCCACATTCTTAATGCTACACTTAATTGCTACACTTAATTGCTACATTCTTAATGCTACACTTAGTTGCTACATTCTTAATGCTACACTTAATTGCTACATTCTTAATGTTACACTTAATTGCTACACTCATAATGCTACACTTTGCCACTGCTGCTTCATGTCTGCCACTGCTACCTCATGATGTCTGCCATTACTACCTCGTGATGTCTACCACTGCTACCTCATGAAGTCTGCCACTGCTACTTCATGATGTCTGCCAAAGCTGCTTCATGTTGTCTGCCACTGTTGCTTCATGTTGTCTGCCACTGCTACTTCATGATGTCTGCCACTGCTGCTTCATGTTGTCTGCCACTGTTGCTTCATGTTGTCTGTCACTGCTGCTTCATGTTGTCTGCCACTGCTGCCTCACATTGTCTGTCACTGCTGCTTCATTTTATCTGTCACTGCTGCTTCATTTTGTCTGTCACTGCTGCTTCATGTTGTCTGCCACTGCTACCTCATGATGTCTACCACTGATGTCGCCAAAGAATCAAACATTTATGCTATTTTGAGCTCAATTTCAAGGTACTTTTCATCGTGAAACCAATTAAAATCATATTTATTTTTGTAGTATATCTTCCATTCTATCACATGAGACCAAGTAAAACGAGAATACAACCATACAAATGATACGAAAATATACCACTTAGGGGAGGCTAATGGCAGAGAAATGAACTGTTATTTATGGTCTGATTTCTTTCATTTTTGGTATACGTTAAGACGCATCTTTTCATCATACATTGCCCAAGTTTCAATAAGATAGTCCAACAAACAACTGATATCCAATTCCCTAGATCAAGAGCAAGAGCCCCCTCACCAGTGTCAATTAACCTCCCTTGAGGCCCACTCGCATCTGGAAATTTTGCTCGCGTCTGGAAGCAAAAAATCAACCGAGCAGCTGGTCATGTCTGGGAAAAACTCGCACATGGATCCACTCGTAAGTAGAGGTTCCACTGTACATCATGCTATATCTCTTCTGCCATTGGTAAATAAAGGTAGACTTTTCCAGCAAAAGGAAAAAGTATCACATAGTTCACAGCAATGCCCTACAGCCCATAGCATTTTTTTTATAATTTAATTTTGTGGGGTTAAATTGCTGGGGCTTTCTGACTTAAGCAACATCAGAGGAGTTAATTCAAGGTGACAGGGTTCTGAGTTACTTGTTTGCAAAATATTAAGGTTGTACTATAGTATTTTAAGTTACTTTTAATTCACCTTTATTAGAATTATGGTGTTCACTAAATAACCTGCCTTTTTTTCTTTTTCTTTGCCCCATTTTGGTATTGAAATTCATTTACTATTTATTTGCCAGAAGCAAGGGGCTAGTAATCTCTTCTCCTGTATACATTACTAAATTTAAAAAGAGAAACTTTTGTTTTTCTTTTTGGGCCACTCTGCCATGGTGGGATATGGCTGGTGCGTTGAAAGAAAGAAAGACATACGTACTTTATTTGGTTCTTCATGTAGACATGCAATTTTTACTACTCAGAGGTTGTAGTTTTCTCTCTCTAGCTTCTTGGCACTTCTGAATTCTTACATTACAGTAGACCGTTGATTAAAACAGTTTCTCCATTAATTTATTATCAAATTGCGGCATATTTTTGTTTTACACTTTGTAAAATTCAATTTAAATGGTTCTGCTTCTTAGTAGGGAAAAAATTTTAGTGCTGCAAGCTGGATGGCAGGGATCTTCCCTTCTGTGTAGTGAGTGCACGCCAGCAGTCTGCCTGTGGGTCAAGTCATTGTCTTTCACAGGGGAGGCCCTAGTTTCCTACCCTGCTACCTCCGTACCATTGCTCGGTATATACGCATCCAGCACAGTACCCAGCATTGTCCATGAATCGGGTTTTGGTCTTTTCATTACCATACATTGCATCTGGCAAGGAACCATTGCACCCAGGAGGCATGCAAGTATGCAGGAAGTGGCAAGACAAAGTAAAAAAGTTCAAGTCTTGGAGTTAAGAAGAAAATCGAGATATTAGATAAGCTTAAATGTGGTACCTGTGTGGTGGACATGGCAAGAGCTTATAGCCTTAATGAAGCATCTGTTCATATGATTAAAAAGAGTGAAGCAAATGTATGGGCTTGTGCAATGAATAACCCAGGCTGTCGTCTGATTTACTGACTTGACTGACCTACTGACTTGATTGATTTACTGAATGACTTGACTGATTTACTGAATGACTTACTGACTGACCTGATTTACTGACTTGACTGATTTACCAAATGACCTGATTACTGATTTTCTGAATGACTTGGCTGATTTACTGAATGACTTACTGATTTACAGATTTTCTGAATGACTTGACTGATTTACTGAATGACTAACTTATTGACTGACCTGACTACTAATTTTGTGAATGACTTGACTGACCTAACTTGAGTGATTTACTGACTTGACCGATTGATTTACTGAATGACTTACTTGACTGACTGACCTACTGACTTGACTGATTTACTGAATGACTTGGCTGATTTAATGACTTGACTGATTAACTGACTTGGCTGATTTACTGGCTTACTGACTTACTGATTTACTGAATGACTTGACTGACTGAATTGAATGACTGTACTGACTTGATTGACTGACCTGCTGACTCACTTGATTGGACTGACTGACTGACTGACTGGACTACCATCCACCCCATCCCAGATGGACCTCAGCATGCCTCTCCACTCCCTCCTTCATAATCACTGACAAACACCAGCAACCACAGTTTAAGGTAAGATTATTTCTGTTGCATTTGTAGCCTTGAACTACAGAAAAAAAATATACATAATGACAATGAACAACAATTGCATTATCATTTTTATTTGTGTAAGATTTGGAGACATAAAAAAAAAAAAAAAGCTGTTTGGCTTTTTTGGGGGGTCTTGGGAACGTAACCCTATTTTTCCCTCAAGTTCTTCAGTTCCTTTAACACGGATTTGTCTAACACTGCATTTTCAGGAACCTAACTACCATCTTAATCAATGGTCTACTGTATATTGTGTGAAAGGACACTTTTTTTTTTACAGCTCAGAACATATATTAACCCATAAACAGTCCAAACGTATATATACTTTCTTACCACTAGTGCCCCAAACGTATTGTACATTTTATTTTTCCTTCCTTCAAATTTGTCACGATTGGCCTGAGATGCCTTTTCAGCATAGAATGGGTCTTAACACTCAGTGTGCACTTTATTAAAAAAATCTGGGACCTTGTGGGAACACCAGTTTAAATGAGCACCAGCTAGACCAAACAGCACAGCAAACACCTGGGATTCACTGATTTCATGTAATATTAACTCTCCCATTTTAAGAGGAAAGTGATTTTGACCCTGAGTTTAATGGCTTTGAGGTGGATGTAGCCATAAGTGGTCGAGGAAATATCATAAAACCTCGATAATAATCCATGTGCAATATTTGTGCAACACCCTTTCAGAATGTCTTATGACCTATGCCCTAAGTAAAGAGAAACAATTCTGAAACGTAATACTTGTTCAGCAGGCTGGCTGGCCAGCTGTGTGGCTGGCCGGCTGCTGGCAGCATGGCTCTATCTCCATTTGTCTGTCTGTATCTATATCTATCTCTGTATCTCTGTCCATCTGTCTCTGTCTATCTCTATCTGTCTCTGTCTATCTCTGTCTCACAGGTACACATAAATACAAGTATGCATAGTGTAAATTACCTAGGATAACCCAAAAAATCCAGACAGAGTTCTATACTCTGCTTGAAGATATGAGTAAATGTGATGACACAGTCTTGTGGCTCTCTGAGACGGAGAGCTAGACGGATAGACAGATAGACAGGGAGCTTGACAGATAGACAAATAGACAGACATGTTTGTGTGCCAGCAAAAACAAAGCGAGGGTGACGCTCATCAAATGTCACCTATTACCTTACGTTATCTCATCTTATCACTTCATTGTCAGGGGTGAACTGAGGCTTGTTTTACATGCTTCAAGGGAAGAAGAAGAAGAAGAAGTAGTAGTAGAAGTAGTAGTAGAAGTAAATAAATAACAAAAAGGCACAATACCATGACTGGAACGATACACAAACAATCCGCACATAAAAGAGAGAAGCCCACGACGACGTTTCGGTCCGGCTTGGACCATTGACAAAGTCACACTAACCAGAGGTGGAGCAGGACGGCTATATATAGGCAGGAAGAGGTGGTGGTGGTAGTAGTAGTAGTAGTAGTACAAGAATTGTATATAATACTGACAAGATGAAATTAAGACACATGCACAACACCCGGGCATCCCCACCGTAGACATTTCGCCATCCAGCCAGCCACTGGATGGCGAAACGTCCACAACAAAGACAACCAGACGCTGCACATGTGTCTCAATTTCATCAGTAGTTGTAGTAGTAGTAGAAGAAGAGGTAGTAGTAGTGGTAGTGGTAGAAGTGGGAAATAAGGATGACGAGCCAGTCAAATACAAAGGAAAGGGAGCACTGCAAGAGAGCTAGGTGCCCACAGAGGGAGAGCAAGCGCACAGAGGTGCGTGAAAGGGAAAGTGGTGAAATAAATGAAGAAGGAACAGAAACACGAGACAGGAGAGAGAAAGACAACCCAGAGGAGAAAAGGAAAGAGGAAAGGGGAAGAGGAAGAAGAAAAAGAAAAAGAAAAAATGAGGATTCAGGTTAAGTCATGGGTGTTCTGAAGTTTGGAGCATTTTACAATGTAGTGGGAGAGGAAGGCATCTACAGAGACGAAGCCAAGGCTAAGGTTCATACAAGGAAATTTTGTGAAATTAGAGAGGATTCAACTAGACGGCGACTGTTCGAGTTGGAAGTAGGTAAGACAGTTTTAGCAGAAGAGCAGTCAATAGGATGGCTATGATCTCTGACGTGACAGAAAAGAGCATTGTTAGTGTCGGCAAGCCTAACACTATTTTTGTGCTCCCTAAGTCTGTCAGAAAGAGATAGACCAGTTTCTCCGAAGTATTGAAGAGGACAGGAGGAGCAAAATAGAGTAGACACCAGGAACATCTGTAGAGGGAGGAGAGGTATGAACGAGATTAGTGCGAAGAGTGTTAGTCTGGCGAAGGTAAGCTTGATGTCTAAGGACGGAGAGAATTGTTGAGATTAGAAAGACCGGAAATGTAGGGAAGGCAGAGGATAGAAGAGTTCCCATGAGTAGAGAGTTTGGGAGAGAAGAAATTGCATTTAGCACGTGAAGGGCAGAGTCTATGAAATGGGAAGGGTAGCCAAGATGGGAGAACGAATTATGAAGAGTGGAAATTTCTGCTGGAAGGAACTGAGGATCACAGATGTGGAGGGCACGGAGAAAGAGGGAGATAAGAACACTTTTCTTGACGGGGGAAGAAATGATAGGAAAAGTAGTGAATGTACATGCCACTGTGCATAGGTTTACGGTAAACGGAAAAGGAAAAACCTGTATCTGAGCGGTGGACATGGACATCAAGGAAAGGAAGCAAGGAATTAGTTTCCCCATTCAGCTTTAAACTTAATGGAAGGGGCAAGATTATTAAGAGCTTCAAGAAAAGGTTGGAAGAGACTGGAGTCATGAGGCCACAGAGCAAAGATGTCATCCACATAGCGGAGCCAGAGTGAAGGTTGCACATCGAGGGTAGGAAGAAGAACAGTCTCGAAGTATTCCATGTAAAGATTAGCAAGGACAGGAGAGAGAGGAGAGCCCATAGCGACACCAAAGGGTTTGAGAATAATATTTCCCTTGGAAGGAAAAGATTTTAGTCCACACAGAGGGGGATCAGATCAAGAAAGACATCAGTGGGGATAGGGAGATGAAGAAACCCTTCATGGGCCTTCTCTCTAAGGAAATCAAGGACATCATCAAGAGGGACATTGGTGAAGAGGGACTCAACGTCAAGACTAAGCATCTTACAGGTTGGGAGAGAGCGAACCCGTTCAATGAAGTCTTGAGAGTGACGGAGGTGGGCAGGAGAAA
This sequence comes from Cherax quadricarinatus, assembly GCF_026875155.1. Lineage (NCBI taxonomy): Eukaryota > Metazoa > Arthropoda > Malacostraca > Decapoda > Parastacidae > Cherax > Cherax quadricarinatus. The sequence continues at coordinate 21,333,071 of NC_069425.1, read as the reverse complement.
AAGCACCAAGAAAGGGAGTGAGGGTTTTGGCCAGCCAAGAAGCAAGAGAATAAGAGACAGAGTCTAGAGGATATGATAGGACGAAGAGGAATATCAGGTTTATGAGTTTTGGAAAGGCCATAGAAATAGGGAAGAGAGGGACAGATGACACGAAACCGTTGAACAAGGTCAAAGTCAGGAGGACAGAGGTTGGAGAGAGTCCTTAGTTTTTTGTTGAAAGTTCTCTTGATGCGATCAAGAGGGTTGGAAACGAGAGGAGTGTAGGTGCGTGAGTCAGAGAGCAAGACATCAGCTTTACGGAGGTAATCCTCGCGATCAAGGATAACTACCGAATTACCTTTGTCAGAAGATAGTATGACAATGTTAGTGTTGGATTTAAGAGAAGAAAGGGCAAGTTGGTAACGGCGTGGAAGGTGGTGATTCTTAGAAAACAGACTGACAAGAGCAGGAAGGAGAGCACCACAAAAAGTGGACAAATCAGGAAGATTACGGAAGCGAGATTGACGAAAGGAATCAAAAGAGCTAATCAGGAAATACCAGCGCGAGATAGGCGAAGTGGCAAAGAAAAAGGGCCAAAACCAAGAAGTTCAAGCTCATACTGAGAGAGAGAGAGACAGAAGACAGATTAGTAACACACTCAGTGAGGGAGAATTTAGACCAAGGGCTAGCTGAGATGAGACGTTGAAGTTTATTTTGTAGTTTGGAAGAATGAATTTGTGCATTCAGGCGAGCAGTGTCAAAGGCAATGGTAGAGAGAAGGTTACAGAGATCCTGTGGTAGAGCCGCAAAGAGAGCACGTTGACGTTGACGGAAAGTAAAGAAGGCATCTTCAACCTGTGATTTAGTAGAAAGAATGAGCTGTTGAAGTAGGAAACGGGCATGATCAGGAAAGGGAGTGCCCAGTGGGTTGGTTTTCAGGAAGTGGGTGAAGGAAGGTGGGAGAACTTTTTCAGCAAGATAGTCACGTAAGAAGCGAAGCTGATTCTTACGACGCCTGGTAGCAATAAGAGCAGCCTCATAAGATCGAAAGAGGTGTTTAAAAGAGGGAAGAACATTAAAAAAGCTGGAGAGAATATGACGCTTAACTGCGGGATCCATAAATAACAAAAAGGCACAATACCGTGACTGGAACGATACACAAACAACCCGCACATAAAAGAGAGAAGCCCACGACGACGTTTCAGTCCGACTTGGACCATTGACAAAGTCACACTAACCAGAGGTGGAGCAGGACGGCTATATACAGTGGACCCCCGCATAGCGACCTTAATCCGTGCAAGAGGGCTGATCGTTATGCAAAATGTTCGGTATGCGAATGAATTTTCCCCATAAGAAATAATGGAAATCAAATTAATCCGTGCAAGACACCCAAAAGTATGAAAAAAAAATTTTTACCACATGAAATATACATTTTCCTACACACAAAGAGAAGGATACATGCACAATAGTAAAGTAGTACATGCACAATATATATTGTGCATGTACTACTCTACTAAATGAAGAATAAATGACACTACCTTTATTGAAGATGCAGCAATGACTGATAAGACACTGTGTCCTGGGAGTGCCTTTTCCTCCTGAGTACTGTAGGTCCTGTTTGGCATTTTCTTCCAGAACAGGCCTTATCACACTGTGTATGCCACTACGATTCTTAAATCTCTCAGACCAACCTTTGCTGGCTTTAAATTCACCAATATGAGCACTAGTTCCAGGCATTTTTCCCTGTTCACCTGGGTGTTAGTCGACTGGTGTGGGTTGCATCCTGGGAGACAAGATTAAGGACCCCAATGGAAATAAGTTAGACAGTCTTCGATGACACTGACTTTTTTGGGTTATCCTGGGTGGCAAATCCTCTGGGGTTAATTGTTTCTTGGTATTCTCAATAAGCCACACCAACAACGGTGCTACAGCAGCAGCAGCAGCTGACGGTGGTACAGCAGCAACAGACGATGCTACAGCAGCAACAGACAATGCTACAGCAGCAGCAGACGATGCTACAGCAGCAACAGACGATGCTACAGCAGCAGCAGACGATGCTACAGCAGCAGCAGACGATGCTACAGCAGCAACAGACGATGCTACAGCAGCAGCAGACGATGCTACAGCAGCAGCAGACGATGCTACAGCAGCAGCAGACGATGCTACAGCAGCAACAAACGATGCTACAGCAGCAACAGACGATGCTACAGCAGCAACAGACGATGCTACAGCAGCAGCAGACGATGCTACAGCAGCAGCAGACGATGCTACAGCAGCAGCAGACGATGCTACAGCAGCAGCAGACGATGCTACAGCAGCAACAGACGATGCTACAGCAGCAGCAGACGATGCTACAGCAGCAACAGATGATGCTACAGCAGCAGCAGACGATGCTACAGCAGCAGCAGACGATGCTACAGCAGCAGCAGACGGTACTACAGCAGCAGCAGCAGCTGATGGTGGTACAACAGCAGCAGCAGCTGACAGTGCAGCAGCAGTTGACGGTGGTACAGCAGCAGCTGTACCACCAATAGTAGCGATGGTTGATTGGGGTTTATTATACAACCTGGCCAGCTCGGAGACACGCACTCCACTTTCATACTTATCAATGATCTTTTTCTTCATCTCTATAGTAATTCTCACCCTTATTGCTGTAGGGTTGGCACTAGAAGCTTTCTTGGGGCCCATGGTCACTTATTTTCCAGAAAAAATCACCAAAAACACTGTAATAATACGAAATGTTCCGATTGTATGCTTGGATGTTACCGCGGAGGCTGGCTGGTAAACAATGCCACCGGCGGAACATGTGAGCGTGGCTCAGGCCACACATTGGATGCGTCTTGGACGAAGGGCGGTGAGCAGGTTTTTGGGCGGTATGCGAGGCAAAATTTTTGCGAAAACGAACGGTACGCGGATTGTACGGTATGCGATGCGTACGGTATGCGGGGGTCCATTGTATAGGCAGGAAGAGGTGGTGGTAGTAGTAGTAGTAGTAGTAGTAGAAGAATTGTATATAATACCGACAAGATGAAATTAAGACACATGCACAACACCCGGGCATCCCCATCGTAGACGTTTCACCATCCAGCCAGCCACTGGATGGTAATTCGGTAGTTATCCTTGATCGCGAGGATTACCTCCGTAAAGCTGATGTCTTGCTCTCTGACTCACGCACCTACACTCCTCTCGTTTCCAACCCTCTTGATCGCATCAAGAGAACTTTCAACAAAAAACTAAGGACTCTCTCCGACCTCTGTCCTCCTGACTTTGACCTTGTTCAATGGTTTCGTGTCATCTGTCCCTCTCTTCCCTATTTCTATGGCCTTTCCAAAACTCATAAACCTGATATTGGTCTTCGTCCTATCATATCCTCTAGAGGTTCTGTCTCTTATTCTCTTGCTTCTTGGCTGGCCTAAACCCTCACTCCCTTTCTTGGTACTTTTTCTCCTGCCCATCTCCGTCACTCTCAAGACTTCATTGAACGGGTTCGCTCTCTCCCAACCTGTAAGATGCTTAGTCTTGACGTTGAGTCCCTCTTCACCAATGTCCCTCTTGATGATGTCCTTGATTTCCTTAGAGAGAAGGCCCATGAAGGGTTTCTTCATCTCCCTATCCCCACTGATGTCTTTCTTGATCTGATTTGCCTCTGTGTGGTCTCTAACTCCTTTTCCTTCCAAGGGAAATATTATTCTCAAACCTTCGGTGTCGCTATGGGCTCTCCTCTCTCGCCTGTCCTTGCTAATCTTTACATGGAATACTTCGAGACTGTTCTTCTTCCTACCCTCAATGTGCAACCTTCACTCTGGCTCCGCTATGTGGATGACATCTTTGCTCTGTGGCCTCATGACCCAGTCTCTTCCAACCTTTTCTTGAAGCTCTTAATAATCTTGCCCCTTCCATTAAGTTTAAAGCTGAATGGGAATCTAATTCCTTGCTTCCTTTCCTTGATGTCCATGTCCACCGCTCAGATACAGGTTTTTCCTTTTCCGTTTACCGTAAACCTATGCACAATGGCATGTACATTCACTACTTTTCCTATCATGCTTCCCCTGTCAAGAAAAGTGTTCTTATCTCCCTCTTTCTCCGTGCCCTCCGCATCTGTGATCCTCAGTTCCTTCCAGCAGAAATTTCCACTCTTCATAATTCGTTCTCCCGTCTTGGCTACCCTTCCCATTTCATAGACTCTGCCCTTTCACGTGCTAAATGCAATTTCTTCTCTCCCAAACACTCTACTCATGGGAACTCTTCTATCCTCTGCCTTCCCTACATTTCCGGTCTTTCTAATCTCAACAATTCTCTCTGTCCCTTAGACATCAAGCTTACCTTCCGCCAGACTAACACTCTTCGCACTAATCTTGTTCATACCTCTCCTCCCTCTACAGATGTTCCTGGTGTCTACTCTATTTCTTGCTCCTCCTGTCCTCTTCAATACTTCGGAGAAACTGGTCGATCTCTTTCTGACAGACTTAGGGAGCACAAAAATAGTGTTAGGCTTGCCGACACTAACAATGCTCTTTTCTGTCACGTCAGAGATCATAGCCATCCTATTGACTGCTCTTCTGCTAAAACTGTCTTCCCTACTTCCAACTCGAACAGTCGCCATCTAGTTGAATCCTCTCTAATACACAACTTTCCTTGTATGAACCTTAGCCCTGGCTTCGTCTCTGTAGATGCCTTCCTCTCCCACTACATTGTAAAATGCTCCAAACTTCAGAACACCCATGACTTAACCTGAATCCTCATTTTTTCTTTTTCTTCTTCCTCTTCCCCTTTCCTCTTTCCTTTTCTCCTCTGGGTTGTCTTTCTCTCTCCTGTCTCGTGTTTCTGTTCCTTCTTCATTTATTTCACCACTTTCCCTTTCATGCACCTCTGTGCGCTTGCTCTCCCTCTGTGGGCACCTAGCTCTCTGGCAGTGCTCCCTTTCCTTTGTATTTGACTGGCTCGTCATCCTTATTTCCCACTTCTACCACTACCACTACTACTACCTCTTCTTCTTCTACTACTACTACAACTACTGATGAAATTGAGACACATGTGCGGCGTCTGGTTGTCTTTGTTGTGGACGTTTCGCCATCCAGTGGCTGGCTGGATGGCAAAATGTCTACGATGGGGATGCCCGGGTGTTGTGCATGTGTCTTAATTTCATCTTGTCGGTATTATATACAATTCTTGTGCTGCTGCTGCTGCTGCTGCTGCTGCTGCTGCTGCTGCTGCTGCTGCTGCTGCTGCTGCTGCTGCTGCTGCTGCCGCTGGTGCCGCTGCCGCTGCCGCTGCCCCCGCCGCCGCCACTACCACTACCACTACCACCACCACCTCTTCCTGCCTATATATAGCCGTCCTGCTCCATCTCTGGTTAGTGTGACTTTGTCAATGGTCCAAGTCGGACCGAAACGTCGTCGTGGGCTTCTCTCTTTTATGTGCGGGTTGTTTGTGTATAGTAGTAGAAGTAGTAGTAGTACCACCACCACCACTACTACTACTACTACTACTACTGCTACTACTACCACCACTACTACTACCACCACTACTACTACCACTACCACTACCACCACCACTACTACTCCTATTACTACTACTACTGCTGCCATGACTACTACCGCCACTACTACCACTTCTTCTTCATCTTATATACTCCCACGTGTCCAAAACATTGCTGGGACATATAAATACTTTGTATATATTCCAAGACAATGGTAAATGGCCAAGACAGGTGTAATTGTTCACCTGTCAGTTTGTTTGTGACAATTTGAGTACAATTTCAGTACCTAATACTAGTGTCAGAACAAAGATTGGTTATGAAATGACAAGAACTACTATAAATTGTAATTATCAGAACATAAAAATTATATGAATAATATGAAAAAGAGAAAAAAAAGTATATCGGCAACACTTCTGCAAGCGGCAGGACTTGAGGTTGCCATCAGGTGAGCATCCAGTGCCAACTTCTCGGCTTCATGTCTCTGTAAGTACTGACCCTAATTTTTTTTTTTTAGCCTATAACACTTAGAAAAATGTGCTCTTTATTTCCATAAAAAAAAAAGACTTTTTTGTTTTTCAAAATATTCGGGGCACTGGGGTAGTGGACGTATGTATACGTTTGGACCACTTACTGGTTAAATGTCCAGAACTGTACATAAATTATACTGTACATACAGTGTCAGGTTGTAAGTGGTATAGTGATACAGACTTTAGACAGGAACACAAGTGCCCTTATCCACAGTTTGTTGGTATTACTGTACCATTTACAGTCTGATGTACATATTATAGAGTACAGTGAGCCCTCCATAAAAGGGATTAACCCTTTCAGGGTTTCGGCCGTACTAGTACAGCATACGCACCAGGGTTTTTGACGTACTAGTATGCCTAAATTCTAGCGCCCTCAAATCTAGTGAGAGAAAGCTGGTAGGCCTACATATGAAAGAATGGGTCTATGTGGTCAGTGTGCGCAGTATAAAAAAAATCCTGCAGCACACAGTGCGTAATGAGAAAAAAAAAAATCTTTGATCGTGTTTTTGTATTACAACAGCGACTTTGCACTGTATTTTCGTATGGTATTTATTGTTGTATTCTAGTTTTCCTGGTCTCATTTTATAGAATGGAAGACATATTACAGAAATTGAGATGATTTTGACTGGTTTTACAAAGAAAACTACCTTGAAATTGCGCTCAAAGTAGCAGAAATGTTCGATTTTTACCAAAGTTCAAAAGTAAACAAATCATGCTATGCGTCCAATACACGTCAACTGGTGAGTCTAATATTCTTTCACAAGTGCGCTGATAATATTTATACCATTTCAACACCAATGCAGTAGTCTGCATAACAGTAAATCTTCTATTTTTTTTTTGTGAGAATAAAAATTCAAAGTGGAAAGCAAAAGAATGTAAGAGGGGCATGGGGATGTGACTAATGAACAGAGGAAATTTTATTTTAGTGCCAGGAATGTCTTTCTTGTTTATTCTGGACCCTATTCAGAAATTGGCATCTTTTGAAATTTGTGTGAAATTGGCAAAAATTGCTAAATTCTGACCACTGTTTTGGACCGTTGAAATCGGTAAATGGGTGGTTTCTTGTACTCATTCGATAGAAAAAATGGAGTTCTAGTGAAATAGTTTTGATTTTTGTCGACAAGCACACTGGAATTGGCCGAAAATAGGGCTCAAAGTGGGCAAAATCACCGATACGTAAACATTGTCAAGACCGCTAACTTTGCAAGAGCATAATTCTGTAAGTTTTCCAACAAATTTCATACTATTGGTGTCATTACGATTGGGAAAAGATTCTCTTATCTTTTCATAAGAAAAAAATCATTTTTTTTTTTTAAATTTGGCCGACCCTGAAAACAAGTCTCTGAGAGGGCCTGTCGACCCTGAAAGGGTTAATAAAGAAGGGTATCCACTTCAGCTAATTTCTGTTAAGTTGAAAGTTTTGATTAAGCTGATTACATCTACTTAACCAGTCAGCTACAGGATATAGACAAATGCCCAATAAAATAAGACAGTCCACTGTATTGATGGACTTGCACATACTAAGAATAAACTATAGTACAGTGCAGTCAAACCATACCCGCGGTCAGAGAGTCTCAAAACTCCAGCCTGTCGCGTTAGCCACTAGACCAGCTAACCACAATAAGATTCGTCCAACTAGGTATATTTCTACACCATAGGAAGGTTAGCACAGGCACCACTGTGACCACAAATGCAAGTTTTTACAGATGAATCTCCAGCTAGCGTGGCCGTGATGAACTCTAGCTCAAGTCCCTTCACTGCCGTCAACATGACTTACGAAATCGTAATGACGCGATTGCAAACAAACCATACCCCGGCCGAGATTGAACCCGCAGTCAGAGAGTCTCAAAACTCCAGCCCGTCGCGTTAGCCACTAGACCAGCTAGCCACAATAAGATTTGTCCAACTAGGTATATTTCTACACCATAGGAAGGTTAGCACAGGCACCACTGTGACCACAAATGCAAGTACAGTGCAGTGTTACACCACAGTACCATAAAATACACTTGTACATTTACCTGAAAAAAAAAATGAGTTAAAAGGACAGTGGACTCTCAAATTTCATGATTAATCCATTCCAGAGAGTCTGCTGAAAGTCGAAATTCATGAATGACGAAACCATATTCCCCATAAGAAATAATGAAATCCAGTTAATCTGTTCCAGACACCCAAAAATATTTTTTTTTTTTTTTTTCAAATTAAATAAAGATTTACATACAGAAAACAATGAGAAATCAACCACATAAATATGTAAAATAATAATAATATTACACCACCTTCTGGGTGGATGGGAGAGGAAGAAGGTACACTATTGTTTGGAAGGAGAATCCCCTTCCATAAAGACTTCAGGTACCAAGTCCTTTTCTGGAATTACTTCCCTTCTTTGTTTTTTAATGGCACTGAGACCAGCTTGAGAGTCACTGGACCCCTGTCGCAAAAAATATCTGTCCAGAGAGCCCTGTTTCTGGCGTCTCTTTAAGATTTCCATAAAATGGGACACAACTTTGGCATTGTACATGTTGCCAACATGGCCTGCAACAGCTTTGTCAGGGTGAAATTCATCTATAAATGTTTGCACTTCAGTCCACTTTGAACAAGTGTCCTTAATCTTTGAAGAAGGCACCTTCTTCCATCTCTCTTCCTCCCCCTCTGAAGCAATTTCCTGAGCTGTGGTCTGTTGCTGTTGTAGATGAAGGTCTTGCAGCTCTGTAGTGGTTAGCTTTTCATCGTGGTCCTCCACCAACTCTTCCACATCCTCGAAACTCACATCCAACTCCATGGAATTCCCCAATGCCACAATACTTTCCACAACTGGCATAGGCTCCTTAGGGTAAGCCCCAAACCCTTCAAAAACCCTCTCTTGTACACATTATGGCCACAGTTTTCTCCAAGCAAAGTTCAAAGTACTGGAAATCACTCCCTCCCAAGCCTTACCCATAAGGTTTATGCAATGGAGGATATTTAAGTGATCTTTCCAGAACTCTTAGGGTCAATTCAGTGTCTGAGGTCACTTGAAAGCACTTTTGAAACACTGCTTTGGTGTACAGTTTTTTGAAGTTTGAAATGACCTGCTGGTCCATGGGCTGGAGGAGAGGAGTGGTATTAGGGGGCAAGAACTTCACTGTGATAAAATGAATCTCCTGCACCATTTGCTCTTCCAAGTCTGGAGGATGAGTAGGAGCATTGTCCATTACCAGGAGGCTCACACTGGAACCAAACACTTCATTAAACCAATCAAGGAAAATGTCCCTCATGACCCGTGCCTTACTGTTTGCCTTCCACATCACACACAGTTTACTCTTGGCGACACTGTTTTTCTTGAACACTCTGGGATTTTCAGAGTGATACACCAGTAACAGCTTTACTTTGCAATCCCCACTAACATTACTACAAAACATGAGAGTTAGCCTGTCTTTCATAGGTTTGTGTCCTGGCAGTGCCATTGCCTCCTGCATGATGTAGGTCTTCTTTGGCATTTTCTTCCAAAACAGGCCTTTTTTTGTCACAATTGAACATTTGTTGGGATTTGAATTGTTCAGTCTCTATGTACCCTTGAATTCCTCAACATATTTTTTAGCCGCTTGTTTGTCAGAACCGGCAGCCTCACAGTGCACTACCACACTGTGTATGCCACTACGCTTCTTAAATCTCTCAAACGAGCCTTTACTAGCCTTAAAATCACAAACATCAGCACTTGTTGCAGGCATTTTCTTTATGAGATCATCATGCAACTGCCTTGCCTTTTCACAAATTATCGACTGCATAACACTATCCCCTACTAACTGTTTTTGGGTAATCCACACCAACAATAACCTCTCCACTTCTTCGAGGATTTACAGTCTCTTTTTTGTCAGCATATGTACCCCTTTTGCAACAACAACTTCCCTGATTTCCTTTCCTTTCGCCACGATCGAAGTGATGGTTGAGTAGTGTTTGCCATATATCCTGGCAAGCTCCGAAACACGCACTCCACTCCACTCTATTTTGTAATGATTTCTTTCTTGAATTTGATCGTGTTCCTCACTTTCTTTACCAAAGGGCCCATGGTGACATATTTAGCAGTTGCAAGCACAAGAAACAGTGGATTATTATGAAATGTATCATATGAACCTGTGGGGCGATGGTCACTCGCTGATAAACAATGGCACATTGAGTGTGAATGGTGCGGGAGACTGGCTTTGTGTGCGTGCTAACGGTGGGATGCTGGTCGGATGCGTACCAGGCAGTAGCTGAATCACAAGGCCAATCATGAACCGCAAGGCTATATTTTGCCAAAAAAAATTGCCGAAAGTCGGATTTCATGAAGGTTGCAGGCGCCGAACGGGGGGAGGGGTTCACTGTAATAATAATAATAATTTATAATAATAAGAATGAATTGCTCTGGAACACTTTAAATGTCATACGTATTTTGTATAGGTTTCGTAGCCGACATTTAAAGCACTCCAGAACTAATATTATTTTTTATTATTATTGTTATTACCATCGACATACCTTGTTCACTGAGTTTAATCATTTCTTAAGCTGCCATGATACACCAAGAATGCAAACACATACAGTGGACCCCCGCATACCGTTGGCATCACGTAATGCTAAATCCGCATACCGATACATTTTATCGCTAAGATTTTGCCTCGCATACCGCTAAAAAACCCGCTCAACGCTATTCGTCCGAGACGCGTCTAATGTGCAGCCTGAGCCAGCCTCACATGTTCCGCCGGTGGCATTGTTTACAAGCCAGCCTCCACGGTAACATCCAAGCATACAATCAGAACATTTCGTATTATTACAGCGTTTTTGGTGATTTTATCTGCAAAATAAGTGACCATGGGCCCCAAGAAAACTTCTAGTGCCAACCCTGTGGTAAAAAGGGTGAGAAATATTATCGAAATAGTATTGTGGTACCATGGTCAACTGCTGATGCTGCTGCTGCTGTAGCACTGTCAGCTGCTGCTGCTGCTGTAGCACTGTCAGCTGCTGCTGCTGTACCACTGTCAGCTGCTGCTGCTGCTGTAGTACCGTCTGCTGCTGCTTTAGCACCGTCTGCTGCTGCTGTAGCACTGTCAGCTGCTGCTGCTGCTGTAGCACCATCAGCTGCTGCTGCTGCTGTACCACCATCAGTTGCTGCTGCTGCTGCTGCTGCTGTAGTACCGTCTGCTGCTGCTGTAGCACCATCTGCTGCTGCTGTAGCACTGTCAGCTGCTGCTGCTGCACTGTCAGCTGCTTCTGCTGCTGCTGTAGCACTGTCAGCTGCTGCTGCTGTAGCACTGTCAGCTGCTGCTGCTGCTGTACCACCGTCAGCTGCTGCTGCTGCTGTAGTACCGTCTGCTGCTGCTGTAGCACCGTCTGCTGCTGCTGTAGCACTGTCAGCTGCTGCTGCTGCTGTACCACCATCAGCTGCTGCTGCTGTAGTACCGTCTTCTGCTGCTGTAGCACCATCTGCTGCTGCTGTAGCACCATCTGCTGCTGCTGTAGCACTGTCAGCTGCTGCTGCTGTAGCACTGTCAGCTGCTGCTGCTGCTGCTGCTGCTGCTGCTGCTGCTGCTGCTGTAGCACCGTTGCTGGTGTGGCTTATTGAGAATACCAAGAAACAATTAACCCCAGAGGGTTAGCCACCCAGGATAACCCAAAAAAGTCAGTGTCATCGAAGACTGTCTAACTTATTTCCATTGGGGTCCTTAATCTTGTCTCCCAGGATGCAACTCACACCAGTCGACTAACACCCAGGTGAACAGAGAAAAATGCCTGGAACTAGTGCTCGTATTGGTGAATTTAAAGCCAGCAGAGGTTGGTTTGAGAGATTTAAGAATCGTAGTGGCATACACAGTGTGATAAGGCCTGTTCTGGAAAAAAATGCCAAACAGGACCTACAGTACTCAGGAGGAAAAGGCACTCCCAGGACACAGTGTCTCATCAGTCATTGCTGCATCTTCAATAAAGGTGTCATTTATTCTTCATTTAGTAGAGTAGTACATGCACAATATATATTGTGCATGTACTGCTCTACTATTGTGCATGTATCCTTCTCTTTGTGTTTAGGAAAATGTATATTTCATGTGGTAAAAAAAAAATTTTCATACTTTTGGGTGTCTTGCACAGATTAATTTGATTTCCATTATTTCTTATGGGGAAAATTCATTCGCATAACGATAATTTCGCATAACAATGAGCTCTCAGGAACGGATTAATATCGTTATGCGGGGGTCCACTGTATATGAACACACCAGCTAACCCCTTTACTGTGAACTTCTTTTGTACTTCTTCCACTTTCCTCTTGTTTTCCTCATGCAAGTGCTGCTGCACTTCTAACTCTATTTTCTACTATAGGATGCACAATAAAGTACAAATTTATAGACGAAATATGTAGTCTTGGAGATTGCTTGATGCTGAGAGACTCATCACTAACCCCTTGACAATGAACTTATTTTGTACTTCTTCCATTTTCCTGTTTGTTTCCCTCTTCCAAGGTGAAAAACAGGAAATTTGTATAAATATGTAGTCTTTGAAACTGTGAAAGCTAGTGTACTGAGTGGCTGTAGGAAGGAGATTCAGATGTTTGACGCTGAGACACTGCCCTGCCCATTCATGACCCAAATTCTTGTACAGTATACAATAACAACTCGTCAGAGCGCCCCTCATAACTCCGAGTTGTCAGTAAACAGGTATGTTGGTAAGTGAGGAGAGGCAGGCTGTACACACTTGAAGTCATTCTATTTTGTTCCATCCTCTCTATATGTCTAAACCACCTCAACAACCCCTCCTCAGCCCTTTGGATAGTAGTTTTGGTAATCCTGCACCTTCTCCTAATTTCCAAACTACGAATTTTCGGCATTTTATTCACACCACACATTGCTCTCAGACATGACATCTCCACAGCCTCCAGCCTTCTCCTTGTTGCAACATTCACCACCCATGTTTCACACCCATATAAGAGTGTTGGTATAACTATGCTCTCATACTCTCTCCTCTTTGCTTCCATGGACTCTTTGTCTCCACAGACTCATAAGTGCACCACTCACCTTTTTCCCCTCATCAATTCTAGGATTCACCCTATTTTTCATAGACCCATCTGCTGACACATCCACTCCTAAATATCTGAATACATTCACCTCCTCCATACTCTCTCCCTCCAATCTGATATCCAGTCTTTTGTCACCTAATTTTTTTGTTATCCTCATCATCTTTCTCTTTCCTATACTATTCACTTTTAATTTTCTTCTTTTACATACCCTACCAAACTCATCCACCAACCTCTGCAACTTCTCTTCAGAATCTCCCAAAAGCACAGTGTCATCAGCAAAGAGCAACTGCGTAAGAGTACTGTGTAAGCAGTACGTGTAGTACGGCTTACACACCAGGATTATTGACGTACTAGAACGCCTAAATTCTAGCACCTTCAAATCTAGTGAGAGAAAGCTGGTAGGCCTAGATATGAAAGAATGGGTCTGTGGTCAGTGTGCACAGTATAAAAAAACCCTGCAGCACACAGTGCATAATGAGAAAAAAAAATCTCCGACCGTGTTTTTGGTTTAAAACAGCGACTTTGCACTGTATTTTCGTATGGTATTTATGGTTGTATTCTAGTTTTCATGGTCTCATTTTATTGATTGGAAGACATATTACAGGAATTGAAATGATTTTGATTGGTTTCATAATGAAAAGTACCTTGAAATCGAGCTCAAAGTAGCAGAAATGTACAATTTTTACCAAAGTTCAAAAGTAAACAAATCATGCCAAGCGTCCAATACACGCCAGCTGGTGAGTCTAATATTCTTTCACAAGTGCGCTGATATTATTTATACCATTTCTGCACTAATGCAGTAGCCTGCATAACAGTAAGTCTTTTATTTTTGTGAGAATAAAAATTCAAAGTGGAGAGCAAAAGAAATGTAAGAGGGACCTGGGGATGTGACTAATGAACAGAGGAAATGTTATTTTAGTCCCAGGAATGTCTTTCTTGTTTATTCTGGACCCTATTGGAAATTGGCATCTTCTGAAATTTATGTGAAATTGGCAGTTTTGCCAATTTCACATAAATTTCAGAAGATGCCAATTTCACTTTATTGGATAGTTGAAATCGGTAAATGGGTGGTTTCTTGTACTCATCCGATAGACAAAATGGAGTTCTAGCAAAATAGATACGATTTTTGCCGACTAGTACACTGGAATTGGCCGAAAATAGGGCTCAAAGTGGACGAAATCACCGATTCATAAACATCGTCGAGACCACTAAATTCGCAAGATCAAATTTCATACTTTTGGTGTCATTATGATCAGGAAAAGATTCTCTATCATTTCATAAGATTTTTTTTTGTTTTTTACCCTGAGAACGAGTTTAGGAGAGGGCCTCTCGACCCTGAAAGGGTTAACCCCACACCTCTTGCCAACACCCGAGCATTCAATTCTCTTACAACCCATTCTATAAATATATTGAACAACAATGGTGACATTACATATCTTTGTCTAAGGTCTACTTTTACTGGGAAATAATCTCCCTCTCTCCTACACACTTTAACTTGAGCCTCACTTTCCTCGTAAAAGCTCTTCACAGCTTTCGGTAACCTACCTCCTATTTGCAACATCTGCCACATTGCTTCCCTATCTACCCTGTCATATGCCTTTTCCAAATCCATAAATGCCACAATAACCTCTTTACCCTTATCTAAATACTGTTCATATGTTTCACTGTAATCACTTGGTCTACATACCCCTTACCTTTCCTAAAGCCTCCTTGTTCATCTGCTATCCTACTCTCCGTCTTACTGTAATTCTTTCAATAATAACTCTACCATACACTTTACTAGGTATACTCATTAGACTTCTTTCTTTCAACAAACTGGCTGTATCCCACCAAGGCAGGGTGGCCCAAAAAGAAAAACAAAAGTTTCTCTTTTTAACTTTAGTAATGTATACAGGAGAAAGGGTTACTAGCCCCTTGCTCCCGGCATTTTAGTTGTCTCTTACAGCATGCATGGCTTACGGAGGAAGAATTCTGTTCCACTTCCCCATGGAAGCTCAGCAGACTTATTTCCCTATAATTTTTGCATTCACTTGTAGATAGTTCAGCAAATATAGTTGGCTGAGGAGATGTAGATGGCTCAGGCCTACTAGTAGATGGTTTGGGAGACTTAGACTGAGGAACAGGTTTAAAGAGTGAATCCTACTTCATTTGTTTTGCATACTGATGCTGCTTCCTTATGACAAGTTCTCTATAAGTGCAAAAGTTCTGATGATAGGCCTGCATGTCTCTGAGAGGTCATTGTATGCAGTGAGAACATCAATTGCATCGCCTGCTGATGCCTAAGTTTCTATAACTCAAAGCCTCTTGTACCCCCTCCCTCCAAACATTCTTGGGATGCATCACCCCTTCCCCATTTTCCTTCCACCCCCAGATTATACACCCTCTTCATCAGCCTATCCCTGTCCATTGTTGCTACATGCCCTAACCACCTCATCAACCCTTCCTCAGCTCTGAATTATTAGCCATCCCACATTGCCTTGTAATTAGTTTTTTCATCAAACCAGCCATATCCCACCAAGGCAGGGTGACCTAAAAAGAAAAACGAAAGTTTCTTTTTCTAAATTCAGTAATATATACAGAAGGGTTTATTATTATTATTATTATTATTATTATTATTATTATTATTATTATTATTGAGTGTCATAAAACTGTAATGTGTTTCTTAATGTATTTAATACCATGTTTCAGGTATTGAAAATGTTGAAAGAAGCTTGGCGTCGACGTCTGGTGTTTACCATTGGTACTTCTGTTACAACAGGGATTCAGGATGCAGTTACCTGGAATGAAATTCACCATAAAACTGAGTGGACTAATTTCAATGGACATGGATACCCTGATCCAAGCTATCTTGATAACACACTAAAGGAATTGGCACGGCATGGAGTTACTGAAACTACATTAGTGTAGACATTATAGTTTGTCAGATGCAGTATCATCTGTTAGTTTTTAGCAGTTCTTGTGTGCAGCTCTTTCCCTTAACCCTTTGACTGTCACGGCCGTATATGTACGTCTTACAAGGTACCGTGTTTGACGTATATATACTCATAAATTCTAGCGGCTTCAAATCAAGCAGGAGAAAGCTGATAGGCCCACATGTGAGAGAATGGGTCTGTGTGGTCAGTGTGCACCACATAAAAAAAATCCTGGAGCACGCAGTGCATAATGAGAAAAAAAAAACTCCGACCGTTTTTTTTTTATTAAAATGCCAACTTTGTGGTCTATTTTCGTATAGTATTTATGGTTGTATTCTCACTTTCTTGGTCTCATTTGATAGAATGGAAAACATTTTATAGAAATAGAGGTGATTTTGATTGATTTTACTATAAAAAGAACCTAGAAATGGAGCTCAAAGTAGAGGAAATGTTTGATTTTTGCCAGTGTTCAAAAGTAAACAAATGATGCCATTTTCCAATAAATGCCCAATTAGCCATTCTAATATGCAGTCACGAATGGGTTGATGTTATTTATACAATTATTACAGTATTGCAGTAGTCCGCATAATAGTAAGTCTTCTATTTTTTGTTTGAATAAAAATTCAAAATAGAAAGCAAGAATAATATCAGAGGGGACTGGAGATGTGACTGATGAACAAAGAAAATGTTATTTTAGAGCCAGGAATGTCTGCATTGTTCATTCTGGACCTTATTTTGAAATTGTCATATTTTTTAGTTTTCGTGAAATTGGCCAAATTCCAAATTTCTGACCACATTATTAGGTAGTTGAAATCGGTAAATGGGCAGTTTCTTGTGCTCAGTTGATAGAAAAAATGAAGTTCTAAAGAAATAGCTATGAGTTTGGGCGACTGGAACAATGGAATTAGCTGAAAATAGGGCTCAAAGTTGGCGAAATCGCCGATTTGTAAACATCGCTGAGGTCGCTAACTTCGCGAGAGCATAATTCCGTCAGTTTTCCATCAAATTTCGTTTTTTTGGTGTCATTACAATCGGGAAAAGATTCTCTATCATTTCATAAGAAAAAATAATTTTTTTTTTTTAAATTTTGAGACACCAGGAGACACCTCAGGATTGGGGGTTGCGACAGTCAAAGGGTTAAAAAGGCTGTAAAATATTGAATTGATTTGTGATACTTTATATTTATTTTTATAATAATGTACTTTAATAATAAATACAATAAACTCTTTTAAAAACATAACCATTGAATCTGATGCCATACAAATATTAGCCCTTTATATTAACCCTTTCAGGGTCCAAGGCCCAAATCTGGAGTCACGCACCAGTGTCCAAGAATTTTCAAAAAAAAAATTTGTTATTTTTTCTTATGAAATCGTAGAGAATCTTTTTGTGAAGGTAATAAAACAAAAAGTACGAAATTTGGTGGAAAATTGACGAAATTATGCTCTCGCGAATTTTGATGTGTCAGCGATATTTACGAATCGGCGATTTTGCCGACTTTGACTCCCATTTTAGGCCAATTACATTATTCCAATCAACCAAATTCTTAGCTATTTCACTAGTATTACTTCTATTCTATCGATTGAGCACAAGAAATCGCCAAGTCAACTGTTTCATCTACAAAATAAAGTGATCGGAAATTGTTAATTTGGCCAATTTAACACAAAGTTCAAAATATTCCAATTTCAAAATAGGGTCCAGAATAAACAATGTAGGCATTCCTGGCACTAAACTAACATTTCCTCTGTTCATTAGTTATGTTTTGAGGCTTTACAAATAAATTCCATTTTGATTTTTTATTCACATAATGAATTTTTATTCACACCAAAAAATAGAAGATTTACTGTTATGCAATACTGTAATAATTGTATAAATATCATCACCATATTTGTGAATGTACATTAGACCCACCAGCTGACGTGTATTAGACGTGTGAGGTCGTTTGTTTACTCTTGAATATCGGCAAAAATTTAACATTTCCGCTACTTTGAGCTCAGTTTCAAGCCATTTCCAGTGCTAAAACCAATCAAAATCATCTCTATTTCTGTAATATGTCTTCCATTCTATCAAATGAGACCAAGAAATCTCAAATACAGCTATAAAAAACATACGAAAAAACACTGCAAAGTTGCTGTTTTAATCGAAAAATCATGATTTCAGTTTTTTTCTCTCATTATACACAGTGTGCTGCAGGATCTGTTTTATGTGGTGCACACATACCACATAGATGTATTCTCTCATATCTAGGCCCAAATGTACCACTCACAGTTTATCAGAGTGAGCTGAGCTCATGGCGTAGATCTACGGTTTGGACACTCACCGTAAAGCCGTAGATCTACGGGACGGACCCTGAAAGGGTTAATAACCATAAGCATTTCACTTTTGCTGAGACAGTCATATGGGTGACTGTTTCATGAGTATTAATCAATGGTCCCCATTTTCTGTTCACACTTTAAAACTTTTTATTGCCTTTTATTTCATTTATTGCTGTTGTGTATGTTATAATTACTTACTTTTTATTATATAATAACAATCTATCTTAACCTTATGTAAATAAATCAAGAAATTTGCAGGCCGAGAACATCTGGGGAAAATGTATGTGATGAATCCACTGACAAATTTATCCCCAACTGTGACTTGCTGACTGTGTAAATGATTGAAATCCAACTCTTTCTTAAAATGATTGGTTGGTGAATGTTTATATACAAACTTTAAATATACTTGTTTCTCATTTGATATGATAACCCTTAAACTGAGCATGAAAGTATTTTTGATACCCTTTCTATGACCTTTTTTTTTTTTAAACATGTCGGCTGTTTCCCACCAAGGCAGGGTGACCCAAAAAAAAAAAAAAAAGTTTTCATCATCATTCAACACTTTCCTCATCACTCATAATCACTGTCTTTGCGAAGGTGTTCAGATATGACAGCTTAGACGTCCCTCCAAACTGCCAGTATCCCAAAACCCTTCTTTAAAGTTCAGGCATTATACTTCTCATTTCTAGAACTCAAGTTCAGCTAACTGGTTTCCCTGAATCCCTTGACAAAATATTATCCTGCTTACACTCCAACAGCTTGTCAGGTACCAAAAATCATTCATCTCCATTCACTCCTATCTAACACACTCGCACACGCTTTCTGGAAGTCCAAACCCCTCACCCACAAAACCTCCTTTACCCCCTCCTTCCAACCATTTCGAGGATGACCCCTACCCTACCTTCCTTCCTCTACAGATTTATATGCTCTCCAAGTCATTCTACTTTGCTCCATTCTCTCTAAATGACCAGACCACCTCAACAATGCCTCTTCAGCCCTTTGACTAATACTTCTGGTAACTCCACACCTCCTAATTTCCACACTATGAATTTTCTGCATAATAGTTACACCACACATTGCCCTTAGACACAACATCTCTGCTGCCTCCTCACTGCAGCATTTACAACCCATACCTGGAAAGTACTCAAGGGCTTGGTCCCAAATCTGCACACTGCCATAACAGAGTAGTGAAACTCTCAAAACTCTTCAAAGGTATATCAAAGGTAGCCATGTAAAAGTGTTGGTACCACTATACTTTCGTACATTCTCTTCTCTGCCTCCATGGATAACGTTTTTAGTCTCCACAGATACCTCAATGCATCACTCACCTTTTTCCTTCATCAATTCTATGGTTAACCTCATCCTTCATAAACCCATCCACTGACAAGCCAACTCCAAAATATCTGAAAACATTCACTTCTTCCATACTCACTCCCTCCAATGTGATATTCAATTTTTCTTTATCTAAATCGTTTGATACTCTCATGACCTTACTCTTATCTATGTTCAATTTCAACTTTCTACCTTTACACACCCTCCTAAACTCATCCACTAACCTTTGCAACTTTTCTTTAGAATCACCGAAAAGCACAGTATCATCAGCAAAAATAACTGTGTCAACTCCCATTTTGTATTTGATTCCCCATAATGTAATCCCACCCCTCTCCCCAACACCCTAGCATTTACTTCTTTTACAACCACATCTGTAAATATGTTAACCATGGTGACATTACACATCCCTGTATAAGACCTACTTTTACTGGGAAGTAATCTCCCTCTCTCCTATGCACCCTAACCTGAGGCTCACTATCATCATATAAATTCTTTACAGCATTTAGTAACTTACTACCTATTCCATACACTTGCAACATCTGCCACATTGCTTCCCTAGCCACTCTTATCATATGCTTTTTCTAAATCCATAATGCAATGAAAACTTCCCTACATTTATCTAAATACTGTTCACATATATGCTTCAATGTAAACACTTGATCTACACATCCCCCTACCCATTCTAAAGCCTCCTTGCTCATCTGCAATCCTGCTCTCTGTCTTACCTCTAATTCTTTCAATAATAACCCTACCATACACTTACCTAGTATATTTAGTAAACTACTTCTTCCAACAAATCAGTTGTATCCCACTGAAGCAGGATGGCCCCCCAAAAAACTTCAGTAATGTATACAGGAGAAGGGGTTACTAGCCCCTTGCTCCCAACATTTTAGACGCCTCTTACTACACGCATGGTTTAAGGAGGAAGAATTTTATTACTCTTCCACTTCCCCATGGAGATAAGAGAAAATAAACAGGAACAAGAGCTAGTAAGAAAACAGAAGAAAACTCAGTGTAGTGTTTATATATATGCTTGTACATGTATGTGTGGTGTGACCTAAGTGTAAGTAGAAGTAGCAAGACGTACCTGAAATCTTGCATGTTTCTTCTTTCTTTCAACAAACTGGCCGTATCCCACTGAGGCAGGGTGGCCCAAAAAGAAAAACGAAAGTTTCTCTTTTTATATTTAGTAATTTAAACAGGAGAAGGGGTTACTAGCCCCTTGCTCCTGGCATTTTAGTCGCCTCTTACAACACGCATAGCTTATGGAGGAAGAATTCTGTTCCACTTACCCATGGAGATGAGAGAAAATAAACAAGAATGAGAACTAGTAAGAAAATAGAAGAAAACCCAGAGGGGTGTGTATATATATGCTTGTACATGTATGTGTAGTGTAAGGATGTATGCGGATGTATCCGCAGAACATCCGCACAATTTCTTACGTCAGCATCCACATAATCCCTTGTAATGACTGCAGCAAATTATATGTGGGCGAAACATCAAGAGACCTCCAAACACATATTTCAGAACACCAATACGCAAGCAGGTCTGACGATACAAGAAATGCCTGTGTACAACAACGTAATTCACACAACCTTTTAATAAACTACAGAAACTCGAGACTTATCGCCAGAGAAGACAACACTCAGTACCGAAGAATCCTGGAATCATCGCTTATCTCTATATCCGACAACTTCAACCAGAACAATGGCTTCTATAACATAGCTGAACCACTTGCCAAGAAACTTCTTCATCGCTATCCCACATAAAAACATAGGAATGGAGGAACACTGCAGAAGGTCTGCTTACAAACTTATCCAATCTCCCTTCCAAGCTACCCAAGATTTTAGACTCTATAACCCCACTCGGTAGATCATCAGATGTAGCATTCTCCACCTGACCCAGCATTCTGAACCTGACTATAAATACAGTGGACCCCTGCCTTACGATATTATTTCATTCCAGAAGTATGTTCAGGTGCCATTACTGAACGAATTTGTTCCCAAAAGGAATATTGTGAATTAGATTAGTCCATTTCAGACCCCCAAACATACACGTACAAATGCACTTACATAAATACACTTACATAATTGGTAACATTGGGAGCTGATCATAAAGCGGGGGTCCACTGTACTTGCATACCTTCCACCCAGGTAGATCTGTTTATGACTTGAAAAAGCCCACTGTGTGGGCGAAATGTTGTCAATAAAAGATCACATTGTACTGCATATGTGTTTATATTTCCATTGTGTTGGTATTTTAAACCATTTATTTCCACTAACAGAATAAACGCTACCCAAGCAATAAGAATAGAGCAACACTGCAGAAGGCCTACTGGCCCATACAAAGTAGGTCCTTATCAAAACCACCACCACTACCCAAAGCTACTCAAGAATTCACTCCTGCACCCACAACACCAATCAAACTCATCCCCTCCCACTCATATATTTGTCCAATCTCTCTTTACAGCTACCTAAGGTTCTAGCCTCAATCATAATAAGCTTTGATAATTCTATTTACTCACATGCAAGTCCCACTCAGATCCAACCCCTCTCACTCGTGTATTTATCCAACCTAAATTTGAAATTACCCAAGGTGGGAGAATTGGACTTGCCTTGCATGGGCCAGTAGGCTTGCTGCAGTGTTCCTTCTTTCTTTTGTGTGGAGCATCGGTCATCTCTACATAATTCCACCTGTTGTGCATTCCTTGAGTGATGGTGAAATTGCTGAAATGGTGTTAAATACAAATAAGCATGTGATAAATGGTTTGGAAACTGACAGCTTGAAGAATTGAGGCACTTATGCAACATATGGGAATCTTTATTGAAGAAATGCATTGCCACACAGTGGCTTCATTGGTCCAATACAAAGCAGGAAGGCATAAGGAGAGGAGTCTCAGGTAATCAGTCCGTCAGCCTGGAATCGATGTGTTCAGTCCCTCACTCAACAAGAGTATTTGTCATATGGTAAAAAAAAAAAAATGGTGTTCTATGACTATCCTGCAAAATCTGCATCTGCATCTAAATCCAGGAGGATGTCAAGATGTGATATCCGCAATCTGCATCTGCATCTGAATTGTACTAAAAGCAGATATCTGCATTTGCATCTGCATCCGCAAAATAAGTAAGACATCCGAATACACATCCTCATCCACCACATCTAAATTTTCACATCCGATACATCCCAAATGTAGTGTGACCTAAGTGTAAGTAGAAGTAGCAAGATGTACCTGAAATCTTGCATGTTTATGAGACAGAAAAAAAGACACCAGCAATCCTACCATCGTGTAAAACAATTACAGGCTTTCATTTTACACTCAACTTGGCAGGACAGTAGTACCTCCCCAGGCAGTTGCTGTCCACCAACCTACTACCTAAGTGGAGGCAAAATATGTAACATGAATGTAGGTAAATGTATTTTCATTTAAAGAAAACTGTAAGAGACTGCCCTCTGAAGTGCAAAAAAAATTAATGCTTTAAGAACCAGCTAGGTAAGCACTTTACAAATATGAAATAATTGGATAATATGAAGATGGCTCTGTGGATGGAGGGTGGATAGAGAACTTTCTGCTATACACCTGTCTAGACAGTAAAGAAAATACCTAGTCCTTAACAGATATTTTTTATATGGTATTTTATTATGTGTCTTTTCCATATACTGTCTCTTTTTTTCTCCTTTTATCTTGCCCCTCTCTTCTCTCCATTTACCCTTCCCTACTCATTCTCTACCAGGGCACAGTACTGGAGTAGTGGTAGTTAAAACAGTATGTGTCGAAACTAATTCCACCTTTGCTATTTAATGTCAATGCACATTTTTGAGTACAGCTTGGTAAACTTCTTAACCCTTTTTTTTCTTTAAATAGTAACATGGACAGAAGTAAAGGGACCAGTAATTAGGTTAGTTAGCCCACTTTGGATAGCCTGATATAAATCGAGATTTTTGGATACCTGCCTGTTTCATATACAGTACTGTGTATCTGCACTTTCTCATCTCTTTTCTCTCTCTTTTCTCTCTCTCTTTTCTCTCTCTTTTCTCTCTCTCTTTTCTCTCTTTTCTCTCTCTTTTCTTCTTCTCTTTTCTCTCTTTTCTCTTCTTTTCTCTCTTCTCTCTTTTCTCTCTCTTTTCTCTCTCTTTTCTCTCTTTTCTCTCTCTTTTCTTTTCTTTTCTCTCTCTTTTCTCTCTCTTTTCTCTCTCTTTTCTCTCTCTTTTCTCTCCTTTTCTCTCTCTTTTCTCTCTCTTTTCCTCTCTTTTCTCTCTCTTCTCTCTCTCTTCTTTCTTCTCTTTCTCTCTTTTTCTCTCTCTCTTCTCTCTCTTTCTCTCTCTCTCTTTTCTCTCTTCTCTTCTCTCTCTCTCTTTCTCTCTCTCCTTCTCTCTTCTCTCTTCTCTCTCTCTCTTCTCTCTCTCTCTTCCCTCTCTCTCTCTCTTTTCTCTCCTCTCTCTCTCTCTTTTCTCTCCTCTCTCTCTTCTCTCTCTCTCTTTTCTCTTCTTCTCTTCTCTCTTTTCTTCTCTCTCTTTCTCTCTTCTCTTTCTCTCTTTTCTCTCTTTCTCTCTCTCTTCTCTCTCTCTCTCTCTCTCTCTCTCTCTCTCTCTCTCTCTCTCTCTCTCTCTCTCTCTCTCTCTCTCAAAGTAAATTGTCTTAAAGATAGACTTTTATGGAGTGCATCTCTGAAGCAGGAGGGGGACTACCGATAATGGTAAATATGGTGGATTGAGTATTTACAGTCTGTGATTAAAAATATTGTAATTTAAAGTATGCATCTTACTCATCAACTTGTTGGTATTGTATACCATTTATAATATGATAATTTAGAATATAGAAAGTAAGTACAACGTTGATTGGTGCTGATAGTTGTAGAATTCATATGTGAACTCTTATCAATACAGTATTAGCTATGATGTTTTCTAACCATCTAGTAAATATTTAAAGTTAACATATTGCCCATTTTCATATTGTCTTTGCAGTACTATATAAATTATTGGGTTAAATAGCTTGGTATTGAATCTAATATACATAGTGTTATTTATACCCAATATTTGTAAATAAACTTAGAAGCATAAGAATTACATCCATTGTCATAATTCCTATTATATGTATTTAATTTTGTACATGAAAAAAGTTTGGGCATGTAAAGTGTATTCATTTGGATGCATAACCTAAAGCACTTGGGTAGAACAGTTGCTGTCTCTAATATCTTATGTAAAAAAAAAAATCAGGATACCACTGACTTTTGATGTCAAATACAGTGGTACCTTGAGTTACGAACTTAATTCATTCCAGAAGGCTGTTCGAGTGCCAGTACCAAACGAATTTGTTCCCATAAGGAATAATGTAAATTAGATTAGTCCATTTCAGACCCCAAAAAATATACTTACAAAAGCACTTACAAAAATGCACTTACATAATTCTTCGAGTTGGGAGCTGTTCGAAACTCTAGGTACCACTGTTCCATCATATATTGGCTTTGCTCATTTTATAAGCTGTGCACTGCATAAGTTACTTTTCAGTCACTAATGTTTCATAAATGATAAGGTTGTTCATTCCTTATTTTGATCATGAATTGTGATGATTTTGTAAAAGACTTTTCACATTTGTATTATGAAAAGTTATATTTTAGGCCTTAGGAATAATACAACTTCACATCACGTGTAGTCCTGTGGCACACATACCATGTGTATTAATTTCTGCTGTACCTACCATAGATAAAATAAAATGGTTTGCCATTAACAAGTAACTAAAATTGTAATAGGCTAAACACAATAATGTAAATAAAATACAGTGGACCCCCGCTTAACGATCACCTCCCAATGCGACCAATTATGTAAGTGCGTTTGTACGTGTATGTTTGGGGGTCTGAAATGGACTAATCTACTTCACAATATTCCTTATGGGAACAAATTCGGTCAGTACTGGCACCTGAACATACTTCTGGAATTAAAAAATATCGTTAACCGGGGTCCACTGTATTGTATTATGTAGACCATCTGTTTGGCATTTGGTGATTTACTTGCTGCTGAATGGGTATTGTAGTAATACCAGTAGTGTCACAAGTATGAAAGCCATTGGTTCTCAAAATCAGGATGGTAATTGACAGCAGCCAAAATTCCCAAAACACTAAAGCTCAGAGAGACAATCAAGTACAGTACTCTTAATATTATGTATTTGAGTTTGCTTCTAAAATATTGGTTTAGTAGAGCATTTACATGACAGCAACTATTTAAGAGGAGGCCTAGTCAGAGACTATTTATTTGGGTGGTGATACCTGGATCCATCACTAGGTAAACAGCTGTTTGAAATATCAAGTCTGTGGATAATGCACTTTCCAAGGGGGTGCCTCGATACTATTGAGGGACTCTTAGTTCATGGAATTTATACTCCCCACCCGTGCTCAGATCAAACTTGATCACTGCCTGTTCCTTGTCTTGCATGATCCTCATAGGTTTAGCACTTTATGAGTAGACCATAATAATTGCGAGATATTCAAAATGTATTATGGATTGGTTATACCTGGTTTGAATAAAAGTCAGGTCTTTCTTTTATCTTCATTGTTAGCTTTTTGTGTATTTTAAAGTACACCTTTGCAGACTGGAAGGAGTCTTTTGCTGAATTTGAATAGTTATCTTAAAACCACAGTATTTGGTTTACTCATAGATCTTATTTTTATGTCTGAAATAATTTTTTGAACCTCATTTACCCTTCTAATAAGATGTTTATCAGTATATATACTGTACTTGTATGTCTGAGATTTTCTGCATGCATACACAGTATAACTGACATGTTTGCTTATATATACCCAGTGCTTAAATTTAAAGTTGCTCATTGTAGAAAAGTTATTCATTTTTAAAAGATACATATACACTTGTTAAAAAAAAATATATACATTGTACATATTTTATATCAGTGATTAGTAAGTATTTCACATATGTTCTTATTTGTATGAAGATTACATTTGCTGTGCCATGCAGTCTTCAAATTGCACTGCACATACTAAATTATAATAAGCATAGCAGTGCCATATATATTTAATCCCTGAATACTATATATTGATATATCAAAAAGTTGCAGGTTATGAATAAATCCCAACCTCCCTCACCTTTACTTTTTATTATTTATTCTGTTAATCTTATTCCAAATACAGTGGACCCCCACCTTACGATATTATTTCATTCCAGAAGTATGTTCAGGTGCCATTACTGAACGAATTTGTTCCCATAAGGAATATTGTGAATTAGATTAGTCCATTTCAGGCCCCCAAACATACACGTACAAACGCACTTACATAAATACACTTACATAATTGGTCACATTGGGAGCTGATCGTAAAGCGGGGGTCCACTGTATTCCTTAGAAAGATTGTCTAGAGATTAAAAATTAAACATGGCCAATCTGTGTAAAGCCACAGATTAAAATGTATGAAATAAATCTTTTACATTTATTACCACATATGATATACTAAAATGCTGTTAAGATTTGCTTTGTAAATGGGTATTATAGTAAAGTACGTACATCGAAAGTATAAAAATAATTTAAATATATTAACAGCTTTTTTAAAAGGGCTTAAGTTATTAGTTCATCTTTAATTATAATGTCCACCAATAATTATATTTTATTGAAATACTCTGGACATTGTACATTTTGTCAAGGTATTACTAGCAGTATTAAGTTACTTTGATATTGCTCTGAGGAACAATTATTTTTTACTTTGTTTTTAACTTTAGGTTAAATTTTTTCTATTCAGTTGAAATAAATGCTTTAGGGGAATGTTTTGTTCTAGGTTCAAATAAGCATGTAAAAAATATGAAGCTGTCCTATAAATGTAAACCTGTGCCTTTTTTGCAAAGAAAACAATATAGATTAAAAGTATGTGTGTTGGTATATGCATTTTTCTATCATTGGCTTACTATAACGAAGTAAAACTGCCACTATGAGCATTCACACTATCTATCTAGTGTCTCAAAAATCACCAAAACTATTTGCTTTAGTCATGTTTCTTAGTGGTTTGTTCTACTTATCTAAATTTGATTGTTAATTAACTGCTATACTGTGTATTTTTCTATATTGGAATTTGTCCAAGTTTCATTCATTGATGAAAGCTGTATCTTGTTTAGTTATTTTCTGTACCCCATTTGCATCTATCATCCTTTTATATACTTTAACCATATGCCCTACTATTCTACACCTTTCAAGATAATTAAGCTTTGTTTATAACACACTGGCATTCTCCCACCAAGGTAGGATGACAAAAAAAAGAAAGGAAATATAATCACCATCATTCATTCATGTCTTGTCAGAGGTGTGCTAACATCACATTTCAGATGCACTCTAGCTGCAGCATCCTCACCTCTCAGAATGTAGGCACTACCCTTCCCACTTTCAGGACTCAAGTCTAAGTTATGGAGCTGCATTACTCGTTTCTGAGCCCTAAAACTATTTGTGGTGTTGTCAGTGTGTGTGTATATGTGTGTGTGTTTATGGGTAGTCCCTGCAAAGAAAGTTTCTTAATACTGGTGAGGAGTTCTTGATCTAAGGAATTGGACCTGTGCTTCAATTCCTTGAATCAAATCTGAATGCTTTCCATTTCCCCCAGGTGCTGTATGACCCCAGTGGGTTTAGTGCTCCACCATGAATGTAATTATGTGTTAAGGTAGTATTGTCAGATGATTGTCATGTATTGTGTTGTCAGTAATTATTATTATTATGTGGGCAAGGGGCTTGGACCTCCAGCAAGCGTGTGTGAGCGTGTTAGATAGGAGTGAATGGAGATGAATGGTTTTTGGGACCTGACGAGCTGTTGGAGTGTGAGCAGGGTAATATTTAGTGAAGGGATTTAGGGAAACCAGTTTGAACATAAGAACATATGAAAGGAGGAACACTGCAGGAGGCCTATTGGCCCATACTAGGCAGGTCCTTTACAATTCATCCCACTAACAAAACATTTGCCCAACCCAATTTTCAATGCCACCCAAGAAATAAGCTCTGATGTGAAAGTCCCACTCAAATCCAACCCCTCCCACTCATGTACTTATCCAACCTAAATTTGAAACTACCCAAAGTCCCAGCCTCAATAACCCAACTAGGTAGACTGTTCCACTCATCAACTACCCTATTTCCAAACCAATACTTTCCTATGTCCTTTCTAAATCTAAACTTATCTAATTTAAATCCATTACTGCAGGTTCTCTCTTGGAGAGACATCCTCAAGACCTTATTAATATCCCCTTTATTAATACCTATCTTCCACTTATACACTTCGATCAGGTCTCCCCTCATTCTTCGTCTAACAAGTGAATGTAACTTAAGAGTCTTCAATCTTTCTTCATAAGGAAGATTTCTAATGCTATGTATTAATTTAGTCATCCTACGCTGAATGTTTTCTAATGAATTTATGTCCATTCTGTAATATGGAGACCAGAACTGAGCTGCATAATCTAGGTGAGGCCTTACTAATGATGTATAAAGCGCAGTATGACGTCTGGACTTCTGTTGCTTACACTTCTTGATATAAATCCCAGTAATCTATTTGTCTTATTATGTACGCTTAGGCATTGCTGTCTTGGTTTAAGGTTGCTGCTCACCATAACCCCCAAGTCCTTTTCGCAATCTGTATGGCTAAGTTCTACATCATTTAACTTATAAGTACTAGGGTTATGGGCACTCCCAAGCTTCAGAACCTTGCATTTATCTACATTGAACTGCATCTGCCACTTTTCTGACCAAGAATAGAGTTTGTTTAAATCCTCCTGAAGTTCCATAACATCTACGTTTGAATCAATTATACTACCTATCTTTGTGTCATCGGCGAATTTGCTCATATCGCTAGTAATTCCCTCATCAAGATCATTGATATATATTATAAACAACAACGGGCCCAAGACTGATCCCTGTGGAACGCCACTTGTTACAGATCCCCACTCGGATTTAACCCCATTTATGGACACACTCTGCTTCCTGTCAGTGAGCCATGACTCGATCCATGAGAACACTTTTCCCCCAATGCCATGAGCTGCCACTTTCTTTAACAGTCTATGGTGTGGAACTCTATCAAAAGCCTTACTAAAATCTAAGTAAATAATATCAAATTCTTTATCGTGGTCAACAGCCTCAAAAGCTTTACTGAAGAAAGTTAATAAATTAGTTAAACAAGACCGGCCTCTTGTGAATCCATGCTGAGTATCATTAATCAAGCTATGCTTATCGAGATGGCTTCTTATAATCTCAGCTATAATTGACTCTAGTAATTTGCCTACAATTGAGGTCAGGCTTATTGGGCGGTAATTTGACGGTAACGACTTGTCCCCTGTTTTAAAAAATAGGAATTACATTAGCCATCTTCCACATATCAGACACTACACCTGTTTGAAGAGGTAAATTAAAAATATTAGTTAATGGTTCACAGAGTTCCATTTTGCATTCCTTAAGAACCCTTGAAAAAACCTCATCAGGACCCGGCGACTTATTTTGCTTCAGTCTGTCTATCTGCTTCACAACCATTTCACTAGTGACTGTGATGTTACATAATTTATCTTCTTCTAGCCCACTATAAAAATTAATTACTGGAATATTGTTAGTGTCTTCCTGTGTAGAAACTGAGAGAAAATAATTATTAAAAATCGAGCACATTTCATTCTCTTTGTCAGTAAGGTGCCCATAGTTATTTTTAAGGGGACCTATCTTATCTCTAACTTATGTTCTATAGACCTGGAAAAAACTTTTTGGGTTAGTTTTAGAATCCCTAGCAACTTTAATTTCATTGTCCCTTTTAGCTTTTCTTATCCCCTTTTTAATGTCCCTCTTAATGTCAATATACTGATTCATAAGATGACTCTCACCTCTTTTGATACGCCTATAAATTCCTTTCTTATGCCCTAGTAGATATTTGAGCCTATTATTCATCCATTTTGGGTCATTTCTATTTGATCTAATTTCTTTATATGGGATAAACGTTCTTTGAGCAGCATGTATAGTGTTCAGAAAACTGTCATATTGATATCTCACTTCGTTACCCCAGTCAACAGATGATAAGTGTTCTCTAAGCCCATCGTAATCTGCTAAGCGAAAATCTGGGACTGTTACTGAGTTATCGCTACTATCGTACTTCCATTCAATGCTAAATATAATTGATTTGTGGTCGCTAGCACCCAGTTCCTCTGAAATTTCTAAATTATTAACAAGGGATTCATTGTTTGCCATAACTAAGTCAAGCAGGTTATTTCCCCTTGTAGGTTCTGTCACAAACTGCTTCAAAAAATAATCCTGAACTACTTCTAAGAAGTATGATTCTAAATTCCCAGTCAAGAAATTCCAATCAATATGACTAAAGTTAAAGTCTCCTAGAATTACTACATTATCGTGCCTTGTGGCCTTAACAATTTCCTCCCATAGTAGTCTCCCTTGGTCCCTATCTAAGTTTGGGAGACGGTATATCACTCCTAAAATCAGTTTTTCATGCCCTTCTGAAAATTCTACCCAAACAGACTCTGTATGTGTTACTTCAGACTTAATATCCGTTTTTATGCAACAGTTCAAGCGATCTCGGACATACAATGCCACCCCACCCCCCTTCCCGATACTTCTATCTACTTGGAACAATTTAAAACCCTGAATATGACATTCCGCAGGCATGTCCCGACTTTTTGAATTAAACCACGTCTCAGTTAAGGCAAATACATCAATGTTACCTGCACTAGCAACTAATTTCAACTCGTCCATCTTATTCCTAGCACTACAGCAATTAGCATAATAAACATTGAAAGACTCTCCTTTCTCTTTACCCTTCCTGCTCATTTCTGTTTTTCTACTAAACCTATTACTGTCCTTATCACCCCAAGTCCCTGGCTTTTCAATATCTATCTCGTTCTGCTTATTACTATTTCCCCAAAACTCGTAATATTACTACACTGGGACTTCACTGTTTTCCTGCCAAAACCCATACCACTAACTATTCCTAGTTTAAAGTCCTAACTGCTCCCTCCACTGCAGTTGCCAGTGCTACCACCCCAGACCTAGATAAGTGAACCCCATCCCTGGCATACATGTCATTTCTGCCATAGAAGAGGTCCCAGTTGTCAATGAATGTTACCACACTTTCCTTACAGTATTTGTCCAGCCAGCAATTGACACCAATTGCCCTGGACAACCATTCATTTCCAACTCCTCTCCTTGGCAAAATACCACATATGACAGGGTTCCCACCCTTACTCCTAATTATTTCTATTGTTGACCTATACCTGCTAATCAGGTCTTCACTCCTACGTCTGCCAACATCGTTGCCTCCAGCACTGAGACAGATAATAGGATTGCTCCCATTACCTCTCATGATGTCATCCAGACGGCTAACAATATCCTCCATCCCAGAACCAGGAAAGCAAACTCTGTCTCCTACTCCTTTCCTTCAAGCAGAATGCCCTATCCATATACCTAACTTGGCTATCCCCAACAACAACAGTATTCTTACCTTCCTTGGTGTCGTTCGTCGTGATGGTCCCAGTAGTCGACTCACATTTGTCGGGTAGCACTGAGAATGTATTAGATGTTTCCACAACAGTTTCCACGGCAGTCTCTTTCTTCTTCATTGTTTCTATCTTTCCATTCGTCTTCTTGATCGTCAACTTCGTTCCCTGCTGTCTAGCCACTGACCAGTTTCCCTTCTTGACCTGAGGACTCAAAACAGGAGGACTACTACGAATCTTCTTGTTTTCCTCGGTCAGTTGCCGAATCTCCAACTTCGCTATCCTCAATTCTTCCTTAAGCTGTTGGTAAAGTTGCTTGATGGAGGGCATCTTGCTTCAATTCGTAGAGAGCGCGCAAACAGGTCTTCACAGAGCTAAGTACACGTCAACACTGCGCAAAAGCCAACTCAATCAGGAGCTACTGTGCAGCACGTCCGCACGGCCCAATAGCAATGCGAACACTTCAGTCCTGGAAATGGGAAGTACAATGCCTGCACTTTAAAGGAGGGGTTTGGGATATTGACAGTTTGGAGAGACTTCTAAACTGTCGTATCTGAGCTCTTCTGCAAAGACAATGATTATGTATGAATGAGGTGAAAGTGTTGAATGATGATGAAAGTATTTTCTTTTTTGGGGATTTTCTTTCTTTTTGGGTCACTCAGCCTAGGTGGGAGATGGCCGACTTGTTGAAAAAAAAAAGTCAAACCTGATTACCTTCCATTCCCCAGGTGCTGTTATGATCCATACAGAGTTAGCACTTCTCTATAAACATTTTTTTTTTTTAATGTTTTTGGAGACGTGCTAACTCTGTATGGAACATAACAGCACCTGGGGAATGGAAGGTAATCAGGTTTGATTCAAAGAAGTGGAGAGCCAATCTAATTCTCTGGATCAAGAGCCCCTCAGCATCAAGGCACCTCCTTTGAACTGCACATTTTATATC
>NC_069425.1:21165126-21299619 GCF_026875155.1 Cherax quadricarinatus | reverse complement strand
GTTGTGTACCCTCACACCTGCCTGTGGTACCCTCACACCTGCCTGTGTGTACACTCACACCTGCCTGTGTGTACCCTCACACCTGCCTGTGTGTACCCTCACAACCTGCCTGTGTGTACCCCTCACACCTGCCTGTGTGTACCCTCACACCTGCCTGTGTGTACCCTCACACCTGCCTGTGTGTACACTCACACCTGCCTGTGTGTACCCTCACACCTGCCTGTGTGTACCCTCACACCTGCCTGTGTGTACACTCACACCTGCCTGTGTGTACCCTCACACCTGCCTGTGTGTACCCTCACACCTGCCTGTGTGTACCGTAACACCTGCCTGTGTGTTTACCTGGAGTTTACCTGGAGAGAGTTCCGGGGGTCAACGCCCCCGCGGCCCGGTCTGTGACCAGGCCTCATGGTGGATCAGAGCCTGATCAACCAGGCTGTTACTGCTGGCTGCACGCAATCCAACGTACGAGCCACAGCCCGGCTGGTCAGGTGCCGACTTTAGGTGCTTGTTCAGTGCCAGCTTGAAGACTGCCAGGGGTCTATTGGTAATCCCCCTTATGTATGCTGGGAGGCAGTTGAACAGACGTGGGCCCCTGACACTTGTTGTATTGTCTCTTAACGTGCTAGTGACACCCCTGTTTTTCATTGGGGGGATATTGCATCGTCTGCCAAGTCTTTTGCTTTCGTTGTGAGTGATTTTCGTGTGCAAGTTCAGTACTAGTCCTTCTAGGATTTTCCAGATGTATATAATCATGTATCTCTCCCTCCTGCGTTCCAGGGAATACAGGTTAAGGAACTTTAAGCGCTCCCAGTAATTGAGGTGTTTTATCTCCGTTATGCGCGCTGTGAAGGTTCTCTACATTTTCTAGGTCAGCAATTTCACCTGCCTTGAAAGGTGCTGTTAGTGTGCAGCAATATTCCAGCCTAGATAGAACAAGCGACCTAAAGAGTGTCATCATGGGCTTGGCCTCCCTAGTTTTGAAGGTTCTCATTATCCATCCTGTCATTTTTCTAGCAGCTGCAATTGATATAATGTTATGGTCCTTGAAGGTGAGATCCTCCGACATGATCATTCCCAGGTCTTTGACGTTTGTTTTTCGCTCGATTTTGTGGCCGGAATTTGTTTTGTACTCTGATGAAGTTTTGATTTACTCGTGTCTACCATATCGGAGTAATTGAAAGATTTGGTTGATGTCCGCATTGAGCCTTGCAGTGTCTGCAATGGAAGACACTGTCATGCAGATTCGGGTGTCATCTGCAAAGGAAGACACGGTGATGTGGCTGACATCCTTGTCTATGTCGGATATGAGGATGAGGAACAAGATGGGAGCGAGTACTGTGCCTTGTGGAACAGAGCTTTTCACCGTAGCCGCCTCGGACTTTACTCTGTTGACTACTACTCTTTGTGTTCTGTTTGTGAGGAAATATAGATCCATCTACCAACTTTTTCTGTTATTCCTTTAGCACGCATTTTGTGCGCTATTACGCCATGGTCACACTTGTCGAAGACTTTTGCAAAGTCTGTATATATTACATCTGCATTCTTTTTGTCTTCTAGTGCATCTAGGACCTTGTCGTAGTGGTCCAATAGTTGAGACAGACAGGAGCGACCTGTTCTAAACCCATGTTGCCCTGGGTTGTGTAACTGATGGGTTTCTAGATGGGTGGTGATCTTGCTTCTTAGGACCCTTTCAAAGATTTTTATGATATGGGATGTTAGTGCTATCGGTCTGTAGTTCTTTGCTGTTGCTTTACTGTCCCCTTTGTGAAGTGGGGCTATGTCTGTTGTTTTTAGTAACTGTGGAACGACCCCCGTGTCCATGCTCCCTCTCCATAGGATGGTAAAATCTTGCGATAGGGGCTTCTTGCAGTTCTTGATGAACACGGAGTTCCATGAGTCTGGCCCTGGGGCAGAGTGCATGGGCATGTCATTTATCGCCTGTTCGAAGTCATTTGGCGTCAGGATAACATCAGATAGGCTTGTGTTAACCAAATTCTGTGGCTCTCTCATAAAAAATTCATTTTGATCTTCGACTCTCAGTCTGGTTAGCGGCTTGCTAAAAACTGAGTCATATTGGGACTTGAGTAGCTCACTCATTTCCTTGCTGTCATCTGTGTAGGACCCTTCTTGTTAAGTAGGGCCCAATACTGGACTTGTTCTCGACTTTGATTTGGCATAGGAAAAGAAATACTTGGTTTCTTTCGATTTCATTTATGGCTTTAGTTCTTCCCGCGATTCCTGACTCCTATAAGATTCCTTTAGCTTAGTTCGATGTTTGCTTTTTCTCTGACCAGTGACTCCCTTCGCATTTCAATTTTTAAATTGGGGCCCTTTTTTTAGCCGCTCTGTTATTCTTTTTCTCCCCTGTAAAGGGAGCTCCTGTCTCTTTCTTTTTTAAACCAATCTATTCCTCCTTTTTTCTTAAAGGAATAAGCCTTGAGCATCCACGAGTGCCCCCACCGAGTTAACTGTTCAAAGGGCTAAGTTGGGGGTCTGTGTTGCTTCCCCGGGAGTTTCCCCGGAGAGAGTTCTGGGGCAACGCCCCCGCACCCCGGGTCTGTACCAGGCCTCCGGGGGAAATCAGAGCCTATAAACCGGGCCCTTTTAACGTTTGGCTGCACGAAAACCAACTCGAGCCACAGCCCCGGCTGGCCCAGGAACCGCCCCTTTGGGTTTGCTTGCCCCAGTGCCACCCTTGAGGTGTTTTAAATCCCCTTTTTAGGGCGCGCCGTAAAGGGTTTCCCTTTTGAAACAATTTTCTGGGTCAAAATTTCCCCTGCCTTGAAAGGTCTGTTAGTGGCAAATTTTTCCCAGCCTAGTTTAGAACAAGTGCCCTGAAGGGGTGCCCATCGTGGCTTGGCCCCCTAGTTTTGGGGGG
The DNA here is from genome assembly GCF_026875155.1 of Cherax quadricarinatus. Classification (NCBI taxonomy): domain Eukaryota; kingdom Metazoa; phylum Arthropoda; class Malacostraca; order Decapoda; family Parastacidae; genus Cherax; species Cherax quadricarinatus. Next base: position 21,296,738 of record NC_069425.1, on the reverse strand, counting down.
GTTTTTTTCTCATTATCCATCCTGTCTTTTTTCCTAGCAATGGTTTTGAAAAAAATGTTATGGTCCTTGAAGGTGAGATCCTCCGACATAATCATCCCAGGCTTTTTTTTTTGGTTTTTCGCCAAATTTTGTGGCCAAATTTGTTTTGAAACCTTTTTGTTGAAGTTTTTTTTTTTTCCGTTTTTTCCCTTTACCCCTGAGTAATTGAAATTTCTCATTTTTTAAAACTTCTATTGTTTTTCGGGCAGCCCACTGAAAGTTTTTGTTTGATTCCCCCTGGACCCCTTGAAAGTGTCTGCAATGGAACACTGTAAATGCAGATTTGGGTGTCATCTGAAAAAGGAAACACGGTGCGTGGCTGACATCCTTTAAAAATGCGGATAGGGGATAGGGAACAAAAAGGGAGCTGAACTGTCCCTTTGGGGAAAACAGGGGCTTTTTCAACCGTACCCGGGCCCCCTGGGACTTTACTCTGTTGACTACTATTTTTTTTGTGTTCTTTTGTGGGGGAAATTATAGATCCATCTACCAATTTTTCCCTGTTTTTCCCTTTTTAGAAACGCATTTTTGTGCCAAATTTACCCATGGTCACATTTGTCAAGATTTTTTGCAAAGCCTGTATAAATTAATCTGCTTTTTTTTTTGTTTTCTAGTGCATCAAGGCCCTTTTTGTCGTAGGACCCAATATTAGACAGACAGGAGGGGACCTTTTCAAAAAACCCATGTTTGCCCGGGGGTTTGTGAAACTGATGGGTTTCTAGATGGGGGGTGATCTTGCTTCTTAAAGGCCCCTTTAAAAAGATTTTTTGATAGGGGATGTTAGTGTTTAATGGGTCTGTAGTTTTTTTGCTGTTGCTTTACTCCCCCCTTTTGGGTAGAGGGGGCCCATGCCCTGTTGTTTTTATTTAACTGGGGGGACGACCCCAGGGGTCCATCCTTCCCTCTCCATAGGTGGAAAAGGTTTCCGTGATGGGGGGCTTCTTGCAGTTCTTGATGAACACGGAGTTCCATGAGTCTGGCCCGGGGGCAGAGGGGAAATGGGCATGTCATTTATCCCCCCTTTCCCGAAGTTTTTGGCGTCAGGATAACATGGGATACCCTTTTTTAAACCCAAAATTTCCCCTGTGGCTCTCCCCATAAAAATTTAAATTTTAAAATCTTCGACCTCAGTCGGTTAGCGGCTTGCTAAAAGCTGAGCCCATACGGGGAAACTTGATAGCTCACTAAATTTTCCTTTTCCCGTCATCTGTGTAGGACCCATTTTCCCAGTTTTATATCGGTTAGGACTTGGTTTCCCTTGGTCTCACTTTATGTTTTTAAATTTTTGAAGTTAAATTTTTGGTGAAGGATCCCCATGACTAATCTCATTATTCGGTCGGAGCTCCGCCATACATTTCTGAACCTCGATTATGTTGTGACTGAGTATATTTTTTTTTTGATATGGGGGACTTTTCCCTTGTCAGATCATCTTTGGGTTAGTGAAGATGGGTTTTAGTGTATTTTTTCCCATTTCTATAGGCTCCATTATTTTTTTGCGGGTTTTTAAGTTGAATTTTGTGCAGAGATTTAAAAGCCCCGTGGGGTGGGGTGATTCTCGCAAGAGCTTCCCCCGGGATTTTATCACTGCCAAAACATTATTTTGCATATTCCTTCATTTTAGGTCCCTTAAGTTGAAACCCCCAAGGAGCAAAAAGGGTTGGGGGCAGGGGGCTGGCAGTTTTTTCCGAGACAGGGGGTAAATTTTTTTTTAACAGCTTTTCCCCTGGAATTGCTGGATTTTTGCATCCGGAGGCTTGAAACCCAAACCTCAATGACTGGGTTTTTGGGTTTCTCGATCTTTATTTTTCTAAAATTTCCACTACACTTTTGAGGGCCCTTTAAGCAGTTCGGGTGCAAACAGGTTAAACTGGGGCGAAAATAAAAGGCAAACCCCCCCCCCCTTTTTGCCTTTCACTCTGTCGCATCGGGTTATGGGTTTGAAACCCTTGGGATCCATATTTCGTTGTCCAAGTGACCCTTTCATGTGGGTCTCTGTAAAAGGGCCGCGAAACACCTGCATTTGCCTCTGCAAGCGGGCCCCGGATGAAAAAGGGATTTTGTTGTTTGTTTCTGGCTTTAGATTTTCCCGTATAAATTTCAAAAAAGAATATCATCGGACTGGTGGTACTGGGGGTTTCTGGGTACTGGGGGAAACCTTTTTTTTTCCGGGATTAGAACTGATCTGTTTTGGGTTTTGGGGTGGGGGCCAAACGAAATGTGAAATTTCCCCTCCAGAAATGAATGGGTTTGGGTGTACGATTTCTTTCCCTTTTTCCTGCCCGTTTTTTTTTCTTCCCCGGGAACCCAAAAAACCCCCCCCCCTTGAAATGGGGTGGCTACCCGGTTTTTTCCCTGGGCCCGGGGTTTTATCTTTTTGTACCCTTTTTGGGTGTCCTTTCCTTTAGGTGTACCTCACACCCGGGCCCGTGTGTACCCTCCAAAACGTGCTTGTGTGTACCTTCACACCTGCCTGTGGGGTACCCTCACAAATTGCCTGTGTGTACCCTCACACCCGCCTGTGTGTACCCTAACACCCGCCTGTGTGTACCCTCACACGTGCTTGTTGTGTACCCTCACACCTGCCGTTGGTTTTACCCTAAACACCCCCTGGTGTACCCCAAAACTGCTTGTGTGTAAACCCTCCACCTGCCTGTGGGGGACCCCCTTTAAAAACCTGCCTGTGGGTACCCCCACACGTGCCTGTATTACCCATCACACTTTCCCAAAGTGACCCTCACACGTCCCCGTTTTGTAAACCCCCACCGGGGCCTGTGTGTACCTCACACCTGCCGGGGTGGGACCCCCCACACCCTGCCTGTATGTACCCTCACACGTGCCTGTAAAGTAAAACCCCACACGTCCTACGTTACCCCCCACACGTCCCCCGTGTGTACCCTCAACGTGCCCCGTGGGGTACCCTCACACCCGCCGTGTGTACCTTCACCGTACCTGTGTTACCCCAAAAAAAAACGTGCTTGTGTGGGACCCTCACCCCTGCCCGTGGGGACCCTCACACGTGCTTGTGTGTAAACCCCACACGGGGCTTGTGTGTACCCCCCACAGTGCCCGTATGTACCCCCACACCGGGCCCACGTGACCCTCACACATCCCTGTTGGGGTAAACCCCCACACTGGGCCCGTGTGTACCCTAACACCTGCCTGTGTTACCCTTACACGTGGCCCTTTTTTGTACCATCAAAACCCCGCCTGTGGGGACCCTCCCCACCCCGCCTTTTGTGTACCCCCACACCGCCCGTTTTACCCCCCTCACACCTCCTGTGGTACCTTCACCTCGTGCCTGTGGGGTACCCCCCAAAAACGTACTTTGTGTTACCCCCAAAACCCCCTGTTTTGTACCCTCACCCCGTGGGTTGTGTGGGAAACCCCCACACTTCCTGAAAGTTTTCCCTCACACGTGCCTACGTGTACCCTCACAACGTCCCCCCCTGTACCCTTTACCCGGGCCAAAGTGTACCCTAACAAACCCGCATGTTGTAAAACCCCCACACGTGCTTGTTTTCCCAAACCCCCCCAAAACCTGCCCGTGGTACCCCCCCGCACCTTTCCTCTGTTACCCTCACACGTGCCTGTATGTAAACCCCCCACACGTGCCTACGTGACCCTCACACTCCCCGGGTGTACCCTCACACCCGCCTGTTTTGTACCCCCACACCTGCCTGTTGTACCCCAAACCTGCCTGTGTGACCTTTTACTTTGTGGGCCCGTGTGTACCCTCACACGTGCCTGGTGTACTCACAAACCTGCCGTGTGTACCCTCAAAAACCCGCCTTGGGGTGGGACCCCAACAAACCCGCCCTTTGTTTCCCTCATACGTGCTTTTTTTTGTAAACCTCACACCTCCTGTTTTGGTTTCCCCTTTGCACCTTCCTGTGTGTACCCTCCCCACCTGCCTGATGTACTCTCACACCGCCCGGTGGTAAACCCTTTACCTGCCTGTGTGTACCCTCACACGGGGCTTTGGGGTGTACCCTCAAACCTTGCCGTGTGAAACCCTCACACGTGGGTTGTTTCGTACCCTCCCAAAACCCGCCTGTGTGTACCCCCTCCCCACGGCTTTGTTACCCTCACAAATGCTTGGTTTTACCCCCTTTACACGTGCCGTAAAGTAACCCCCACACGTGCCCACTGTACCCTCACACCCCCTGTGTGTACCCTCCCCACGTGCCATGTGTACCCTAACACCTGCCTGTGTGTACTCCCCCAAAACGGGGCCCTTTGTTTTACCCCAAAACCTGCCTGTGTGTACCCTCCCCCACCCGCCTGTGTGGGAAACCCCCCACGTGCTTGTATGTACCCTCCCAAAAAGCCCCACTGTACCCCCACACGTCCCCGTGGTTTTAAACCCCCACATGTGCCCGTGTGTAAACCCCCAAAACCTTGGTTTGAAACCCCACACCTGCCTTGGGGTCTCTCAAAAACCCGCCTGTGTGTACCTTCAAATCGTGCCTTAGGGACCCTCAAACCCCGCCCCTTTGAAACCCCACACCTCCTGTGTGTACTCTCAAACTGCCTGTGGGGTACCCACCCCCTGCCTGTGGGGTTTTCCCTCACACCCGCCTGTTTTTACCTTCCTCGTGCCTGTTGACCCTCCACGTTCTTTGTGGGACCCCCACACCTGCCTGTTTGGGACCCTCACACGTGCTTGTGTTACCCTCACACGTGCTTGTGGGGTTTCCCCCAAAAAATGCCTGTAAAGTACCCTCAACACGTGCCTACGGTACCCTCACACGTGCCTGTTTTGTAACCCCCACACGTGCCTACGTGTTACTCCACACGTCCCTGTGTGTACCCTCACAAAGTCCGTGTGTACCCCCCCACAAACCTGCCTGTGGGGTACCCTCACACGGGCCCTTTTGTACCCTCACACGTGCCCAAATGTTCCCCCACAAAGTGCCTGTAGTTTCCCTCACACGTGCCCTACGTGGTTTCCCTCCAAAGTCCCTTGTGTACCCTCAAAATGTGCCTGTGTGTACCCCCCACACCTGCCCCGTGTGTACCCTCACACCTGCCGGGATGTACCCCACACCCGCCCTGGGGTGTACCTTCACTCGTGCCTGTGGGGTACCCTCACATGTGCCTGTGTGTACTCTCCCCACCTGCCTGTTTGGGACCCCCCAAAAAACCCGCCCCCGGGGTGTACCCCCACACCGCCTTTTTGGGACCCTCAAACCCCCGTGTGTAAACCCCCCAACACGTGCTTTTGTGTACCCCCAAAACGTGCTTGTTTTGGGAAACCCCCACACGGGGCCTGTATGTACCCCCCCCCCACATTGTGCCTAAATTTACCCCCCCACACGTCCCTTTTGTTACCCTCACACGGGGCCTATGTGTCCCTAACAAACCCGCCTGTGTGTACTCCCCCACACTTCTTGTGGGGTACCCTCACACCTGCCGTGTGTACCCCCTCGCACCCCGCCCCGTGTGTACCCTCACAGGCCCGCCTGTATTACCCCAACGTGCCACGTGTAACCCCCCACACGTCCCTGTGTGTACCCCACACTTTTCGTGTGTACCCCACACCTCCGTTGTACCCTCACACCCCGCCCCGTAGTAAACCCCACAAACCGCCTGTTTTGGGGAAACCCTTCCCCTCTGCCTGTGGTACCCTCACACGTGCCTTTGTGGGGACTCTCACACCCCGCCTGTGTGTACCCTCAAACCTGCCCCGTGTGTTTCCCTCACCCCCGCCTTTGACCCTCACACCCCGCCTGTTTGTACCTTCAAATCCTGCCTGTTTTGTACCCTCACACGTGCTTTTGGTAACCCCCCAAACCTGCCTGTTTTGTACCCTCACACCCTGCCTGTGGGGTACCCCACCCCGTGCTTTTTGTGTACCCTCACCGTGCTTGTGTGTACCCCACACGGCCCGAAATTTCCCTCACACTTTCCCACGTTAAACCCCCACACCCTGCCTGGGGGTACCCCCAACACCTGCCTGGTGTACCCCCACACGTGCTTTTTGTGTACCCTCACACATCCTGTGTGTAAACCCCCGCACCTGCCTTGTGTAAACCCCCACACCTGCCTGTATTAAACCCTTTACACTGCCTACGTGTACCCTCACACGTCCCCCGTGGGGTTTCCCCCTCACACGTGTCCCGTGTGTAAACCCCACACCGCCTGTTTTGTACCCTCACAACCTGCCTGTATTAAAGCTCACACCTGGGCCGTTTTGTACCTTTACTCGGGCCCGTGGTGTACCCTCAAAACTCCCTTTTTGGAAATCCACACCCGCCTGGTGTAAACCCCCAAACCTTTCCCGTGTGACCCTCACACCTTTTCCTGTGTGGGACCCTTTAACACCGCCTGTTTTTTTACCCCTTTACTCGTGCCTGGTGTAAACCCCCCACGTGCTTTTTGGGGGTTTCCCTCACACCTGCCGTGTGTACCCTCACACCGCCTGTGTTTTCCCTCACACGTGCTTGTGTGGGACCCCACAAAGTGCTTTGTGTAAACCCCCACACGTGCCTGAAGTACCCTCACACGTGCCCTGTGTACCCTCACACGTGGGCCCGTGTTTACCCTAACACCCGCCCGTGTGTACCCCCAACGTGCTTGTGTGTACCCCACCAGCCTGTGTTAAACCCCCGCAAACCCGCCTTGTGTACCCACACACGTTCCTGTATGGACCCTCACACGTGCCTACGGTACCCTCACACGTCCCGTGTGTACCCCCACAGTGCCTGTGTGTACCCCCCACAACCCCCTGTGTGTACCCTCAACCTGCCCCTTTTGTACCCTCCCCCAAATCCTGGTGGGGTTTCCTTCACCGTCCTGTTAGTACCCTCCCCATGTCCTGTTGGGGTAATCTACACCCTGCCTGTGTTTACCCCAAAACCCCCTGTGTGTTTCCCCACACCTGCCTGTGTGGACCCTCAAAACCCGCCTTGTGTAAACCCTTTACTCGTGCCTGTGTGTACCCCTCACAACCCGCCTGTGTGTAACCCCCCCACACCTGCCCGTATGTACCTTCAAACCTACCTGTGTGTAAACCCCCACACGTGCCTGGTGTACCCTCATGCCTGCCTGTGTGTACCTTCACTCGGGGCCCCCGTGTACCCCCACAAAGTGCCCCGGTGTACCCCCTCACACCTGCCTGTGTTTTTATCCCCCACACGTACTGTGGGGTAAAACCCTTTACTCGTCCTGTTGTTAAACCCTTTGCTTTGTGCCTTGTGTACCTTTAAAAAGTGCCTGTGTGTACCCTCCCCACGTGCCCTTTTGGTACCTTTTACTCGGGCCTTTTGTGTACCCTCAAATCTCCCTGGTTTTAACCCCACACTCTTGTGTGTACTCCCAACTCGTGTCTGTGTTACCCCACACCTGCCTGTGTTGGGAAAACCCCCACACCTGCCGTGTGTACCCCTCCCCACCTTCCTGTGTGTACCCCACACTGCCTGTATGTACCCTCACACGTGCCTACCTGTACCCCACAAATGCCTGTGGTACCCAAAAACCTGCCTTGTGTACCCCCCACACGTGCTTTTGTTGGAAACCCCAACATCCTTTGTGAAACCCCCGCAAACCTTCCTTTGGGGTACCTCCACACGTGCCTGAAATTTCCCTCACACGTGCCTACGTGGGAACCCCCCCACACGTCCCTTTTGTGTACCCTCACCAAAGTGCCTGTGGGGGTAAACCCCCACCCTGCCTGTGTGTACCCTCACACCTGCCCCGTTTTGTACCCCCCTCTCACACCTCCTGTTTTTCCTTCACTCGTGGGCCCGTGAGTACCCTCCCCAGTGCCTGTTGTTTCCTCACACCGCCTGGTGGGACCCTCCCAAAACCCCCGCCCCCGTGTTACCCCCAAAAACTCCGTGTGGGACCCTCCCAAACCCGCCTGTGTGTACCTTCACTCGTGCCCGTGTGTACCCTCAAAACCTCCTGTGTGTACCCCCCCCACAAACCCGCCTGTAGTTTCCTTCAAACCTTTCCCGTGTGTAAACCCCCACACGTGCCTGTGTGTACCCTCACGCCTGCCTGTGTGTACCTTTACTCGTGCCTGCGTTACCCTCACACTGCCTGTGGGGTACTCTCACAAACCCGCCTTTTGGGGTATCCTCACACGTGCTGCGTGTACCTTCCTCTGGGCCTTTTGGGGTACCTTCGCTCGTTTCCTGTGTGTACCTTCACACGGCCTGTTTTGGGACCCTGCACGGGCCTTTTTGTGTAAACCCTTTAAATCGGGGCCCGTGTTACCCTCACACTCCCTGTGTGTACCCCCACCCCGTGCTTGGTGTACTCCCACTCGTGTCTGTGTGTAAACCCCCACAAACCCGCCTTGTGTAACCCCTCACACCTGCCTGGTGTACCTCACACCTTTCCGGGGTTTTACCCCTCAAAACGTGCCCGTACTCACTAATTTTGGTTTTCGGTTTGGGCGAGATTTCAGCCCTGGGCCCCGCCTATTCAAAGATCGCTTTCTAGGTCCCCCTCTTTTGTTCCCCCGAGTTTTTTTCATAGCTCGTCTTTAAAGTATGCATGATTCCTCCCCCCACATCAATTTCAGGGGATTCCCCCCTTCCCGACAGCTCGTGACTGAAGAAATACTTCCTAACATCCCTACGACCCTTTTGGGGTCCCCTTTAGCTTCCAAGTGTGACCCCTCGTTTTTGTGTCCCCTCTCTGGAAAAATCCTGTCTCTGCCCACCTTTTCTATTCCCCCGCAGTATTTTTTATGTACTATCATTTCCCCCCTGACCCTCCTGTCTTCCAGTGTCAAAGGCCAAAATTTCCTTTTCAGCCTTTCTCGTAGGGCATTCCCCTGAGCTCAGGAACTAACCTTGTTTCAAAAACCTTTTTCACTTTCTCTAATTTCTTGACGGGGCTTGACCAGGTTGGGGTTTCCAAAATGGTGCCCGCATATTTTCCCGTATGGGCCCAACGTACACATTTAAAAGTGTCTTTAACGAATTTTCCCTTTTTAATGTATCGAAAAGCAAATTTTCAAATTGCCAGGCGCCCATATTCTGGGGCAATTTTTTCTGGTTTTATGTGTGCTTCCGGGAAAACCTTCTCGGTTTTTAAAAACCCCCACCCCCCAAAACTTTCCCCCTTGAGTGAGGTTTGCATTTTTGGCCATAAAACTCCCGTCTGTGGTCTTCTTTTCCCCCTTCCCCCCCCTTCATGACTTTTTCCTTTGGGAGGGGGTTTAATTCGAGAACCAGCTGCTGGGCCACGTGTTCAAACCTGTTTCCCGGGCCCCTTTTTAGTACCCCTTTCACTTTTCCCATGTGACCCCACACGTGCCTGTGTGTACCCTCAAAACTTGGGCCCGTGGGGGTACCCTCCAAAGTGCCTATGTGCACCCTCAAAACTGCCTGTGGTACCCCCCACACGTTTTCCCGTGTGTACCCTCACACGGGTTTCCCGTTTTCCCTCACCGTTCCTGTTTTGACCCTCACACGTTTTTCCCGTGTGTAAACCCTTTACAACGTTTTCCCGTGTGTACCCCCCACACGTTTTCCTTTGTAACCCCCCACACGTTTCCTGTGTGTACCTTCACACGTGCCTGTGGTACCCTCACACGTGCCCCGTTGGGGTACACTCACCCCGGGGCCCTTTCATACATCACACGGCCTGTGTGTACCCTCACACTTTCCCTTTTGTTCCCCCCCACATTCCTGTGTGTACCCTCACCCGTTGGGGCCCGTGTGGTTTCCCCCCACACGTGCCAATGTGTACCCTCCCCACGTGCCTGTGTTTTAAACCCCCCAAAACGTGCCTGTGTTTTACCCTCACAAAAGCCTGTGGGGTACCCCCCCATTACATTTTGTGTAACCCCCACAAAGTGCCTGTGTGTACCCTCAAAACGTGCCTGTGTGTACCCTCAAAAACGTTCCCTGTGGGAAAACCCCACACTTTCCAGTGTGCACCCACATTTACCTGTTTTGGGACCTCCACACGTACCTGTGTACTCTCCCCAAAGTACCTGTGTACCCTCACACGTACCTGTGTAAATCCACAAAAGTACCCGTGGGAACCCAAATAAAAACCAAAGTCCTAAATGAAACCAAACTGGGAAGATATCCTAAACAACACGGATCCGAACATTTGCCTTGAAAAAATGAATTCTGTTTTTCTTGAGATCTGCATTAAGAAAAAGAAGGAGACGATGTAAACTAGAAAGAGAGAGACGTTCCCTATACAGACGAAGGCGAAGAGTCACAGAGCTGCTGAGTGGGGCCAATATATCTGAAATACGGAGGGAGGCACTAGTCAATGAAATTGCAAATATCGAACTTAAGCTGAAGGAACCTTATAGGAGACAAAATCACAGGAAGAACTAAAAGCCATAAAGGAAATTGAAAAAACCCAAAACACTTCTTCTCTTATGCCAAATCTAAGGGAAAAACAACATCCAGTATTGGGCCCCTGCTTAGGCAGAATGGGACATACACAGATCATAGCCAAGAAATGAATGAGATACTAAAGTCTCAATATGACTCAAGTGTTCAGCGAGCCACTGCCCAGACTAAGGGTCGACAATCCAAATGAATTCTTTATGAACGAAACCCAAAATTTGGTCATCCCAAAAATCTTGGATATTATTCTAACTCCACAAGACTTTGAAGAGGCAATTAATGACATGCCCATGCACTCTGCCCCAGACCCAGACTCGTGGAACTCCGTGTTCATCAAGAATTGCAAGAAGCCCCTATCACGTGTTTTCAGCATTTTATGGAGAGGGAGCATGGACACAGGGGTCATCCCACACACTAAAAACAACAGACATAACCCCACTCCACAAAGGTGGCAGTAAAGCAACTGCAAAGAACTACAGACCGATAGCACTAACATCCCATATCATAAAAATCCTTGAGAGGGTTCTAAGAAACAAAATAGCCAACCACCTAGATACCCATAAATTACACAACCCATGGCAACACGGGTTTAGAGCAGGTCGCTCCTGCCTGTCCCAGCTACTGGACCACTATGACAAGGTCCTGGATTCTGTAGAGGATAAACAAAATACAGATGTAGTATACACAGACTTTGCAAAAGCTTTCGACAAGTGTGACCATGGTGTAATAGCACACAAAATGCGTGATAAAGGAATAACGGGAAAAGTTGGTAGATGGATTTACAACTTCCTGACAAATAGAACACAAAGAGTAAAAGTAAACAGAGTAAAGTCCCAGGCAACCACGGTAAAAAACTCTGTTCCACAAGGCATAGTGCTTGCTCCCATTCTATTCCTCATCCTCATATCTGACATAGACAGAGATGTAAGCCATAGCTCCGTGTCTTCCTTTGCGGATGACACCCGGATCACCATGGCAGTGACCTCCATCGAAGACACTACGAAACTCCAAGCGAACATCAGCCAAATCTTCGAATGGGCCACTCAAAACAATATGAAGTTCAACGAGGAGAAATTTCAATTATTCAGATATGGGAAACTTGAAGAAATTAAAAATGTGTCAGGGTATACAACAAATTCTAACCATACAATAGAGCGGAAAAGTAATGTGAAGGACCTGGGACTGATAATGTCAGAGGATCTCGCCTTCGAAGACCACAACAATGTATCTCCCTCATCCGCTAGGGAAAAGTTAGGATGGATAATGAGAACCTTCAAAACCAGGGACGCCAAGCCCATGATGATTCTCTTCAAATCGTTTGTGCTCTCTAGGCTGGAATACTGCTGTACACTAACAGCCCCTTCAAGGCTGGCGACATTGCAGACCTGGAGAGTGTACAAATAACTTTCTCTGCACACATAAGTGCGATAAGGCACCTAAACTACTGGGGACAGTTGAAGGTTCTTGATCTGTATTCCCTCAAACGCAGGTGAGTGAGATACATGATAATATGCACGTGGAAGGTCCTGGAGGGATTGGTATCAAACCTGCACACGAAAATCACTCCCTTTGAAAACAAAAGACTCGGCAGGAGATGCAACATTCCCCCGATGAAAAGCAGGAGCGCCACGAGTGCACTGAGAGACAACACAATAAGTGCCCGGGGTCTAAGACTGGTCAATTGCCTCCCAGCATACATAAGGTGCCTGTCCAGTGCCTCCTTGAAGACAGCCAGGGGTCTATTAGTAATCCCCCTTCAATTCAATTCAATTCAAAGTTTATTCTCTATAAGGATTACAATGTTGAATTTACAGAATTTGGTTATTGTGTGATTTATATGTAGTTAAATAATGATTACAGAGTGTACCACTAGAACGCCTAGCATGGCTAGGCATTTCGGGCAGACTTAGTTTAATTCTTTATTTTAAAATATTACAAATTATGAGGTAAGTTGGTATTATGGCTAAGTGACTAAATACTAGTTTGTGAGTTTAGTAATGTGAATGCTTTTGTTTTGGCACAGTACATAGTTTCAGTATTGGAGTATCATAGGATTCATTATTTTAAGATTGAGATTAATATTTCTGTTTATGGTCAAATGGGTGAGTGAGTGTAAGTGTGAACCACCAGGTGGTATTCGTGTAGTTAGTTGATGGGGTGTATCATGGAGATAAGATGTTTTCTAATGGTAGTTTTGAAGGTGATGAATGTGTCTGCAGTTCTAGAGTTCTCAGGTAGGGTGTTCCAGATTTTAGGGCCTTTGACATACATTGAATTTTTGTAAAGGTTTAGTCGGACACGGGGAATGTCGTAGAGATGTTTGTGTCTGGTGTTATGCCTGTGGGTTCTGTCACAACTATCAAGAAAGCGTTTCAGGTCAAGGTTGATATTGGAGTTTAAGGTCCTGTAGATGTAGATTGCACAGTAGTAAGTGTGGATGTACTGAACACCATTGTTAACGAGGAGCTGATCAAAATATCGACTTGGATGACAGCCAATAAACTTACGCTTAACACTGACAAAACCTACTATATTATGTTTGGTAGCAGAGCAGGAGATGCACAAATTAACATTAAGATCGACAACACTCTAATTGCCAGACATAATGAGGGCAAATTCCTAGGCCTATACCTTGACAACAACCTGAATTTCAGCACCCATATCCAACACATAACCAAAAAAGTATCCAAAAGAGTTGGGATCCTCTCCAAGATACGATACTACGTGCCGCAAAATGCCCTTCTCACACTATACCACTCACTTATTTATCCATACCTCACCTATGTTATTTGTGCTTGGGGATCAACTGCAGCAACACACCTAAAGCCAATAATAACCCAACAAAAAGCTGCAGTAAGAATAATCACTAAATCCCATCCCAGGCAACACACCCCCCTACTCTTCATAGATCTAAACTTACTCCCTGTTCAGTACATCCACACTTACTACTGTGCAATCTACATCTACAGAACCTTAAACTCCAATATCAACCTTGACCTAAAACGCTTTCTTGATAGTTGTGACAGAACCCACAGGCATAACACCAAACACAAATATCTCTACGACATTCCCCGTGTCCGACTAAACCTTTACAAAAATTCAATGTATGTCAAAGGCCCTAAAATCTGGAACACCCTACCTGAGAACTCTAGAACTGCAGACACATTCATCACCTTCAGAACTACCATTAGAAAACATCTTATCTCCCTGATACACCCCATCAACTAACTACACGAATACCACCTGGTGGTTCACACTTACACTCACTCACCCATTTGACCATAAATAGAAATATTAATCTCAATCTTAAAATAATGAATCCTGTGATACTCCAATACTGAAACTATGTACTGTGCCAAAACAAAAGCATTCACATTGCTAAACTCACAAACTAGTATTTAGTCACTTACCCATAATACCAACTTACCTCATAATTTGTAATATTTTAAAAGAAAGAATTAAACTAAGTCTGCCCGAAATGCCTAGCCATGCTAGGTGTTCTAGTGGTACACTCTGTAATCATTATTTAACTACATGTAAACCACACAATAACCAAATTCTGTAAATTCAACATTGTAATCCTTATAGAGAATAAACTTTGAATTGAATTGAATTGAAGGGGGATTACTAATAGACCCCTGGCTGTCTTCAAGGAGGCACTGGACAGGCACCTAAAGTCAGTACCTGACCAACCGGGCTGTGGTTCGTACGTCAGCTTGCGTGCGGCCAGCAGTAACAGCCTGGTTGATCAGATCCTGATCCACCATGAGGCCTGGTCTCAGACCGAGCCGCGGGGGCGTTGATCCCCGGAACCCTCACCAGGTAAACTTTCACACGTACCTCTATGTAACCTCACACGTACCATTATGTACCCTCACATGTACCTATATGTACCCTCACACGTACCTGTGTGTACCCTTACACGTACCTGTGTACCCTCACACGTACCTATATTTACTCTCACACGTACCTATATGTACCCCTCACACGTACCTGTGCACCCTCACACGTACCTATATGTACCCTCACAGGTACTGTGTACCCTCACACGTACCTATATGTACCCTCACACGTACCTGTGTACCCCCACACGTACCTGTTTACCCTCACACGTACCTGTGTACCCTCACACGTACCTGTGTACCCTCACACGTACTTGTGTCCCTCACATATGCCTGTGTGTACTCTCACACGTACCTGTGTACCCTCACACGTACCTATATGTACCCCTTACATGGGCCTGTTTGTACCCTCACACGTACCTGTGTACCCTCACACGTACCTGTGTACCCTCACACGTACCTGTGTACCCTCACACGTACCTGTGTACCCTCACACGTACCTGTGTACCCTCACACGTACCTGTGTACCCTCACACGTACCTATGGAAGTGTAATCACTCTAGTCTCTGTCACTCGTCACACAAGATCATTAATTATCTTTCGAGGTATCAGAGGGTAAAGAAACACAGCTGCCGTTATGCGGAAGCTTTACTCACGACGTTTCGCCCACATAGTGGATTGTATCAAGTCGCAAGCAAATGTTTATAACTTAATAAGGTTCACTGGGGGGAAGAAGGAATGATAAAGGCCACTATTGTAGGTAAACGACGTTTCGCCACTAGTGCCTTCACCAGTCTTGCTACGTTTCGCCACTAGTGCCTTCACCAGTCTTACTACGTTTCGTCACTAGTCCCTTCACCAGCCTTGCTACGTTTCACCACTAGTGCCTTCACCAGTCTTGCTACGTTTCGCCACTAGTGCCTTCATCAGTCTTGCTTCGTTTCGCCACTAGTGCCTTCACCAGTCTTGCTTCGTTCCCACTAAAGTTCAGCGTGTTGGGGAGGTAAATCTACTGTGTAGGGAGAAAAAGCCACTGTGTGAGAAGATAAATTTACTGTTTGGGGAGATAAAGCCACTATGTTGGGATATAAAGTAACTGTATGGGGAGATAAATCTACTATATGGGAAGATAAAGCCACTGTGGGGAGATAAATCTACTCTGTGGGAAGATAAAGCCTTTGTATGAGGAGATAAACCCACTGTGTAGGGGAGATAAAGCCAGTGTCGGGAGATGCTCACTATGTGGGAGAGATAAAACCAGTAATGTGGGGGCATAAAGTCAACTATGTGGGGAAATAAAGCTCATTATGTGGGGAACTAGACATTGTGTGAAGATAAAGCCACTATGGGGGAGATAAAGCTCGCTGTGTAGAGAAGATGAAGTCACCGTGGAGGAGATAAAACCACTATGTGGGGAGATAAAATCATTATGTTGGAAAGATAAAGCCCACTATGTGGAAAAGATAAAGCCTACTATGTGGAAGAGATAAAGATTACTGTGTGAAGATGAAGTTCGTTATGTGGAAGAGATAAAACCACTATGTGGGGAGATAAAATTCATTATATGGAGAAGATCAAGCCACTGTGTGGGGAAGATAAAGCTCACTATGTTAGGAGATCACTGCTGCCTTGTGCCGTGAACTTTCCAGATATCATATAGGTCAGGGTAGCTACAAAATGTGCTTTATCTAATTCTGGTAACAAAACGATGTGTTTCATACGGGTTTAACTTTTTTTTTTAATAATGATGATAAACAGTAGAGTGATACTGCGCGCACCTTTGTTTACCTCTTGTGGAGCGAGGTGGTCAAGTGTAAACATGCTGATACTGATCTCCCCGGGGACCACTAGCAGGGTCCTAGATACCCAGGGACCACCAGCAAGACCCTTGCTGCCTAGGAGCCACCAGCAGGGCCCTCGTTGCCAAGGAATTACCAGCAGGGCCCTCGCTGCCAAGGAATTACCAGCAGGGCCCTCGCTGCCAAGGAATTACCAGCAGGGCCCTCGCTGCCAAGGAATTACCAGCAGGGCCCTCGCTGCCAAGGAATTACCAGCAGGGCCCTCGCTGCCAAGGAATTACCAGCAGGGCCCTCGCTGCCCAGGGGCCATCAGCAAGGCTCTTGTTGCCCTAGGGACCACCAGAGTGGGCCTTGTTGCCCAGGGAATCTGTACTTCAGGTAGGTTCCACTTTTAGAGGGAAAGGATTTGCTTCAAAGAATGGGATCTACTCTTCCTTCAGATCAAGCGTAATCACCCAGACGTTGCTACTTCCTTCACCCCAGAGTATAATATCAGTTCATGAAGGACCCAGACCCACTAACTTGCGCAGTATCCACAGTGGATAGTCTGAATATTCAGAGTAATCTGGATAGGTTGTCAGTGTGGTTAGAGACGCCGATGATAAATTACGCTGGTAAGTGGAAAGTAATGAAGGCATTCTGGATTCAGTAATCTCAAATATGAGTACAAAATGTTTGCAGCAAATTAACCAAAACAAGAGAATTAAAAGTCCTTGGAGTAATTATAAGCAACTTTCTCAAAAGTACTAAACAATATACAAATAACCCGCACATAAAAGAGAGAAGCTTACGACGACGTTTCGGTCCGACTTGGACCATTGACAAAGTCAGTGTGACTTTGTCAATGGTCCAAGTCGGGCCGAAACGTCGTCGTAAGCTTCTCTCTTTTATGTGCGGGTTATTTGTGTATTGTTCCAGTCACGGTATTGTGCCTTTTTCTTATTTACTAAACAATATATATGTGTGAGCAGCAGTCAACTGAATGCTGGGTTTTATTACTAGAAATTTCGAGTACAGAACACCAGAAACTATATTCACTGTGATGTACTTGCTAGACCGCATCTTGAATATGGCATCCGGTTTTAAGTCTCCAAATTAAAAATGTGTTTGTGGGGAAAAATTATTCCCTGGTGTGATATTAATCAAATGAAGATCCTGTCACTTCTTGAACAATCGCTGGACTACATATGCTTTGTCTCAGTGACAATAAATCGCCGGTATACCGGTGCTAAGTCCCCATCCTACATAAAAGCAAATGATCACATTGTTCCCCAGTATTATAAGCTGTAAATCTGTTTTTTTGTTGTTGTTGTTGATGTTGTTGTTGCCACCAGAAGACCTAGATTTTATCTTTCACTTAATGGATGTCACCTGCTATCAGGTGAAGGTTGTATTGGTGGTGGCTGCCGCCTCTTCAACACCAGCGTTTGACTTGACTCGAGGTGTTGGAGTGGCTGGCACCTGTCAGGTGGAGTCGCTACCTGAGTGACACCTGCTGATGCAGGTGTTTTATGCATTGCTTATAGACTTGACACTTAACAGTATAGTTCACCGATATACAACCGAGTTTTCATAAATGGGGAGAATTCAGAATGGGGATGGATTACTAGTGATGTTGTATAATGGTTAGTATTGGGCTCCTTGTTGTTCACAGAACAACGTAACACTTGGGTATCTTTATTGTAGTCATAATACACATGCGCAACACTTGGGTATCTTTATAATGGAAATAATAAAACACATTAGCATTACTTGGATATCATTACTGAAGAGGCCCCTCAAGGGAGGTTCCTTGACGCTGGTGAGGGGCTCTTGATTTAGGGAATTGAATCTGTGCTCCAGTTCCCTGAATTAAGCCTGAATACTTTCCATCAACCCCCCCCCCACTCACGGGCGCTGTATAATCCTACGGGTTTAGCTCTTCCCCAAGATTATAATAATAATTTATTGAGGAGGGAAAAGACACATGTGCATTATAAGTGTTGCACATGTGTCTTACCCAGACTCATCAAGACAAATGAAAAGAACGTCTTTCTAGGCTGAGGAACTGATCACCTCAGTCTACTTCTACATATCTTCTGCCGTCTGCAGTATTATTTTCCGAAATGGATTGATAAAGCCACGGGCTGGTGAAATGTCTCCACAATAAAAATACCCTTGTGGCTTATCCATTAATAACATAAATGAGAGAACTGATAACGACATAAATCTACCAATGACACTATAACAGGCCGTCAACTAAATTATAAGGACACTGGAGCTATAGGATGATTTAGATAGGTTCAAGTTGTGGTCGGAAAAGTGATAGATGCAGTTCAATGTGGACAAGTGTAAGGCTCTAATCCAGAGTAAAGAAAATAATCATGCGACTTATAAGTTAATAATGTAGATCTCAATCAGTCCGAATTCGAAAAATAACACTTAGGTTAGTTCAAATCAAATCAAATCAAAGTTAATTCTCTTTAAGGATTACAATGCGGGGGGCCACTAGAACACCTATCATGGCTAGGGATTTCGGGCAAACTTAGATTAATTCTTAACCCTAAATTATTACAAATTGTGGAGTAAGTTGACTAAATACTAAGTTGACTAAATACTAGGTGTCTAAATACTAGTTTGTGTGTTTAGCAATGTGAATGCTTTTGTTCTGGCACAATACATAGTTTCTATATGGGAGCATCACAGGCAAACTTGTGACTAGTTAGGAATCATTATTTTAAGATCAAGATACGTATTTCTGTGCTTATAGTCATATGGGTGAGTGAGTGAGTGTAAGTGTGAACCACCAGGTGGTTTTTATGTAGTTAGTTGACGGGGTGTATCAGGGAGATAATATGTTTTCTAACGGTAGTTTTGAAGGTGATGAATGTGTCTGCAGTTCTAGAGTTTTCAGGTAGGGTGTTCCGGTTAGCTTAATATCTTTATTATGCACCCCATACCCGTCCTGTGGACGGATAGCAGTAGTCCAAAAATAAAACACAGTGGATAGACTTCTTGGCTTCATATCAAGAGGTATCTAAATTTTCAGATTATATTTCAACTTTGGAAAACATACAGAGAAAGATGAGGAAGTTGATTTCATGTAGCAGAAATCTTTCCGACAAAGACAGGCTGAGGACACTGAATGATGTAGAATTAAGGGAGATACGAATGAGGTACAGCCTTGAGGGAGTGACCACTTACCAATGGCAACGAATTGATCACGTCAAAACTACTTCTGCTGTCTCCATCGTTGTATTTGCTTGTATTCGATTAAAGAAACCTGTTGTGCAAGCGACGCATTTCGTCTATAAAGATACCCCATGTGTTGCATGTGTCGTATTCATCAACTTGTCGGTAATGTATACTATCAACATGATATCATTTATTACTGTACTGTTGAGGAATTGTTCTAAACAATCCTGAGACACGAAAGTGTCATTTTTTCGTTTTTTTTTTTCAGAACAAAAATATTGGGAGAGCTGTAGTGTTACTTCATTCTTATGTTCTTAATCCCAGTGTCGGTATAAACATTGGCAGTAGATACCGGCAAGTGTTACCTCATTTTATTTGTCTTCTTTCTTTACAAATGTTTTGCAAAATCAGTGAAATCAATTCCTAATGTCAGGTCAAACCTCTGAGGCTGGGGTAATTATCCTTATACTCAAGACCTCACGTTTCCACCAGTCCTGCCTCAACACGTCATTAATGGGCGTGACTGACCATCTGCCGTCCATATAAATGACAAGAAGCAGTGTCTTCGCATCAGACATCAACTGCTTTGCACAGAAGCAAGTACTATCTGCTCTCTCACCTAGCCTTAACAATGGAGACAGCTTACCAGGAACGTATGGCCGCCGCCATGGCCACAGCTCTAGCCGCCAAGAGGTCCATGGCCCCTGAAAATGCTGCTGAGATGCGCCTTTACCTGGACAAGCTGAAGGACCTGGTGCCGCTCTGCCCCAAGAATCGCAAGGTAACTAAACTGGAATTGATCCAACACGTTATCGACTACATCGGCGACCTTCAGGACACTCTCCAGTCCGACTCCGAGTCTGACGGTGCCTCAGAGAGTCCACTGGAACACATGAACTTCAGCGACGCTTACATGACCTCGCAGCAGCCCGGCCATAACTATTCAATGGATTACCGTCTTGGCAGCACCTCTGGTTGTAGCAGCAGTGCATCATCTTCGGGATACACCAAAGACTTCAGATCTTCAGGATTCAGTGACATGGAAAGTTCTACCAGCTCCACCAGTGGTTTCAGCAGTGAGTCCAGCAATTACAGCACCATCCTTTACAGTGACCAAGGCAGCAGCGCAGCGTCAGGCTTCAGATCCTCCTGTTATCCGAACCTCTGAAAACATCCTCACACCTGGTGGTCGACCGGATCGTGGTTGTTGTCAAGGTGTTCATGTTTGCTAAGACTTCTTCCAGTTAACAACGATGTCTGTGATAGTCACATAGTTAATGTATTTATTGTATATATAAAGACAAATGCATTTTTATCTTGTGTATGTAAATATATAAATATGTATATATATTGTGAATAAATTTTTAAAAAATATATTTGAGTGCCCTTTCTCTGGAGTAAAACGATATTTGTCCAATTCCCACTTAAAGCTGCCGAAAGGATTGATAATCATTGACACAACTTGCCAATGTGTTCACACAATCATGTAATCCACTCTAAATTTGCAGACCTGTACCCATTCTAAATTTGGATTAATGCAGTTTAAACTCACTGTTTTAAGCTTCTTTTAACTATATATCTAAAGCAACTTATTAACATCTCTCATGGGAATGAGGTTGTAAAATACCACGAGCTGATAAAACACTGCGGCGTCAGAACTGAAACCTCTTGAGACAGCATTTAACTTGAGGATTAAATATCGGAAAACATTTGGTGCCCATGTGTAATGTAATCTCAAGAGATTTACGGTCTACGTTGGTGTCTTTATCAGTCCTTTCTATTTATATGTATTTTACACTTGTTGAAAACGGTATAAAATACCGACAAGTTAAGGATTAAGACACATGTGTAACAGTTGGGGATCTTCATTGATAAAACGTTTCACTTACACAGTATGCTTCTTCAGTCAACTACAAAGTAAGTTTACTCAGGTATACACAAATAGTTATATAGATTAGCAGCATGTGTGTAGAGAACCTAAGATAACCCAGAAAAGTCAGAGTGACTTATTTCCATTGGGGACCTGTTAATACCTTATTATTATACCATAAAGGAGATAATATCTTGCTAAGTAAAAGGACACAAATGCAATTAATGTGACATTTTATTGTGGCAACGTTTCGCTCTCCAGGAGCTTTGTCAAGCCGTTACAAACAATACATGGAGATACAGGGCTCAGATTTTATTATTATTATTATTGAAGATTAGCCGGTATTCTCCCGGCCCGGGGGCCTTTCCAAGGGGTGGCCCGGTTGGCTCCCTTTTTTTGGGGGTCTGAGCCAAAGTCTCCCATGGGAGGAGGCACAAGTACCTCCTACTTTGGGCCCAAACTGTCCCCGGCCTAGCCACAAGCTAGGCCTCTTGGTTCCCATCCCCCCCCCCAAGGGGGGAAAATGGGATTGACAGTCTTATGAGCTAAAGGCTCGGGTCAGGCACCTACCCAAACCTAGAAGGGTTGGCATGGTGTGATGGGGGTCAGGCGGGGTGTTGAGGTATATACAAAAAGGAAAATTTATTTTCCATACATAAAGGAGATATACTAGGAAAAAGGTAAAATTGGTTTTTTACATTGAATGTTGTTAGAAAAAAATAAAAATAAAAAATCATTTCCCCCCTTTCTGTCCTCATTATCGGGTTTTCCCGGGTTTTGAATGGCTCATGTATGACGGGTTGACTGAAAGGCAGTTGTTCCTTTCCCTTTTTTTGCCGGGGCCACTGCTTGGGCACTGCGGTCCCCCGTGGCCTGATGGAAAAAAGCTCTGCTTCCACAGGAGGGCCCGGGTTCGTTTCCCCCGGCGGGGTGGAAACATTTCAAGTGGTTTCTTTACCCCTGTTGTCATGTTCACTTAACACGAAAATTTAAATTTTCTGACATATATCGTACTCCCCCCACCATTCCGTTGACCTTATAAAATGTGGAATAATTATAATTTTGTGTGTGGCTACAGAAGGCAAAAAGGGGAAGATGAAAAGAAAGAAGGGGTCAGCAAAGATGTAAAAAGGGACTAGTCAGTAGAGCTGTGAAAAGGGGGGGGTCAGCAGAGCTGTGAAGACTGGTCAGCAGAGCTTGAGAAGACGGTCAGCAAGCTGGAAAAGAGGTCGCGAGCTGTGAAAAGGGTTGGTCAGCAGAGCTGTGAAAAGGGTTGGTCAGCAGGCTGTGGAAGACGGTCAGCAAGCTGTGAGAAGATGGCAGCAGAGCGTGAAAAGCTGGTCACGAGCTTGAAAGACTGGTCAGCAGAGCTTGAAAAGATGGTCGCAGAGCGTGAGAAAATGGTCGAAGCTGTGAGAAGGTTGGTCAGCAGAGTTTGGGGAAAAAGGTTTGGTCAGCAGAGCGTGAGAAATGGTCAGCAGAGCTGGAAAGATGTCAGCAGAGTTTTGGAGAAGACTGGCAGCAAGCTGTGAGGGGGTTGGTCGCAGAGTGTGGAAGGGTTGGTTAGCGAGCTGTAGAAGGTTGGTAGCAGAGCTTGAAAGGGGTCAGCAAGTGTGGGGGAAAGATGGTCGCAGAGCTTTAAAAACTGGTCAGCGGCTGTGAGAAAAATGGTCAGCAAGGTGAAAAGGGTTGGTCAGCAGAGCTTTTTTGAGAAGGGTTGGTCAGCAGGTGTGAAAAGGGGTCAGAGAGCTGTGAAAAGACGGGCAGCAGAGCTGTGAGAAGGTTGGTCAGCAGAGCTGGAGAAGACGGGTCACAGGCTGTGAAAACTGGTCACAGACTGTGAAAAGACTGGTCAGCGAGCTGTGAAAAGGGTTTGGTCAGCAGAGCGTGAGAAGAGGGTCAGCAGAGCTGTGAAAAGGTGGTCAGCAGAGCTGTGAGAAGACTGTGCAGAGCTGTGAGAAGACTGGCAGCAGAGCTGTGAGAAGACGGGAATCAATTGGGACTCCCATTTCCCAAGAACTCATGCCCCCAAGGGTTTTGGCCCCTCCCATTAATAAAAATTTAAACGTTAGTATTGCTTCATTTACATTATGCATTTCTTTTCTGCTCCCTTGCATAATGAAAAATACCTAAAAAACCATATAGAAAATGATAAAATTAACATTATATCAGGAATTTCCCCGTAAAGAAAAATGAGCTGTGAACTACTCATAAAACAAAATGAAGGTGAGTAAATGTTTGTCGGGAAACGTGCAAGTTTTCCCTGACGCGGGTGTTAGTCACATGATGACCCACGGGGGGAGTTTTGGTCATTGACCAGATTTCGCTGGCTTCCCCGTCCTCTTTAAAATCAGGTTATGATTATAACTTAGTGTATTCCCTTTAAAATTTTTGTAGGATAAGGAAAAGTTGTTGAGATTTTAAAGGGGAAGACAGATTAAACAAAACGGACAACAAAGTATTAACAAATAGTAACCAGAACAACATGTGTGTAATTTGAAGTGTGAAAAACAAAAAAAAGTTAAAGTTTACTGAGTAAATATTTTGAGTAATGTTTAGTTTTTGAAAGAATCCTCTTTCATTCGAATTAATGTTCTCTCATAAAAAAATTACTTTTTTTTTGAATTAGAAATGAGAGCTCAACCAAACAAAAACGTAATCGTATTACTTTCAAATTAGTATAAATATGTAAAATTTTTGCCTAGGATGTAAGGTTAACCACAAAAAAGGTTCGACTCTTTCTAAACATACAAAAGGTAAGGGCACAGAAAAAAAAGTACTCTATATTTTTTTAATAATAACTAATAAAAAATATTAAAAATAAATAATGGCCTGTCTTTAGTACATAAATAAATAGATATTTGAAAATCAGGGGGAAATACACCATTGTGTACAGGCACCCCATCAATTTTGAAGACCATACTGTCGCTTTAAATATTCAGGTACCAATACGCTTTCTAAGATCGGCAAAAAGTTTTCCCAAAAACTTTCCCTTTCCGGTCGGTCCCAGGTGTGGGGATTTTTTTCACGTAGTTTCGGATAAAAAGAGGATCTGAAGCCTGACGTGCGTGCTGCCTTGGTCATGTAAAGGGAGGGTGGTAATTGGGGGACTCAACTAAAAACCACTGGTGGAGCTTGTAGAATTTTCCCCTGTTCAAACCCCCGAAGAACGAAGTCTTTGGTGTATCCTGAAGATGACCGCTGCTACAACCAGGGGCGGCCAACACGGTAACCCTTGATGTTAGGCCCGGCTGCTGGAGTTCTGTAAGCGTCGCTAAAGTTATGTGTCCAGTGGCTCTTGGGGCCTTCAGACCGGGTGGGGACGGGAGGTGCCCTAAAGGTCCCCGATGTAGTCGAAACGTGTTGGATAAATTCCATTTTTGTTCCCTTGCGATTTTTGGGGGCAGGGGGGAAAACCGGGTCCTTAGCTTGTCCAGGTAAAAGGGAAACCAGCGCATTTTCGGGGCCAGGGACCTCTTGGGGAGACTGTGGCCATGGCGGCGGCCATCGTTCCTGGTAAGCTGTCTCCATTTTTAAGGGCTGGGTGGAGAGCAGAAGTACTTTTTTTCTGTGCAAAGCAGTTGATGTCTGATGGAAGACACGCTTTTGTCTTTTATGGCGGCAGATGGCAGTCACGCCCATTAATAGTGTTGAGGCGGACTGGGGAAACGGAGGTCTTGGTATAAGGATAATTACCCAGCCTAGGGGTTTGCCCCCCGAGTTAAAATGACTAAATGTTTTTGTAAAGCAGTGATAAAATATCTTCAATTTTAATTATCTCCTATATGAACCCTCAAATAGGGATATAGTAATTTCAGTGCTTGTATTCTTCGAGTACAAATTTTATATACAGTGTAGTTTATATAAGTGTACTAAAAAGAAACAATCCTCTCGGTGTAAATACATGAGATTCACACTTTTTTGTTATACCCCCTGAGACACACCGCTCGGTGTACATTTAGTAATTCTCAACGTATGTCCCTCGAGATAACGTCTCGGTTAAAACCCTTTAAGGAAAAAAGGGCACAAAAATTTTATTTATGGGCGAAAAAACATTACTTTATGAATATATATTCCCGTAGTTTTAAAAAATTTAGAAAACATTGAATTAAATATTTAACTTTGCTAATGATAATAAAAACATATAATTTTAATCAGTTCAAAAACGGGTATAAAAAAGTGTGTTATGGATTTAATGCTTTACTCACTTGGGGTTCCACACCTGTGGGTTTCTTGGGCTGTTACCTCATAACCAAAATTTTCTGATTAAAATTTAAATTTGACAAAAAAAATATTTAGCTATTTAAAAACAAGGGTTACTGATTGGGTAGGAACCATACATTTGGGAAAATTCCCGAATTTACATTCGTCGCTCAAAATTTTTAAAACAATGGACCACCCTTTTTTTACGTACACGCAACAACAATGGCCGGAGCTAAAAATTAATGTCTTTAGGGGGAAAATCCCCGGGGGCTTTTTAATAAAGTTTAATTAAAAAGAACTAGACCCCCCCGGGGGTCTAACCCACTAGGCTCCAAACCCCCGTTGTCAAGATTTTCATCCAGACTTTGTTTTGTTTGGGGACATAAAAATACAGTAAATATAAGTGAAAATATGCAGGTAAAGGTCGACAGTAAACTTACTTAAAAAATCAAGAATTTCTCACTTTGGTGAAAAGTCAGTCAGGCTGTAGTGGGACAATTCTCAGGTGACCGAGAGGGTTTTTAGCAAGCCCAGGGTACCTCGAGCATGAGCTCCCTGTGATAGTAAAAGCAAACAAAGAATGTGTCAAATTTTTAAGGGAAGAATTATACTTCTGTGTATAAAAGAAAAGCCAAAAATTAAAAACAAAACGGCAATGCTCGTGACTCAACACGTCATAATAAGTTTTTTTTTGTAGATTTGTTCTTTCCTTGACAGACATAGTTGTACATTGCTGCCTATTTTTATTTTGGGGGGAAAGGGGAAAAAAAAATTATGCCCGCAAAAATGATTCGACCGTTGTTTCCCTAGTTTTTGGGGGGAAGGTGAGAGGACCGTATATAGTAACAGGTTTTTCAAGCCGAACAGGTTTTGGTGTGTTGTGGGCATAAAGTCGGGTCACTTTTAGTGGATTCCCCTCTCAGGACCCTGATAAACGATAAATTTGCAAAAGCATGTTTCCCTTTAAGGGGGGGAGAGATTGGAACCTTGGGCTTCATTTAGTAGTTAGGCAGTAAACGAAAAAAATTTGTTGAACTTTATTTTTTGAGAGTAGAATACGACACCCGCTGTCTGTCCCATGATAGTGGACTTATTTGGGGTCAGCTATCTCACTTTCAGGGCGAAAGTTCACTTCAAATTCCTTTTTCATTTTTTCTCTAACTACTAGTTTCAAAAGGAGCCACGTGTTATTACCGGAGGGTAAACCTGGGATCAACGCCCCAGGGCCCGGTCCCGACCAGGCCCCCCGGATATAAATAAGTTTTAAATATTTTCTTGTTACAAGCATACGCATACCCTTCTGAAATATAGGTAATATTTTGCAATTTGTGACCTAAAATTTACGTTGCATAAATAACTCTTACGATTGTAAACCCGATATAAACATGCAAATAGTTTTGTTATAACTGTTACATGTTTAGTATCAAAACTTTGTTAACAAGTCTGGACACTTATGTACTCTAATTTTTCAAATACCGACCTTACCTGGGGTTTTCCCGGGGAGAGTTTTCCGGGGGGAAAGCCTCCGCGGGCCTCGTACCCGGCCTCCTTGGTCGTGTCCCCGGGTCACCCACACCAGTGACAACCCCAGGTACCCATTTTACGATGGGGAAAATAACAAAAGGTGGAAAGAAACGTCCAATTTTCTCTTGGTGGAAAGAACCCCGGCCCCCCCGTGTAAGCGGACCCCTTAACCACCAGGGTGATTAATAAAGAATTAAGTTAAAAAGTGGGCCTAAAAGTGACCCTTGTGAAAGCCACTTGTTATGATCCCCACTAATTTCACCCGATTTTGCAGACTCGAAACCCATTTTTTTAGCCCCGCCCCGTCTATGACAGGACTTTTTCCCCAATACCACGGCTGCCACTTTTTTTAGCAGTGGGTTTACTAAAAACCGATAAACATTATCGTATTTTATTATCACCTGCCCCCAAGGGGTTTACAGAAAAAAGTCGTAAATGAACAGGCAGGAAAAGGCCCCCTTTGAAACCATAGTTAATGTATGAAACAAATTATGCTACTACAGGTTATTTTTGTAATGCTATAAATTTGGGTATAAAAATTTACCTACAATTACTGCCCAACTTTTGGTTTTTGAACCGGGATTTGTTCAAAATATAATGGGAATAAGTGGCAGAATGGGGTGAGGGGGGAGGATGGGGAGGGAACAAGTGGGGGTTTCCCCAAAGGTCACTTCATTCCTGAATATTGTTGGTTCTTTTCAGACTGAAACTTTTGGGGGAATAGAACGAGAGAGGGTTGAGAAAGGTTCAATAAATTTTAAATTGCAGAAGTTTCAAGCAAGCTGCGTTGAAGTTCATACAAGTAAAGTGCAAAATTATGTAATTTGCCGGAGACGAAGTATTCACTAAAAGGAAAAAAATACAGATACGAAATAAAGGTTTGAGAGTGAACTCATGCTAAACACAATAAAAAAAAAAGCGCGAGTAGGTTTACTGGGCCTCTAAACTGTATAGTTTTTAAGTCTCGAATCATTGGGCGTGTTTCTTTAACCGGTTTTTATCAAAAATTTTGGGGGCCCCCTCCCCCGGACCCATTTTTACCTCTGAATCTTTTTACTACCGCCCACAGGATGGGATGGGGGGCCCTTAAAAATATTTAAAATAAAAATTAAAATCTATGTTTCCCCTCATAAAAAAAAGGGACCAAAAAGTTAGTGGTGGTGTGGGGTCGCATCCTGGGGCAAAATTGACCTAATTTTCCCGAAATGCTCCATAACACGTTTGGTTTTCGTCAAAACCCGCGAACAGCCTGGTTGATCAGGGTCGATCCCCAGGAGGCCCGGGCACGCCGCGTGGGCGTTGACCCCCCAAAAATTTTCCCCGGTAAACTCCAGGGAATAAAAAGCAGCTTTTTAAATTTGTAGTATGTCATTTATGTAAGTTGACTGTTTTCCTGTACATGTACTTATAAATAAAGTATTAATAAAATAATAATAATAATAATAAAAATAATAATAATAAAAAAATAAATAATTTATTATTATTTTATTTTTATTTATTATTATTATTTTATTATTATTATTATTATTATTATTTTTATTTTCAATCTATTGGGTTTTGAGGAACTTTTTTCAAAATTTTTTTTTTTTTTGAATCATAAAGGTTTTGAGGGATCCATCTTCAAATAAACAGCACCAGTGTAAAGCCCCACAAAGCGGTACAACTTGAAGTATCTAAAAATTTGCAATAGTGTGTTCCGAGCCGAGGTGTGTGATCTATGAGGCAATACTAAAGACGCTGAACCTGACAACTCTGGTGAGAGAAGAATGAAAGAATAATTCAACAGCAGGGTATTTTAGAAAAAGATATGAATGACTATATGCGAAGACCCGGGGCAAGTGGAATAAATTTAAGCACAACAAACTAAATCAAATTCCCTGTCTCACATTGCTCTGAAAATAAAATAAACTGTATTTGGAAATGGTGGAGGAGAATTCCATACACGGATTTACGACTTATTAAAAGATAGGTAACTAGAGCCTATACGTACCATACCCATACAAATGACAGAATTATAATACACAGAAAAATTCATACCAACCACTTAGTTCAGATTAGCCGAGGGTTATAACGCGGGGAACCTGCCGAAATGAAGCAGCAAATATTGCAATCTTGCAAACTGAAAAGTAATGACAAATGTAAAGAATTCAAATAGAAAAGTAAATAAAAATTATCATAATAATCCACATATTACCCAGTTATACTGCATACTCAAAATCCCGTTCAGTTAAAAAACATTTGCACCATAAAATCACATTCATCTCGCAGTTTCTCGTTCCAGTACCTCACAGTCGCTGGCTCCAGTGTCAGTATGAATATGCAATATTTTCAATTGTTCACGAAGAAGGATTTGACTACATTTCATGTCTGTAAATCCAGGCTTAGTAAAGATGTGACCAGACCTCTGAATAGTCCTTTTGTTGTCCAGACACTGTGGTCTTCTCCCTGTGTAGGCCGCCACCTTGTTGGGGCGTAGCTCAAGTGATGGGTGGATCATATGTTCTTTTAATATTAATTACTTTCCTTTTTGATTTTTAATAAGTAAAATGAAGGGGAGGGAGGAGGAAGATAGGAGAATAATGGATGTGCAGAGGACTAAGCTGCATAAAACTGCCTGAAAGTGTTAAGTGTTTGTGATAATGGTTGAGTAGGTGGAGAAGGACGTTGAGTTATATCAGAAAGATATGTTGGGAACTGTTTAAGTTACTATAGTGAGCTGGTGACTCGTAGTTCAGAGGTATAGTGTTAGGTTTCAAAGGCCTAGTCAAGTCTCCTTGCACTTCCTACGGAGTCTAGTGTAAAAAGAGTACAAAGAATAAGTTATTCATAATCTTGTGTAGTTGTTTAAATAAAATAGCATTTAATATATGTCCTTTCTTTGTAGTTAATATAAAAAGAGGATAAATTAAAAGTAAATTCCTTTTAACTGTTCACATAGAGCGGTACAATTAACACCATTAACCCTGGCCGTCAGCTAAGTGTTTATTGTCTCAGTAATTGTGTTCCATTGTGTGGGTTCTTGAGCGACGGCCCAAGATGACCTGAGGAACGTCTGGAAAAGCCTCACCGGCGCCACCACACAATAGAGGGCGGGGTCACCTCTTTTGACCTCGTCTTGTGTCTACTCATTTACCTCTTGCGTTTTACTTAAGGTCTAAAGAATGTTTACTCAGTGGTTTCCCTTCGTGAGAGTTCCCAGTGAATCTTGAGTTGTTTGCCAGGGAGAGACTGCTGTGTGCTAGGGTGCTACTGGTATTAACTTTTCCCTGAGTTTAACATTCGTTTAATATCAGTCCATAAAAATAATAATAGAATAGCCAGAAATTATTATCTTTATTTACATTTGATTTTAGACAATAATGGGAAAACATTGACACCCAGAGTATATAAGAACATATCAGAACATAACATATCTGATTATTAGGTGGAGTGAAGGTGTTATAGAATTCAGTAAGAGGACTTTATTTTGTTTTAATAAGTCTACAGGTAATTTCCTTGGCGCCTTGAGCGGCAGAGACGATCCTGCCAGTACAGGTCACGCGACAATAATGACCTGTGGACTCCTCCCTGACCATCTCCATCTCACCTCCACACTATGAATCATCCCTGCACTACACTACTAGTCCCCACCTATACCACCACACACTGAATCATCCCTCCACTACTAGTCTCTATACCACCTCAACACTTCCCTTAATAATCCCAACACTACTACTCCCCACTCATACCACCTCAACATCTCCCTTAATCATCCCAGTACTACTACTCTCCACTCATACCACCTCAACACCCCCCCTCCCTCTCCTCCCTGCCTCATACACCAGGTATGTTGCTGCTGCTGAGCCTTCACACCTGTGTTCAACACTCCTACACCTGCTGCTGAGCCTTCACACCTGTGTTCAACACTCCTACACCTGCTGTTGATCCTTCACACCTGTGTTCAACACTCCCACACCTGCTGTTGATCCTTCACACCTGTGTTCAACACTCCCACACCTGCTGTTGATCCGTAACACCTGTGTTCAACACTCCTACACCTGCTGTTGATCCTTCACACCTGTGTTCAACACTCCTACACCTGCTGTTGATCCTTTACACCTGTGTTCAACACTCCTACACCTGCTGTTGATCCTTCACACCTGTGTTCAACACTCCTACACCTGCTGTTGATCCTTCACACCTGTGTTCAACACTCCTACACCTGCTGTTGATCCTTCACACCTGTGTTCAACACTCCTACACCACCAGACCCTGAGCTGCTTTGGGGATTAGCGTGGACGGTTACAAAGCATGGCTTGCTTCTGCAGTGTTTTAAAATCTGAGGTTGGAGAGTTGAAGGAGGAGGTCTTGCTTCTCCAGGAGGAGATTAGGAGGCTGAAGGTCCACCTCAATGGGCCTGGGAGAGAGTGTGAGGTGGTTGGAGATGTGGGGAATGAGGCTTCTAGCAGTGAGGTGCAGTCTGTCTCTCACTGTGAGGAGGCTGTAGGTGGGGAGGTAGCAACGGCTACCAGCAGTGAGGTGAAAGTCCACACCTGCTACAAGTGGCGAGTGGTAACCAGTAATGGGAGGCGCATCAGAGTAAGGAAAGTTAAGAGGGGAAGATCTGAAGGAGGAATCCCCTTCTCTGTTCTCCAGGATGAATGTACTTCAGTGGTCAGTGATGGTAAGGGACTACTGCCCCTGCTAATGAAGGTAAGCGCATTCTTGTGGTTGGTGACTCTCAGGTAAGATATGTTGACCGTGCTTTTTGTAATAGGAATAAGAAGATGAGAGAAGAGTGTGCTCCCTGGAGCTGGTGTTGGGGGACATTGTCAACAGGCTGGATAATATCATGTCAGGTAATGGGAACAAGCCCATTATCTGTCTCAGGGGCTGGTGGAAATGATTGGGAAGGGTAGGAGAGAAGAGCTGCTAGATAAGTACAGGTCAGCTATAGATTTCATTAAGTTCTAAGGGAGGGATCCCAATCATATGTAGCATCTTGCCTAGAAGGGGAGTAGGAAATGAATGGTTGTCTAGGGCAATTGGTGTAAATTGCTGGCTAGACAGATACTGTAAGAACTTGCAATCCCATTCATTGACAACTGGAACAACTTTTATGGGAAACATGATATGTATGCAAGGGGTGGGTACATCCTCTGGGGCAGGGGTGGTAGCACTTTCAGACTCGATGAGAAGGCCATTGGTGAAATGCCTATGATTTTTAAACTGATGAAGATAGAGGTATGGGTGTTGGGGAAACAAGCAGGTTGCAACACTAGGTTGGAAACAGTAAATGTATAAAAGGCATTCAGCATAAGTTATAAATAAAGACAATAGAACAGGTCAGCAAACAAAGGGGACAGCAGAGGGCAGCAAGGACTAGCTCCCTTAAGGTTTACTAACTAATAAAGGGAGGAGTGTTAGAAATAAAATAGATGAGCTAAGATTAATTGCAAGTGCAGGAAACATAGATATTATTTCTATAACAGAGACCTGGCTCAATCTGAAAGAATAGAGAGATGCCCCTGAATGTCACATACAAGCTATAAATTATTCCACACTGACAGGGTCAACAGGAAAGGTGGTGGAGTAGCGATGTAGTCAAGACAATTTAAATTTGTGTTAGACAAGATATTAAATTAGAAGCGTCAGCCACTGAATCTGTTTGGTTTACAGCTTCTCGAGGGCCGAGAAAAACTAATTTTGGGTGTGATTTACAGGGCCCCAAATCTTGATAGGGGGTGCAGTAAACTTCTATGGGACGAAAATTCGTAAGGCATCTACACACGAAAATGTTGTGCTAATGGGGGATTTCAACTATAGACAGATTGACTGGAGCAATTTGACAGGAAATTTAGAGTCGGGGGACTTTCTTGATACGATCCAGGATTGTTTTTTAAAACAGTTTTTTGACAGAGCCAACTAGGGGAAATAACCTCCTTGACTTGGTTTTTTGCCCGTACGGAAACACTAAAATTTAAAAATCTTGAGGTTAAATGATGAGCTTGGGGGGAGTGATCACAAATCACTCAGTTTTAACATATCATGGAATTCCCCTAATAATGGCAATCAAGTCTTCGTCCCTGACTTTCGCTTGGCTGATTTCATAGGACTGAAAAATTACTTAGGTGGGCTGAACTGGAAAAGACCTGACTAAGGGTCAGGAGGTGGTGATGGTTGCCGATATGATGCTTTCCAGGGCATAGTTCTAGCTGCTCAGTCAAATTATGTTTTTCCCAAAAAGGGAAATCAGATCAAACAAAAAGGATCCTAAATGGATGAACAATAGATTAAAATATCTGATGGTCAAAAGAGAGGCATATATAGGCAAATCAAAAGAGGAGAGGGGCAATTAAGAAATCGATAAAATT
Organism: Cherax quadricarinatus; assembly: GCF_026875155.1. Taxonomy (NCBI): domain Eukaryota; kingdom Metazoa; phylum Arthropoda; class Malacostraca; order Decapoda; family Parastacidae; genus Cherax; species Cherax quadricarinatus. Next base: position 21,263,609 of record NC_069425.1, on the reverse strand, counting down.
CAGTTAAAGAGAGAAATAAAAAAGGGAATTAGAAAAGCAAAAAGAGATTATGAGGTTAAAGTTGCAAGAGAATCGAAGACTAACCCAAAAGGATTCTTTCAGGTATACAGAAGTAAGATCAGGGACAAGATAGCCCACTCAAAAGTTCCTCGGGTCAGCTCACTGACAGTGATAAGGAAATGTGTAGAATTTTTAACACATACTTCCTCTCAGTTTTTACACAGGAGGATACCAGCGATATCCAGTAATGATAAATTATGTAGAACAGGACGATAATAAACTGTGCACTATTAGGGTCACAAGTGACATGGTCCTTAGGCAAATAGATAAATTAAAACCTAACAAATCCCCAGGCCCTGATGAACTGTATGCAAGGTTCTAAAGGAATGTAAAGAGGAGCTTAGCACACCTTTGGCTAATCTTTTCAACATATCACTACAAACTGGCATGGTGCCAGATAAGTGGAAAATGGCAAATGTGATACCTTTTTTCAAAACAGGTGACAGGTCCTTAGTTTCGAACTATAGACCAATAAGCCTAACCTCCATAGTGGGAAAATTTATGGAATCAATAACTGCCGAGGCAGTTCGTAGCCACCTTGAAAAGCATAAATTAATCAACGAATCTCAGCATGGTTTTTACAAAGGGGCGTTCCTGCCTACGAATTTATTAACTTTTTTCACTAAGGTATTTGAGGAGGTAGATCATGGTAATGAATATGATATTGTGTATATGGACTTCAGTAAGGCTTTTGACAGGGTCCCACATCAGAGACTATTGAGGAAAATTAAAGCACATGGAATAGGAGGAGAAATTTTTTCCTGGATAGAGGCATGGTTGACAAATAGCAGCAGAGATGTTTGCATAAATGGGGAGAAATCAGAGTGGGAAGTGTCACGAGCGGTGTTCCACAGGGGTCAGTGTTGGGCCCCCTGCTGTTCACAATCTACATAAACGACATAGATGAGGCATAAAGAGCGACAATCGGCAAGTTTGCCGATGACACCAAAAATAGGCCGTCGAATTCATTCTGACGAGACATTCGAGCACTCCAGAAGATTTGAATAGACTGATGCAGTGGTCGGAGAAGTGGCAGATGCAGTTTAATATAGACAAATGCAAAGTTCTAAATGTTGGACAGGACAATAACCATGCCACATATAAACTAAATAATGTAGATCTTAATATTACGGATTGCGAAAAAGATTTAGGAGTTCTGGTTAGCAGTAATCTGAAACCAAGACAACAGTGCATAAGTGTTCGCAATAAAGCTAATAGAATCCTTGGCTTCATATCAAGAAGCATAAATAATAGGAGTCCTCAGTTGTTCTTCAACTCTATACATCCTTGGTTAGGCCTCATTTAGATTATGCTGCACAGTTTTGGTCACCGTATTACAGAATGGATATAAATTCTCTGGAAAATGTACAAAGGAGGATGACAAAGATGATCCCATGTATCAGAAACCTTCCCTATGAGGATAGACTAAGGGCCCTGAAACTGCACTCTCTAGAAAGACGTAGAATTAGGGGGATATGATTGAGGTGTATAAGTGGAAGACAGGAATAAATAAAGGGGATGTAAAAGTGTGCTGAAAATATCTAGCCTAGACAGGACTCGCAGCAATGGTTTTAAGTTGGAAAAATTCAGATTCAGAAGGATATAGGAAAGTACTGGTTGGTAATAGAGTTGTGGATGAGTGGAACAAACCCCAAGTACCGTTATAGAGGCCAGAACGTTGTGTAGCTTTAAAAAATAGGTTGGATAAATACATGAGTAGATGTGGGTGGGTGTGAGTTAGACCTGATAGCTTGTGCTAACAGGTCGGTTGCCGTGTTCCTCCCTTAAGTCAATGTGACCTGACCTGTCTAGGTTGGGTGCATTGGCTTAAGCCGGTAGGAGACTTGGACCTGCCTCGCATGGGCCAGTAGGCCTTCTGCAGTGTTCCTTCGTTCTTATGTTCTTATGTTCTAATCATCCCAACACTACTACTCCCCACTCATACCACCTCAGCACTTCCCTTAATCATCCCTACACTAGTACTCCTCATTCATAAGCTACATAAACGACATAGTTGAGGGAATAAATAGCGACATAACCAAGTTTGCCGAAGACACCAAAATAGGCTGTCTAATTCATTCTGTTGAGGACATTAGAGCACTCCAGGAAGATTTGAATAGACTGATGCAGTGGTCAGAGAAGTGGCAGGTGTAGTTTAATATAGACAAATGCAAAGTTCTAAACACTGGACGGGAAAATAACCATGCCACATATAAACTAAATAATGTAGATCTTAATATTACTGATTGCGAAAAGGATTTGTGAGTTCTGGTTAACAATAATCTAAAACCAAGACAACAGTGCATAAGTGCTCGCAATAAAGCTAACAGAATCCTTGGCTTCATATCAAGAAGCATAAATAATAGGAGTCGTCAGGTTGTTCTTCAACTCTGTTTATTCTTGGTTAGGCCTCATCTAGATTATGCTGCACAGTTTTGGTCATCGTATTACAGAATGCACTAGAAAACGTACAAAGGAGGATGACAAAGTTGACTCCATGTATCAGAAATCTTCCCTATGAGGATAGACTGAGGGCCCTGAATTTGCACTCTCTAGAAAAGCGTAGAATTAGGGGGGATATGATTGAGGTGTATAAATGGAAGACAGAAATAAATAAAGGGGATGTAAATAGAGCGCTTAAAATATCTAGCCTAGTCAGGACTCGCAGCAATGGCTTTAAGCTGGAAAAATTCAGATTCAAGAAGAATATAGGAAAGCACTGATTTGGTAATTGAGTTGTCAATGAGTGGAACAAACTCCCAAGTACAGTTATAGAGGCTAAAACGTTGTGTTGTTTTAAAAATAGATTAGATAAATACATGAGTGGGTGCGGGTGGGCGTGAGCTGGACTTGACTAGCTTGTGCTACTAGGTTAGATGCCGTGCTCCTTCCTTAGGTGAATGTGACTTGACCTGACTAGGTTGGGGCATTGGCTTAAGCCGATAGGAGGTTTGGACCTGCCTCGCATGGGCCAGTAGGCCTGTTGCAGTGTTCCTTCTTTTTTATGTTGCCCTGTGGCCTGGTAGGCTCAGCTATCAAAACTTTGGAGTCCAGTCCCTGGACCAATTATGTACCTCTGTAATCTTTTGACTACCGCCCACAGGATGGGTATGGGGTGCATAATAAACATATTAAACTAACTAAAAACTTCACAAGTTAAGTGTCCGTGGTTTGATCCCCGACAAGGGTGGAAACACTGGACGTGTTTCCTTACATCTGTTGTCCCCGTTCACCTAGCAAGCAAGTAGGTATCTGGGTGTTAGTAGAGTGGTGTGGGTCGCATCCTGCGGTACAAGGTTTAAGGACCCCAGTGGAAATAAAACAGAGAGTCCTTGATAATACTCCCTTTAATCATCTTTACACTACTAACCCTTACTCATATCGCCTCACACTCCCCATAATCATCGCTGCACTAGTAGTTTCTAATTGTACAGCCACCACACTCCCTTGAATCATAACTACACTAGCAGGTCTCTCCTATACTACTTCTATCATTTGCTAAATCATTCCTACATTAACATTCTCTCTCTCCTCTTCCCCTCCGCTCCTGTCTCGCCCAGTCTAGGATGGAGACAACTCGTGCTAATGAACAGATTTATATTCATTGCAAATATTTAATACATATGTGTCATTTTATATAAGGGAAAATTGCTTGAATGTATAGCGAATTTAATTTGTAATCAAGTAAAAAGTGGATTTATTAGAGGACCATCTTGCGTGAAGAGTTTACTTTCGTTTTTTTTTAAATGTTTCTAAAGTAGTAGCTTGCTACTGCTCCACATGAGAGGCTAATAAGAGACGTAGCAGCACAAGGAACCACAGACAATATACTAAAATGAATTAGTGTAATCAAGCGATGGAAACTCGAGTTAACAGTAGGTAATAGGCTGGCAGACGACTAACATTCAGGGATGCACTATACTGTGTTGTCATGAGTGAAACACTCTCAGTTGGTAGACAGCAACCATCCGATGAGGTATTGTATAGTCCTGTACAGAGTAAAACGTAGATATTAGGATGGTAGACAGCAACCATGAAGGGAGGTAGTGTATTGTCCTGTCATGAGTTAAACACTGGAATTAGGTTGGTAGACAGCAACCATCCGGAGAGGTACTGTACTGTCATGTCATGAGTGACACACAGGTAATAGCTAAGTAGACAACGACCATACGGGGAGGTAATGTATTGTCTTGACCGCTTACTCCATCATTTTATTCGTTGTGGAAGATAAACAAAATACAGATGTAGTATACATAGACTTTGCAAAAGCTTTCGACAAGTGTGACCATGGTGTAATAGCACAGAAAATGCGTGATAAAGGAATAACGGGAAAAGTTGGTAGATGGATTTACAACTTCCTGACAAATAGAACACAAAGAGTAAAAGTAAACAGTAAAGTCCCAGGCAACCACGGTAAAAAACTCTGTTCCACAAGGCACAGTACTTGCTCCCATTCTATTCTTCATCCTCATATCTGACATAGAGATGTAAGCCATAGCTCCGTGTCTTCCATTGTGGATGACACCCGGATTACCATGGCAGTGACCTCCATCGAAGACACTGCGAGACTAAGCGGACATCAACCAAATCTTCGAATGGGCCACTCAAAACAATATGAAGTTCAACGAGGAGAAATTTCAACTATTCAGATATGGAAACCCTTTCCAGGTAAACTCCAGGTAGCTCTCTCCCACCTCACCTCATTCAGGAATTGTTTCATGCCTGTATAGTCTGCTCTTTTTAAGTTTGGTTTCTCATTCCCTTCCCATGCTTCTTCACTCTCCACTGTTTCGGTTGATAGCGTCGTTATAAATAAAACAGTACATGATTAACACAGTATGTGCTAATATATCTAATTTAATGATTTTTGAAGGGGTGGACCGGTAAGCCAGTGGAAGGCCTCGGCCAGATGACCAGAAGCTCCAGATGAGGGTCATCATATGACTAAGGCCCGCGTCAGGAAACAACAACAACAACAACAATAATAATAATAATAATAATAATAATAATAATAATAATAATAATAATAATAATAATAATAATAATAATCTTTATTTTTACAAGTACATGTACAAAGTATACAGGCCTAGCTGACATCAATGACATACTTATATAGAAAGCCTCTTGTTATACAGAGCATTTCGGGCAAGTTAGGTCATTTTTGTCTCAGGATGCGACCCACACCAATTGACTAACACCCAGGTACCTATTTTACTGGTAGGTGAACATGGACAGCAGGTGCCTTAAGGAAACACGTCCTACTGTTTCCAGCCGTACCGGGGACCGACCCCTGGACCTCAGTGTGTCCTGTTTCCTGACAAACGTTGCCTAACCTAACCTAATTAAGAGTCAGGTGGAAAGCCACGAGTAGTGGCAGTACAATTGTGGTGAGATGGGTTGGGTTAGAGAAGGACCTGTCAACATTATGTTACAGAGGTCTCCAGAACGGGTAATATGCTGTTGATTAGCAATTAGGATATAATGTAACTTCGGATTTTTGATGGATAGTGTTACTGATAGCAATTAGGGCAGCCTCTATACACTTTCACCGTCTTAAATCTTATTTAATGACTAATCTAGCCTCACTGAATTTCATGATTGAATTCAATGAAGACAAATTTCAGTTACTCCGCTATGAAAAACTTGAGGAAATTAAAACTGTTATCGGAGTATAAAACAAATTCCAATCACACAGTAGAGCGAAAAACTGGTATGAAGGACCTGGGAGAAATAATATCAGAGGATCTCACGTTCAAAGATCACAACAATGTATCTACCACATCTGGATAATGAGAACCTTGAAAACTAGAGATGCCAAGCCCATGATGATTCTCTTCAAATCGCTTGTTCTCTCTAGGCTGGAATATTGTTGTACACTAATGGCCCTTTTCAAGGCAGGCGAAATTGCAGACCTGGAGAATATACAGAGAAGTTTCAAGGCACGTACGGCAGGAGTACGCTAAGAAACAACACAGTTAGTGTCAGGGGTCCAAGACTGTTTAACTGCCTCCCAGCATACATAAGGGGGATTACCAATAGACCCCTGGTTGTCTTCAAGAAGGCGCTGAACAAACACCTAAAGTCGGTACTTGACTAGCCGGGGTATGGATCGTACGTCGGTTTACGTGCGGGCAGCAGTAATAGCCTGGTTGATCAGACCCTGATCCACCGCGAGGCCTAGTCACGGACCGGGCCGAAGTGACATTGACCCTGGAAACCCCCTCCAGGTATACTCCAGGTGTCCAACGTCCCCTCTGTGTTGGACACGCGGTTACAGACATTTGTGTGTTCCCTGATTCTAATATCCAGAGATCTAGTTGTTTCCTCCACATATACTTTGTCACAAGCCCCACGTGGTATTGTTTATACTTCTGCGCTCATGCCAGTCATTCTTGGGATTTTGCATTACTTTTCTAATAGTGATTACAGAGATGGCGGATGTTTTAACAAGCTTTCTGTCAAGTTTTTTTGAAACATTAGTACCCAAGGTCGATGATCGGTAAAAGAATTTTAACTTGGGGTTTTCCCTTTACACCTGAATGTTGGGTCTTTTTTAAGAATGAGTTTTCGCCGTGGCCTGCAATCACATATGAAGTGCAGGAAGAAGTTTTTGGGGAAGTGATTGAATTTTGTGAGGGTATGTGCTTTCCTTATTTCCCCACTATTATTATTATTTACAAATTACTACTATTTTTTTACTACATTGGGGATAAGTTATGTTTGGATTTCGTTCGGTTTTTTTCCCCCTTTGAGGGTTACCCACCCAGGACAGTCAGTGCGTCATCGGGACTAACTTTTCCTTTTGGAGTCCCCCAATTCTTGCCCCCAGGTTTGCGACCCACCCCGGGTGGGGGACAAACCCCCGGTCCCTATTTGTTCAAGGGGGGAACGGGAAAAACAGGGAAAAAAACCCCTTTAAAAATGTTTAACCCCCCGGGGAATCAAACCCAAACCCCTTTCCGTGCGGAATGGGGGAAAATTTTAGCCCCCCGGCCCCCCATTATATTTATTTATTTTTATTTACTACAAAATTATTAAAAACTTTTAATTACTTTTACTATTTATACCTGGAGGTTACCTGGGGGTTTTATTCCGGGGTTTCAATCCCCCCGGGGCCCTGGTCATGACCAGGCCCCCCGTTGGATCGGGGCCTGATAAGATAATTTTTCGTTGGGAAATTTTTAAAATCCCGGAGGGTTAGCCACCCAGGATAACCCAAAAAAATTTCAGTGCGTCATCGAGGACTGTAAAAACATTTCCATTGTGGTCCTTAATTTTTGGGTCCCCAGGATGCGACCCACACAGTGGGAGTAACCCCCCCGGGTACCTATTTTGTGGGTTGAAAAGGAAAAACAGGTGTAAAAAAAGTGTGGGAAATTTGTTTCCCCACCGGGAACCCAAAACCGGGGCCCCCTTTGTGTGAAGCGGGGGGCTTTAGCCCCCCGGCCCACCGGGCAATTTGGCGGTTATGCTGGCCGCACCCCGGCCCCAACGTACGAGTCACAGCCCGGGGATCTATTAAATTACTACTATTTTATTCTATTATTATGCTACATTTATTACTATATTACTTTACTACTACTTTATCACTTTTTCACCACTGTTTATTATTTTAAATTTCTACAAATTATTACTTTTACTAAAAAATTACTACTACTATTATGTTATTTTAAAAATATTTTTATTATACTACTTTTATACTACTATACTTTACTTTTATTTATTTACTACTATTACTACTATACTTTTACTATTTACTATTACAAATTATTTCTTCTATTACTATTATTTAATACTACTATTACTATACTATACTATTACTACTATTTTTTTCTTTTACTTTATTATTATTACAACTTACTATTACTCTATTTATATTTTTTTCTATTTTTAATTTTTTTTTTTTACTACTACTACTGTTACTATTTGCAAACAAATTTTTAATTACTACAAATTTTACTTTTCTAAAAAGTATTTACTATTACTCTTTTAAATTTCCTATTACTACAACTTTTACTATTACTACTATTACTACAACAAACACATTACTATTACTACTACTATTTTTACTACTTTTTTCAATTATTTATTTACTACTATTATATTCCTACCCCAACCCCCTATTATCCTACAAATTTATTTTACTATACTTTTTATACTAAAATATTTGTACACTCCCTATTACTATTTACTATTACTTTAAACTGCAATACTATGCTACTACTCATTATACTACTATTACTACTTCAAACATTACTGTTGAAATATACTATTACTATTATTCTTAAAAATATTCTACTACTATTACTCTACTATTACTCCCATTTATTATTACTACAAACTACTATTACTACTAAAAAATTTTCTCCCTTACTACTACTACTTTTTATACTTATTATACTTTTACCTTTTAAATGTTGCTACTACTGATTATTTAACAAATTATACTAAAAAATATTACTAAAAAATTTTAAATATTTACTATATTACACTAAAAATATTATACACTAAAAAAATAATACTACTACTACTACAAATTTTTTTACTTTTAAATACAAATTTACTTTACTCTACTACTTTCCTATTTCTACTATTACTCTATTACTTTTTCTATCCCTATTCCCAATACTTTTTACAAATACTATTATTTCAAACTTATTACTATTATTTGCTATTTCTATTACTACTACTTTTACTATTTCTACCTTTATGTTGCTACTATTACTTTTAAATATTTAAATTACTTTTCTTTTACTTTTAATACAAACTTTATCCCCACTTTTACTACCTTTAAAATTTTTTTTTTTTTTTCTAAATTTCTATTATAAAAAATTTAATTTTAAATACTAAAAATACTTTTTACTATACTACTATTTACTTATACCTTAAATGTTGCTATATTTACTTTTTACTTTTACTCCAAAAAACATTATTTTCTACTAATATACAAATACTATTACTATTTACTCTTTTTACTACTACAAATACTTTTACTCTATACTATTACAAATTACTAATTACTCCCTTTTTAATATATTATATTACTACTCCCTTTACAACTACTTTTTTACTCTACTACTATTTCTAATACTATTATTCTACTACTTCTATTACTATTTACTACTATTATTACTTATTACTTTTATATTAAAACCTTTTATATATACTACTGTTATATATTATTTACTATACTATTTTACTACTACTTTTTTACTACTACTTTTTACTACTATTACTATTTACTATTATTATATTAAATTTCCCATTAAAACTACTACCATTACAAACTTACTATTACTATGCTTTTAACTTCTAATATATTACTCTTTTTCTATTTACTACTATTACTATATTTTAAATACTACTATTTTTTTATTTACTACTATTACTTTTTTTTCAAACAAATATACTTTCTACAAATTCTATTTACTTTTATTATCTTATTTTAAATACTAATACTATTACTTTTACTACTGCTATTACAAACTAATACAAATTACTATTATTTCACTTTATATTACAAACTACTCTATTATATTACTATATTATACTATTATTTCTTTTTACAAATATTCTATTCCTACAAATTACTATACTATATTACTCTATACTGTTATTTACTATTACTACTACTATTTTTATTTAATTATTTCCCATTACTACTATTTCCATTATATATTTACTATTACTATTCTACTGTTTTTTTTTAATCCCCTTTAAATTTTTTTTTACTACTACTATATTACTTTTATTATTATTTCTACTACTATTACTATACTTTTAATTTTTACTTTTTTACTTTTTCTATTTCTTTTTCTATAAACTATTACTATTATTACTAATACTACTATTACTATTTAATACTATTATATTACTACTGATTATTACAAATTAAACTATTATTTATTATTACAAATACTACTATTACTACTATTATTTACTATTACTTTACTATTTTTAAAACTTTTTTTTACTATTACTATTTCTATTATACAAATAATTTATCTATATTTAATACAAATTACTTTATTATTTACAAATATTTACAATTTTACTTTACTACTATTACTACTATTCTATTATATTTATATTATTTCTATAATATTACATATTATAATACTTTTACTATTTTTACTACTACTATACTATTTATTTTACAAATACTATTACTACAAATACTATTACTAATGCTATTACTATAATACTATTACTATTTTTACTATACTACTACTACTACTTTTTCTATACTACTTTATTCTACTATTACTACAAATTAATATTATTACTACAAATAATATTATTACTATTTTACTAAAATACTTTACTCTATTACTACTACTACTTTTACAACTACTATTTTTTTTCTATACTATTACAAATTTAAAAAATTACTATTTACTACAAATTTACTATTACTATTTTTACAAATATTTACTATTATATACTTTTTACTATTTTACTGTGGAAAATTACTTTTATCTGAAGGGTTTTTCATTATTTTCAAACAGAAAATTTGAACAAAGAAAATTTTATTTTTTCATTTAGAAAGTGGGAATTTGGGACACCTAGGTCGCAAAAAGTGTCCCCCTTCGTTCCACTGTCATATCCCCCAATTTGCCTGGCCCATTTTTTTCAAAAAAATTTTGTTTTCCCCGGGAATGCTGGGTAAAATTTTAAAAATTTTTTGGATGTATTTTAAAAATTTTAAAAAAGGGGTTTTTAAATTTATTATACACACATATACAAAACAGAAGGGAATATTTTAAAAAATCACTCCCCAAATTTTGGGATGGAGATCAATTTTGAATCATATCAAAACTTTGTCAAAAATTTTTATGAAGAAATGGCCAGAATTTTAACATAAAATAAGACATTTTAAACTGGATTTCCCTTTTTGAACTGTTTTGTCCAGTGTTGATATTTAATTTTTGCGGGAAATTTAACACCCAACCATTTCGTCTCCTTTTGGAGGGGTTTGTCACCCCAATTTTTCCCTCTAGAGCACGAAAAATTTTCTTCCCTTAAATTCCACTAACGTTTTTTCAATTCAAAAAAAAATGGTGAGTTTTCCTCTGCGCAGAGGGCCAGCTTCTTCCCATTTTCGATAACATAATTTTTATTTTAAAAAATATAACCCAATCTATTTACCTAAAAATTCCCGTTTTTTCCCGGGGAAAAAAATCCCGTTTTTTCCCACACTCCCGGGGGGGCGGAGTTCGTTGCTAAACGCTAAAATTGCTCTTTTTGGCAATGGTGGGGGAAAATGGGTACATTTAGGATCGGGCTTTCTACCGGGGGAATATTCACAAAGATTTTTTTAATAAATTTTTTTTTTCCCCTTGCCGCCCGGGGGGAATACAAAAAAGCTTCCCAAATTACTTTTTAAAGGGTTTCTTGTCCCCCCTTTAAATTAAACATTTTTATGGACTTTTAGAAAAATTTTAAATTTGTTGATGAGGTTTTTTTGGGGTCAGAAAAATTAGGGGTTTAGCTTAATTACCCAATTCAGCTTTTTTGCAACCAAACCTTGCCCCTTAATTACATTGTTTTAAAAATTACACCCCCAAATTTTTCTCTTTAGGGAAACCTTTTTCAAAAATTTTTCTTTTCTTAAATCAATTTAATCTCATTTCCATAGTTTTCTTCTTGTCCCCTCTTTTTTCCAATTTTTAAAGGGGGGGGAGGGGAAAATTTTTATGAAATTTTTCATCTTGTTTAAATTTTAAAAACTTCAACTTTGTTCTTTGTTTTTTTGGGAAAAGGAAAAATTCCCTTTTTTATACAAGGGTAAAAAAGGAACAAATTTTTGGGAAGCGGTGGCACAGAAAATTTAAAAGGGCAATATAGCCTTTTGTACGGGCCCCAATTGCTTTATTTACCAACCAGCTCGGCCCTTTTAAAACCCATGTACAGCTTTTACAAATTTAGCATAAGGTAAACCTCAAAACCCGGGAAAACAGCTTTTTTTCCCCTAAACCAGGTTTTATGATTAAAGTTACATATGCTGACCCAAAAAAATTATACTTCTCTTGCATTGATTAATTTCAGCGACTCTGTTTTGTACGTACACAATTTTATGGGTTTTCCCTTATGAATCCCCTTTTAAGGATACCCCTTTTTTCAGGGCCAAAATTTCCCGTTTTCGCTTAAAATTTTTTTTCCCGCAACTTATTCTTATATAAATTTTCTAATTTTTCCCCCTACATTTTTAAAGGGTTTTTAATTCAAAATGGGCAGGTAAAGTGATTTAATTTGGGGACATTTAGCCCTTTGACATTACAAGAGAAAATTTAAAACTATTACATTGAAGGGAACAACTGCTCCATATGCCAATTTTTTAAGGGATCCAAAAAAAGTGGGGTACATTTTTCCCCTTTGGTTGGCCACCTGGCGTGGGGGGAAAATCCAACATTGGAATTTTTTTCCTAATCACCCAAATTTAAATTTATTCCACCTGGGTTTAAAGAATTCCCCAGGGAGGGAAATTTTATTTCCCCAAAAAAATTTAAATTTCCATGCTTCCTGAATTAATAATTTCCTTTATTGTAAGGGGTGACACCCCAAAACCCAGGGCAAACTTTTTGGGAAAAAATTTAGCAAGCAAAAATCTCTTAGTTAATTTATTGGGCCCTACTGTAATTATTAGGTTTTAAAATTTAAAAAATTTTTCTCAGATCCAAATTAAACCCAATTTAAATTTTTTTCAAATTTTTGGCCTTCGTTCCCCCAGGGATTAAACTTTTTTTTTTTGTCCCTTTTAAATTTTAAAAGAATTTTAAACCCCAAACCCTCAGAATTTTGCATTATTTTATTAGGGCCCCTTATAAGGATTAACAGTTTCTCTTTGTTGGGCGTCACACCCGGAAAAATTGGACATTTTAAATTGTTTGCTCATTACTTTTTCTCAATGAAATTTCCATACATTTAAGGTGTGATTTATCTTTGCTTGAAATAGGGAAAGGACTGGATGTGGCAAACCCAAATTTTACGCTCCCGAAACGGAAAAATTTTCAGAGGGTAAGTGGGCCCCTAGGATTCTCAGGCCATAAAAAAGGGATGTAAAATTCCGGTCAGCCCCTTTAAAACCCACCTTTTTAGGAAAGCTTTACTTTTGGCAGCCCTAAAGGCCCTTTGCTTTTCCCCCTGGAAAAATTTTTTTAAAAATCTCCAAAATTTTTTCCCTCAATGACGGACCCGTCATCAGTCATTTAAACTAGGTCATTTTTGTTTCTCCTGGATAAATTAAAAAATTCTCAGAGAAAGGGGGCTTAGAATCCTTCTTACTCGTGGGTGGCAAAAAGTGACCATAAAAATTTTTGCTTGCTCAGGAGGTACCCCTTCTTTAAAATTTTTTAATTTTTAAATTTTCAGCAATTATATCATTATATGCAGTTAACAATTCGGGGGTTTTTTATCAGTTCGCAGAGCTGAGCCTTTAACTGTTTCCCTATTCCATTCTGTAATTGGGGCAATTTTTTGGATGGTTCGTCTCCCGGAAGTCGCATCCGTATTGTCCAGATTCAAAAATTTTTCATCTCTAGGATTGTTCTTGAAATAAAAGAAACGTCGGACTTTCTTCAAATTTTCATTTATTTTAAAAAGCTGTCTAATTTCACAATTTATGCCTGGGCTCAAACCATCCTTATGGAAGAATTATAAATGGGGGACCCTTTTTATGGGGTAACACAGTTATGGTTTTTTGTAGTTTCCCCAAGTCATGGAAAATTTTTTTTTTTAGGAAACCTACCATTCATTACATGGCCTCTGCAGTCTTCAAAGGGTGAAACCCCATTTTTTTACCCTTTCCCCTTTTCAAAAGGAGGGGGGTTTTAAAAGTCACTATTTTTTAAAAAAATTTTTTTGGGCTACAGAATCTTTTCCCTTTTTAAACCGAAATTTCTTAAAAATTTCATTATGTGAAAATCTTTTTTGTAGGGTTTACAAGCCCTACTGTAGGGTATTTTCTCTGGAAGTCTCTTACAAATTTCTGCATTAACATGTTTTTTTCTCATTGGGCCCCAAACCCGACAGTTACATAAAAAAGTGTCTACAATTTGGGTCTTTTATCTGAAGAAATTTAGTTAAATTTTTGAGGGTAGGTTGCCCTTTTTTTAAATTTTTATTCCCCTCAAGACATTTATGTTTAATGAAAGTCGCTGGGATTCCCGGCCAATAAAGCATTTTCATTTTTTGATTTTTTGCCTTTTTTTTTCAATTTTTTACCCGTTTAAAAAAGGTAGGGGTTTCTTCGCCCAAACCATAAATTTTTTAAAATTTTTGCAGCAATTTTTTTTAAAAAGCTATGTTGTGTCAGGTTTTTCAAAATTTCATTATTTTCAACAAATTTTCATTCAGACCCTTTCACATGATTATTGGTTTTCTTCCTTTTTGACATTGATAACAGTTGTTTTAATTTTGGGATTTTCAAAACCCTTTACACTGTGTTTTCCTAAACACCTGAAGCATCTGTCAAGTTCCTCCCAAACTTTCAACTTTATCATTTAATTTAATTGTTTGCATTGCAATTTTTAGAAAAATGAAATTTCCCCTTTAGAAAAAAAAAAATCTCTCTTTTTTTTGATGGTTTCTTATTAACTGGGCTACTCTTTGGGGGGTATTTTTCTTCTTACCTGGGGGGAAAAAAAAATTTTTTCTGATTCTGCTACTTGATATGCACCTATGCCAAAAAATTTTTTGTAAAAGAAATTTGATTTTCCATTGGGTTAAATTTTTCCCCCTTTTTGAAAATTGACGTACCTCAGGGGCTATTATGTGTTGCATCTTTAAATGAGTTAAATTGGTGGTTCCTTTCAACTGCAAATTTAAACTTGTTTACCTTTTTTTTTTTTTCCTCCAGACCCAAAATTAAACCCTTTTTGATTTTTTGTTTGAGAAACCCTTCAAAATGTTTTAGCTTTTAATTTTTTTTTGTACTATGGGAAATCAAAAAAACCAGTCTGATTCCTTTAGTTATGTTTTTAAATTAAAGTTTTTTAGAAATTTTTTCTCTCCAGTTTAACTCTTAAAAAGCTGTTTTCCCCTTTTTAAATGTGGGAGATTTTAAATTAACAATGATATTTATAGATCCCAAACCCACTTTTTTTCTATATTACCGTAAGTGATTTCAATAAGTCAACTGTTCCTTGTAAAAATTTTTCTACATTGGGGAAAGGTTGTATGAGTATGTGCAAAAATCTCCTTTACGTGTTCCCTTTTAGGTAAAATTAATTTTTGTTAAAAAAGGCTAGGTCCTCCCATCATGCACGCTGCTTTAAAAAATTTACCAAAAACTTCCCCCCAGTTTTTTTCCAGGGGAAAAATTTTAAAACAGGTTTAACATAATTCTGGGAGTTTTGGCCCAAAAACTTTTTTTTTGTTGGAAAAAGAAATGTTAACTGCCTGGTTTACACATTTTAATTTATTCAAAGCCCGGGTTTTACAAGGGAAAAAATCTTTTTTCTAATTTTAAAAAATGATTAATCATGAGATCTTAATTTTTAGTCCCCATTACACAGTTTATAACAAAACCCTTTTACTTGTTTTGGGAAATAAAATTTTTATGAATCATATTATTCCCCACGCATATAATTTCAATTTTTTTAATTTATCAGTTTACGGGTTTTTTGATTTATTAAATTCCCAAAAATTTATTTTTTATGCTTTGGTTACATGGACCTTTTCTTTGCTTGCAGTGATGTTTTTTTTTTTCTCTTTTTTCCATTTGTTTGTCTTTTAAAATTAATTTTCCCCATTTTCGCCTGTTTTCAATTGTATTTAAATTAATTAATAGCCTGGTTTTTTTAAATTTTCAAAAACTGATACAATAACCTGAATTTTAAAATTTTAGCTACTTGAGCCCTTTGCAATTCATGTAAGAGAATTTTAATATAAAAATTTTTAAATTTCACAATAAAGTTAGTTAAAACTTGAGCTTAGTAAAATTTCCAGTAAGAAAATTTAATTTAATTTTAAATGGGCATTAATACAAACCCTTCACCAAAAATTGGCTCATCAAAAATTTAAAATACAAATTAATGAAAAACCTTGCCAAATTTGCATTTGCCCAAAATTTTAAAATTTTAAAACATTTTAATTTTAAATTTGGTTTCAAATTTTGGTTTCAATTTTCAATTCTTGATATAAATCTTTTGGCCCGGGAATGTCTTTTCAAATTGATTTTATACAAATTAATTTTAAAAACCCTTTCTAGAATTTGGGATAGCAAAAAATTTTAATTTTTACCCCATTTAAATAATTTTTTGTCCCTACTTGACCTGGGGTTTTTTCCCCAAATTTTTAAAATTGTTAAAAATTATAATTTCCCCTAACCCATTAAGTAAATTTGGGGAATTTAAAATCCCCCCCTGTCATTTAAATTAAAATTAAGTATTAATAATTAATTTACTTCTTTAAATTTAATTTCCCGTTGAAGGACCAAAGGGGGAAAATTTTTAAAAGTGGAAAAAATTTCATTTATCTGAATTTTTCATTATTTTTAATAACAGTAAAAGAACCCAAAAATAATTTTACTTTTTCAGTTTGAAAAAGTAGGGAAATTTTGGGGCCCTAGGTCGCAAAAAATGTCCCCCCTTTGATACCCACCATGTCATATCCCAAATTTCTCTGGTTATTTAAATTTCAAAGGGAAAAATTTTAAGCCAGGAATGCTGGGAAATATATAAAATTTGGACTTATATTAAAATTAAAAAAAGGGGTTTTATATTACCAACCCTTTTACATAACAGAAGGAGAAAAACTTTTTAAAAACACTCACCAAAATTTTACTGGAGATCAAGTTGTATTTATATTAAATCCTTTCTAAAATTTTTTAAGAAAAATGGCCAGAAAATTTAAAATAAAAAAAAAGACACTTAACTGGAGTTCCTTGAAATGTTTTTGTCAGTCCTGGGTATCTCAAATTTTTGCAGGATTTAAAATCCCCCCCATTTGGGCCTTTTTTGAGAGGGGGCAGCCCAAATTTTTCCTCTGAGCCCCAAAAAAAATTCCCATTATTTCCCCTAACGTTTTGTTCAATTCAACAAACAAAGGGGTGTCCTCCCGCGCAAGTTTTTAGTTTTCTCATTTTTGAAAACATAATTTTTTTATTACAATTAGGCCCTTATTTACTTTTAAATTTTCCGTATTTCCGGAAAAATATAAAGTTTTTTCCCCCAAAAACTATTATGTTTATTTTTACTGGGTACCACCGCCCCCGCCCGGGTTTTTAAACCCGCCCCCTGGCCCTTATTAAAAAAATCGTTTTTAGTTTCTCCGTGTTAGGACTGAAGCCTTTTGTGGCGATACTTTCCTTTTAATAATGCCCCGAAAAAATTTTTGTGTCTTTTTCCACATCTGTGACCCGTAGCCTGGTAGGCAAAGCTCTCACTTAACACGCTGAGGGTTCGTGGTTCGATTCCCAGCCAGGTTAGAAACATTGGGAGTGTTTCTTTACACCTGTTGTCTATGTTCACCCATCACTAAATGGGTACCTGGGTGTTAGTAGACTGGTGTGGGTCGTATCCTGGGACAAAATTGACCTAATTTGCCCGAAATGCTCTTCATAACAAGCGGCTTTCTATATAGTAGTATGTCATTGATGTCAGCTAGGACTGTATACCTTGTACATGTACTTGTAAATAAAGATATTATTGTCGGTATCACCATACCATTTCTCAGGCATCTAGGTGTTAGTTAACCGCTATGGATTGCATGTTGGGGAGATTAAAGGACCCCAACGGAAATAAGACAGTCGGTCCTCGGTGACACACAGACTTTATTGGACTATCTTGAGTGGCTAACCCTCCGGGTATAAAATCCGGACAAAATCTTAGCTTATTTTATTTCTTCACTTTCAGCCAAGATTTGAACAATATCTTTCAGCAAACTCCCGAGAGGCAGAGCTCAATGAGGCCTAAGCTTTGATGGCACTTAACGAACCCAACAAATATCAAATCTGAATAAAGTCCAGATATCCTGCATTACGTCTACATCGGGCAAGTTTCCTTACACCTGATATCCCTGTTCACCTAGCATTAAGTAGGTACCTGGGTGTTAGTCAACTGGTGTGGCTCACATCCTGGGGGATAAATTGAAGGACCTCAGTGGAAATTAAACAGAATCCTCGATGACGCACTGATTTTCTTGGGTTATTCTGGGTGTATAATTCTCCGGGTTAAAAATCTTATCCTAACGCGTTTCCATGCTAGCCAGTTTCCTTCCACTTTGATCAAGGTTTCTTTTCCAGGTAGTGGAAGGCCGGGCTCGATACGGCGCAAGGTGTCAGTGGCCCTACGAACCCCCAACAAAAGAAGAAGATATCCTTCAGTATCCTGAAGAAAAATAGGAAGTGAGGCTGAGAAGAAAAAATCCAGCATATCCCACCACAACAGTAGCTAGTAAGTATTTGTGTGTTTATAGTGATCACTTTAGATAACTAGTGGGTGTCCTGGATATAAATTAAGCAATGTACCTGGGACTGTCCCTAAGATATTGACTAATTCCCAAAATACATTGTATTGTCTGTGATGCCAGCACAAACACTTAAGAGAAAATCACTCATTAGAGTACATCACCACTAAATACACACCTCCAGCCAGTAAAGTAACTGGACCTGCCTCACAAACTTGACCAAATATTTCATATTGTCTCGTCAACCTGTCTTGTTATGTCCCTAGGAAATGATTAGTAAGTTTATTTGGTGCACAGGTACACGGAAGTACACTTTTTATACATAGTTTACATTACCTAAGAGAGCAGGTAAGTTACTTAATATAATGTAGTTATGTACACGAGGCAAGAGAAATTAATATCTGTTGAGAATAAATTCTAGAGTGAGTTTCCGATAATGTCCAGTGAAGTCACCGATTTAAATGTTTCTATATACCTGCTGCTTTGTTCACCTAGGAGAAAGGAGGTGCCTGGGGTGTTTCTTTAACACTCTTCCCCAGCAAGAATTAATTAAAGGATCTCAAAGAAAATAAGAGAGACAGTTCTCACTGGCATCCTAACTGTATTGGGTTATCCTATCAGTGCCTTCATCTTATCCTCATAGGTAAGGTTTTTGATACACAGGATAAACTTTATCGTTCTATTTTGTATATTTTTCAGTGCATGCGTGTACAATATGTCCATTGTGTAATACAGAAACCAGAGCTGTCCTGTGGCTCTGTTGATAGTGCACTCAACTCACAAACTGAGTGTCTGTGGTTCATTCCCAGGCATGGGTGGAAACAGGTATGTTTCCTTATACTTGTTGCCCCTGTTCACCTTGCAGTAAATAGGTAGGTACCTGGGTGTTAGTCAACTGTTATGGGTTACATCCCAGAGGGTAGTAGTATAATGAGGCCTTACCAGTTAGTTCAATTCATTATTATGCACCCAATATCCATCCTGTGGGTAGTAGTCAAAAGATTACAGGGACACATAATGGGTCCAGGGACTGGGCCACAAAGTTTTGATAAGTGAACAAGTTACAATGGTAATGAATTATTCATATGTTTGTATCTGGTTACAATCATAATGAGTTACTTGTGAAGTATTTCCTTAGGACTATTACTCATACTTCTTGATATAAAGCCAAGCTGAGACTTCAAAGCTTCCCAGTAATTAAGGTTCTTCACTGAACTTACACATGTAGTGAAGGTTCTTTGTACATTCTCTAGATCTGCAATTTCTCCTGCCTTGAATGAGACTGTTAGCGTACAGCAGTATTCTAGGCTAGAGAGATCAAGTGACTTAAAAAAGGATCATCATTGGCATGGCATCCCTTGTTTAGAAAATTCTCATTATTCATCCTATCATTTTCCTCACAGATTTGATGGTGACACTGTTGTGATCCTTGAAGGTGAAATCCTCTGACATTAACACTCCCAAGTCCTTTGCATTACATTTTTGCTCTGCTGTGTGGTTAGA
The DNA here is from genome assembly GCF_026875155.1 of Cherax quadricarinatus. Taxonomy (NCBI): domain Eukaryota; kingdom Metazoa; phylum Arthropoda; class Malacostraca; order Decapoda; family Parastacidae; genus Cherax; species Cherax quadricarinatus. The sequence continues at coordinate 21,243,638 of NC_069425.1, read as the reverse complement.
GTTTATAGTATACTCCGTTTTAGCTGTTATTTCCTAAAGTTTTCCATAACAGAGCAACTGAAATTTGTCCTCACTGAATATCGTATTGTTTTCCATGGCCCATTGAAAAACTTGAAAATTTGCCGTGTTTTCAATAGTTGACACTCATGCAGATTCTAGTATCATCTGCAAAAGAAGGCACAGTGCTGTGGTTTAACCCTTAAGCTGTCCAAACATAGATCTACGTTTTTTCAACATTTGAATGTATGTAAAAAAAGTAGATCATCTTTTTTTTTTTTTTACATTTGAAAACATGTAAAAAAACTTTGATCTACTTTTTTTTTTTTTGTTATATTTGAAATTATGTAAAAAAAAAACGTAGATCTACTTTTGGAGCACTACGCATGTGAACATAGATCTGCTTGGACAGTTTAAGGGTTAAATCTGTCTATGTCTGATGTGCACATGAGGAATACAGTTGTGATACAGAGCTTTTCACTTTGGCAGCCTCCAGCTGAACTCTGTTTACATTTACTCTCTGTGTTCTGTTGGTTAGAAAGTTTAAAATCCATCTACCCACTCTTTCAGTTATTCTTTTATCATGCTTTTGTGCACTATTACACCATGATCAGATTTGTCGAAGGCTTTCACAGTCTGCGTATACTACATCTGCATTCTGTTTGTCCTCCAGTGCATCCAAGACCATGTCATAGTGGTCCAGTTGTGAGAGGTAGGAGCGACCTGTTCTAAATTCACGTTCCTCTGGGTTGTGCAGTTGCTGGGAATCCAAGTGGTTGGCGATCATGTTTCTTAGAAATCTTTCAAAGTTTTATAAAATGTGGGACAGAGCTGTCAGTTTATAATTCTTTGCTATTGCTTTGCTGCCACTTTTGTGGAGTGGGGCTATATCTGCTGTTTTTCACAACTGTGGGATAACACTCATATCCAGGTCCCTCTCCATAGCATACAAAAGGGGTTCCTTGCAGTTCTTGATCCAGTACTGGTGGTAGTTGTAGTATAGTTGTAGTATTTTAGTATCAAGTGTATGGCACTTGCTTATCAGCTGCACAAATGCCAAGGCACACAACTTAAAGGGAACACTTTTGTAAGGGTTATACAGTGCCTAAGAAATGTCTTCCTTTTATCAAACTATGCTAGCACAGATGTTAGATAATCCACCAGTCATCCTGTGGTTTATAGTATGTACAGTGGAACCTTGGTTTTCGTTTGCCCTGGTTTTCATCGAATTTGGTTTTCGATGACTTTTTTTGTCAAAATTTTGTCCCAGTTTTCGTTCATCACCTCAGATTTCGTCGGACTGCTGTACTGAACGTGTCCGCCTGCCCTCTCCCACACAAAGCATCCCACGCATTCTGAGTCAGTCTGGCTTTGTTTCTCGTCGAGTGAGCATTACCCTGCGTGTTCATCCGAAACATTTCGTAATAATCCATTGTTTTTGTGCATGTTTATTGAGTGCGAATGTTAAATAAGCCACCATGGGGCCAAAGAAAGTTCCGAGTGCCAGCCCTTTGATAAAGAAGGCGAGAAACATGATAAAATTCAAGAAAGAACTTGTAACAAAGTACGAAAGTGTGGTCGATCTTGCCAGGATGTACAGGAAGTCCTCATCAATGATCAGTTGCATCCTGGCGAAGAAAACAGAAATCAAGGAATCTGATGTTGCAAAAGGGGTAAATGTGCTAACAAAACAGACATCGCAAACAGTCGAAGATGTTGAGAAGTTGTTGTTGGTGTGGATCAACGAAAAACAGTTAGCAGGAGATAGTGTTGTGGAGGCGATAATTTGTGAAAAGCCAAGGCAGTTGCATGCGGATCTCATAAAGAAAATGCCTGGAATGAGTGCTGCTGTTAGTGAATTTAAGGCCAGCAGAGGCTGGTCGACAAATTCAAGAAGCAATCTGGCATACACAGTGTGTTAAGGCATTGTGAGGCTGCAAGTTTGGACAAATGTGCGGGCGAAGAATTCATTGATGAATTCAAGGAGTACATAGGAGCTGAAGGATTCCTCCCCTAACAAGTCTTCAATTGTGACGAACAGGCCTCTTTTGGAAGAAAATGCCAAAGAGGACCTACATCACATGGGAGGACAAGGCACTGCCACGACACAAGCCTCTGAAGGATAGGGTAACTCTTTTGTTCTGTGGTAACACTAGTGGAGATTTCAAAGTGAAGCCTTTACTGGTGTATCACTCTGAAAATCCCTGAGTGTTCAAGAATAACAATGTCACCAAGAGTAAATTGTGTGTGATGTGGAAGGCCAACAATAAGATATGGGTCACGAGGCAAATTTTCATTGAGTGGGTCAGTGAAGTGTTTGGCTCAAGTGTAAAGAAATACCTCCTGGAAAATAAATTGCCACTCAAGTGCCTCCTGGTAATGGACAGTGCTCCTGCTCATCCTCCAGACTTGGAAGACCAGTTATTGGAGGAGTTTAGTTTCATCACAGTGAAGTTCTTGCCCCCTAATACCACTCCTCTCATCCAGCCCTTGGACCAGCAGGTCATTTTAAACTTCAGAAAGCTCTACACCAAAGCAATGTTTCAGAGGTGGCTTGAAGTGACCTCAGACACTGAATTGACCCTGAGAGAGTTCTGGAGGAATCACTTCAATATCCTCAATTGCATAAACCTTGGAGAAAATTGTGGCCAGAATGTGTCCAAGAGAAAGATTTTGAGGGGTTTGGGGCCGACCCTGACAACTGTACGCCTGTTGTGGAATCCATTGTGGCTTTGGGGAAGTCCATGGGGTTGGATGTGAGTGGCCAGGATGTTGAAGAGTTGGTGGAGGATCACAGGGAAGAGCTAGGTACTGAAGAGCTGCAAGACCTTCATCTGGAATAGCAATAGATCGCAGCTGAGGAAATTGCCTCAGAGGAGGAGGAAGAGAGAGAGGAGAGTGTGCCTTCTTTAGTGATTAAGGACATGTGTGCAAAGTGGAGTGAGTTGCAAAGTTTTGTGGAGAAATATCATCTTAACAATGCAGTTGCAAACCGTGTCTGCAACGTGTTCAATGACAATGCCTTGTCCCATTTTAGGCAAATCTTAAAGACACCAGAAACAGACCTCTCTGGGCAGATTTTTTGTGCTACAGGAGTCCAGTACTAGTAAAAGACAAAGAAGGGAAGTAACCCTGGATAGGGACTTGATACCTGAAGTCCTTATGGAGGGGATGATTCCCCTTCCAACCAATAACCTCTCCTCATCCATCTCCCCTCCTCACCTTCCATATACCAACAAGAGTCTTCAGTAGGGGTAAATGTGATATTAAATGTTCATTTATCCATTTCATTAGTCCTTTATATCTATTCCTCATTGTTTTCTGTATGTAAAACTATAGTTATTCTCTATAAAATGTATTTTTTGTTAATACTTTTGGGTGTCTGGAATGGATTAATTGGATTTACATTATTTCTTATGGGAAATATTGCTTCAGTTTTCGTGACTTTCTGGAACAAATTAGCGACGAAAACCGAGGTTCCACTGTACTATCTCTTTATTTTATATTTGGGCAAACCTTTGCAACAACAGTGTTAGCATCACATCTGGGAATACTGCCTAGTGGAAGACTCTTTTATCCATGAATTGGAGATACCCTCTCTTTCCTTGGATCAAACTTGATTACCTCCCATTTTCCAGGCACTGTATGACCCTTACAGAAGTGTTCCCTCTAAGTTGCATGCCTGTGCATTTGTGCAGCTGGTAAGCAAATGCCAATACACTTGATCATCACTGTTTTCTAATTGATTAACTGTTGTAGCTACTACTATTACAGTTCTCTGATGTCTTTCCATAACTCACATAAAAATGCCTAGTTATGCATATTTTTCATGCAGTGCCTATATACATGTACACAGTTGATAGTGCTGCATAAAAATGCTGAATTATGGACCTTTTTCATGCAGCACTTCCTCACACAGGTATGATGGTGTCTTGAGTAATGAAATCTCTGCTCAGGGCAATGGCCATAGTGAACCGTTATTGATAAACTTGAATGACTCGTATAGTAGTGCTGAGTGACAGATAAAGGCGTGTGCAGGGTGGCGATATTGAAAAAATAAACCATTTTTATTAATTGTATACTTTATTTTTTTCAAGTTTTGTTATAAAAATACATAATTTTTTAAAAGTTATATAAATCACCTCACAAAAAATATTGCCTACACCAAGGTCACTGATGGGGGAACACCAGGATTATTTCTGAGGTGTACCAACATGCAATTCTTTTTATATGCTGTAAGTATAAAAATGTCTACAAAGTCTACATGACTAGGGTAAACCAAATTAACTCATACTATAATCTCATTTGGGAATCATGTGATAGTAAAATACTATAGTTTTCTATCATACAACTTTTTCAGGTATCACATATTCTAAAATATGAGCAATATAAAATAAGAGATACTACATACTATAAACCACAGGATGACTGTGGATTATCTAACATCTGTGCTAGCATAGTTTGATAAAAGGAAGACATTAGAAGACAGAAAGTGCAAATGTTGTGAGACAATCTGAGAATACTGAATATGTATTTGTAAATGATAGGGGTACAGGTTGAAGTGTATCTGGAAACTTTATTTACACAATGTTTTGCTCCTGTGCAGGACGCTTTTTCAAGGTAACATGTTATGTAGGTAGAAGAGTCCGGTGAAATTGTTAGTACTGTAGTAGTGACATTATCAGTATGCTGAGTAGTGCATAGTTCATGACAGTATTCTTTGTTGACTAACTGTATTGCAAGGGTTTACCCAAATGAAAGCTTCCTCATCTCTCAGTAATTGTCACTAGTTGTGATGAGTGTGATTCAAAACATTTTATATTTATCACTACTACTCCTTTCCACTGCACCAGACTCTCTTCTGCCTATATAACATGCTAATCTTAAAAAGGCCTGTTGCTCAGGGGAAACATCTACATAAAGTTTCCAGTTACTTCAGCTTGTGTGTCTGTCATTTACAAAAGTGTAATTAATTATGCAAGCAATTATTCTGTGAAATGATATTACAATTAGATTAAAGGTAGAGCCAATTTTACTTTTATTACCTCGTTAAACTTGGTAAAATTGAGCATAAGTTTAATTTTCTCATACTGGTAATAACATTTAAAATGCTGTACTACAAAAATTTAACTCTGATATTGTTTGCAAAGCTAATGGAAAGACATTATCTGACACAACCTATGATGAAAGTAATACTATACTTTTGATGAACTATTCGCTTAAAACTTAAATTTAATTAAAAATACAGTAGACCACCACCTTTTGTGCCTCCACCTAAGAAAATAAGTGGCTACAAGGACATATTCATTGGATGCTGTCTCAAGAGACACTGAGCTCTGAGCAATGAAGTAGGGTGGCTAGCACAACCCCACCACTGCCTTACTCTACACTCATCTTTTTAATCACCCTATTTGTCTCTGGATATTAACCATGGCATAAAGAGGAATAGTAGTAATATTGGATGTGCCAAGAGGGAAAGTCTGAATGTTTTTAAAAAAATAATATAAGAAATAATAGCCCCATAGAAAATAGGTTCACTCTAACATGTCCAGCACATGCTTATTTAACCCTTTCAGGATCGGTACCGTATATATATAGCTTGATAGCCAGTGTCGGTCCTGTATTTATACACCAAAATTCAAGCGCCTTCAAATCTGGTGGAAGAAAGCTGGTAGGCCTACATATGAAGGAATGGGTCTGCATAGTCAGTGTGCACAATATAAAAAAATCCTGCAGCACACAGTGCATAATGGGAAAAAAAAAAACGACTGTGTTTTTTATTTAAAACAGAGACTTTGCAGTGTATTTTCGTATGGTATTTATGGTTGTATTCTCATTTTCTTGGTCTCATTTGATAGAATGGAAGATATATTACAGGAGTAGAGATGATATTGATTGGTTTCACCATGAAAAGTACCGTACAATTGAGCTCAAAGTAGCAGAAATGTTAATTTTTGCTGATGTTTAAGAGTAAATAAATCACGCCATGTGTCCAATACACATCAGCTGGTGAGTCTAATATTCTTTCACAAGTGTGCTGGTATTATTTATACCATTTTTACAATAATGCAGTATGCATAACAGTAAATCTTCTATTTTTTGTGAGAATAAAAATTCAAAATGGAAAGCAAGAATAATATAAGAGGGGCATGACTAATGAACAGAGAAAATGTTACTTTAGTGCCAGGAATATCTGTCTTGTTTATTCTGGACCCTATTTTGAAATTTGCATCTTTTGAAATTTGGTTGAAATTGGCCAAATTGCCAATTTCTGACCACTTTACTGGGTAGTTGAAATCAGTAAATGGGCAGTTTTTTGTACTCAGTCGATAGAATAAATGGAGTTCTTGCAAAATAGCTATGATTGTAGTCGACTGGAACAATGGAATTTGCCAAAAATAGGGCCCAAAGTGAGCGAAATCGCCTATGCATAAATATCGCTGATATCGCTAACTTCGTGAGAGTATAATTTTGTGAGTTTTCCATCAAATTTCATATTTTTGGTGTCATTACCATCGGGAGAATATTCTCTATCATTATATCTTTATATCTCTATATCATTATATATCTATTTTATTTTTTTTTTTTTTTTTTGAAAATTTTTCGACCCTGAGAGTGAGTTAAGGATTGGGGGTTTCAACCCTCAGAGGGTTAACACATTTATTTAACAAGTTTTGGGTACAAATTCTACAATTTTTTTTTTTTTACAATAGTCTTGATGGCACATACATTATGGGTACAGGAAGGTCCTGCTTTACAGGGTTTCACTAATGCAGCAGTTTTTAATTATACCCATTCATCATTTATTCAGACTTCCTACAATAAATATATTCACCACTCACTATAAGCTAAGGGCGAAAATATTTTAACGTGTGTGCTGTATGTGCATTTTTTAGGCCTAGCTCTATTGCTCACATAATATATAATAGTATAAACGTGTTTTCAGGTTTTTACATGCATTTGATAGGTAAAAAATATGCTGTTTCACTTTACAGCAATTTTTGCTTTGCAGCAGTAGCCAGGAGCCTGACCCACTGTATAAACGGATAACTCTGAATATCCCATTTAGGTCAAACACTGTACACATTTTGGAGGGTTTAAACCTCACTACATGCAACTAGGCCTTGTAGAGCAGCATGAAACCTCTCCACACGTTTTTTAATCAACAAGAAACAACATCTACAATGTAAATTGTCAAAAACATTAATAATAATATTGATAATTTAAGAATTGAAAAAACTTGAATGGGTTTTTTTCGAGGTGTCATGACACATAACCTAATTTTTCCTGTAAGTTGTTCACTCCAGCCATCTCATTTTCACATATAGCTCCATTTTTCTGGAACATATCTCATGCTAAAGGTGGTTGTCTACTGTGTCCCAAAGGCACCATGAAAAGTGTCAGATGTAAATATTAAGGCACTGTTTTCATTATTTTAAAAATACTGCATATAGATATGTGGCAACTACCATAAAAACATAGTATGATTTGGCAAACTTAACTGTAACAAACATCATAGGTTCCTCATTAACCAGTAATAATAATAAATCATACTTGCATTATGTTGCTAATGAGCATATGACTATAAGCAGCAATAGTAACTCGACAACACTGCACAATTTCCTGAAACTTCATACAAACAGAAATAGTACAAGTTTTCTGGACTTGTATATTTTGCCCCCTGTTGCATTAATTTATCTAGCAGTTCCAACACCATATGATGCTAACAAATAATTCCCATATTCTTTTAAAAGTTAAAATATTAAAATTTGTCATATGCAATAAATACATTTGAGAAATTATAATATTAAAAGAAAAAATATGCATAAATATTGTATACAATGGTAGACATGGCACTAATATGCAAATTGATAATAGTATATTAAGTGCTTTGAGAAATTAACAAGGAAACCACCTTTATGGTGTTTCTATCAGTATATGAAGGTCTAGACTGAGCATAAAGCCATTAAAATGGGTTGCAGCTGTGTGGCTACTCAGGGAATTTTGGGTGGCTTGTTACAGCTTGCTAACAAAACTTCCTCAATAATGAAGAATTAGACACATGTTGGTATTGTATACCATTCTTGTACTATTCCTCAATAATGTTTGAGAAGCACTGCCATGTCTTAAAAGAGTCAAGCACTGCAAAGAGACAGATTCTAATTCATGGGAAGGTAAATGAGAAATTTAAAATTGTCTGAATTTGAGTGAAGTGATTGGTTGTAATGAATGGAAAGTGGTTTCCAGAGACAGGAGCTCAGATGACCTTAAAATCAAAATGCAGAGTCATGATCTTTTCTTTGCTGAAATGGACAGCATCAGTGATGCAGACCTTGTCAGAGATGACCTCATTGAAAAAGGTAATGAGGCAATGTAAATACAACTTGAAGTCTTGAGGTCTGGTTCTTTGACACAAGACTGCCCTTCTCCATTTGCTAGTACATATCTTGGTAATTCAGGATTTTTAGCACTAGTTGCCATCAAAATGTAAAGTCAAAACTGGTTGGATGTCAAACATGACACATACTGCCATTGAAATTAACTTTTGAGCAGAATTAAAGTTTACTTTTTTTTTTTACTGCCTATGCCTTTTGTAGGTGTTAAAGATTTCATAAATATGTTGGCTTAAAGCTCTAAATCTTTTGAAGGAGCTTAGCTACAGCTCCTCTATCACATAAGGATTTGGAAGTTGTGTACATTGAAATACAGGGGGTGGATTTGAAAGTTGTGTACATTGAGGAACAGGGGGTCAAGGGTATGAGATTCAGGGATAACTTAAGATCGAGCAATTATTGATATAAGTCTGGTTGTGGATGCAGTTTACAGTCACCTTGAAAGATATATTTTAACTAATAAATCTCAGCATGCTGACAAAGGAGCATTCTTGCCTTCCAAATTTACAAACCCCTTTTTTCACTAAAGTATTTTATTAGTGCGGCAAACCATGGATAAAGAATATGATAGTGTAAATGAAAGGGGTTTGGTTATAGGTAATTCATACTTTAAGAAAAAGAGGATAAATAAGTATATAAGATAAGATGTAGGGCATAACAACAGTAGTTTGTTGGACTGTGTATTGGTAGATAAAAGACTGTTGGGTAGACTTCAAGATGTACATATTTATAGAGGGGCCACAGATTTATCAGATCACTTTTTAGTTGTAGTTACAGTGAGAGTAAAAGGTAGATGGGATACAAGGAAAATGGAAGCAGCAGGTAAGAGAGAGGTGAAGGTGTATAAGCTAAAGGATGAGGCAGATAGGGTAAGATATTAACAACTGTTGGAGAATAGATGGGCTAGTGAGAGTATAGGCAATGGAGTTGAAGATGTATAGTGTAGGTTTAAGAATGTAGTGTTAGACTGTTCAGCAGAAGTTTGTGGTTACAGGAAAATGGGTGTGGGAGGGAAGAAGAGCGATTGATGTAGAGAGAGTAGTGAGAGAGAAAAAGTTAGCATATGAAAGGTTTTTACAAAGTAGAAGTGATGCAGGGAGGGAAGAGATATGGAGAGGAAAAGAGAGGTTAAGAGAGTGGTGAAGCAGTGTAAAAAGAGAGCAAATGAGAGAGTGGGTGAGATGTTAACAACAAATTTTCTTGAAAATAAAAAAAAGTTTTGGAGTGAGATTAATAAGTTGAGGAAGCCTAGGGAACGAATGGATTTTATAGTTAAAAATAGGAGAGGAGAGTTATTAAATGGAAAGTTAGAAGTATCAGGAAGATGGAGGGAATATTTTGAGGAATTGTTAAATGTTGATGAAGATAGGGAAGCTGTAATTTCATGTATAGGGCAAGGAGGAATAACATCTTGAGGAGTGAGGAAGAACAAGTTGTGAGTGTGGGGGAAGTTCATGAGGCAATGGGTAGAATGAAAGGGGGTAAGGCAGCTGGGATTGATGGGATAAAGATAGAAATGTTAAAAGCAGGTGAGGGTATAGTTTTGGAGTGGTTGGTTCTTTTATTTAATAAATGTATGGAAGAGGGTAAGGTACCTAGGGATTGGCAGAGAGCATGCATAGTTCCTTTGTATAAAGGCAAAGGGGATAAAAGAGAGTGCAAGAATTATAGGGGACTACATTGTTGAGTATAACTGGTAAAGTGTATGTTAGAGTTATTAATGAAAGAATTAAGAGTAAGATGGAGAGTAGGATAGCAAATGAACAAGGAGGCTTTAGGAAGGGTAGGGGGTGTGTGGACCAAGTGTTTACAGTGAAATATATAGGTGAACAATATTTAGATAAGGGTAAAGAGGTTTTTGTGGCATTTATGGATTTGGAAAAGGCGATATGATAGGGTGGATAGTGGGCAGTGTGGCAGATGTTGCAAATGTATGGAATAGGAAGTAGGTTAATGAAAGCAGTCAGAAAGTTTTTACAAGGATAGTGAGGCTCAGGTTAGAGCATGTAAGAGAGAGGGAGATTATTTCCCAGTAGAAGTAGGCTTTAGACAAGAATGTGTGATGTCACCATGGGTGTTCAATATATTTATAGATGGGGTTGTAAAAGAAGTGAATGCTCAGGTGTTGGCAATAGGTTTGGGGTTAAAAGATAAAGAATCTAACACAAAATGGGAGTTGTCATAGTTGCTCTTTGCTGATGACACTGTGCTTTTGGGAGATTCTGAAGAGAAGTTGCAGAGGTTGGTGGATGAGTTTGGTAGGGTATGTAAAAGAAGAAAATTAAAAGTGAATATAGGAAAGAGTAAGGTGATGAGGATAAAAAAAAAATTAGGTAATGAAAGATTGGATATCAGATTGGAGGGAGAGAGTATGGAGGACGTGAATATGTTCATATATTTAGGAGTGGACGTGTCAGCAGATGGGTCTGTGAAGGATGAGGTGAATCATAGAATTGACAAGGGGGAAAAAGGTGACTGGTGCGCTGAGGAGTCTGTGGAGACAAAAATCTTTGTCCAGGGAAGCAAAGAGGGGAATGTATGAGAGTATAGTTATACCAAAGCTCTTATATGGAAGCAAGGCATGGGTAGTGAATGTTGCAATGAGGAGGAGGTTGGAGGCAGTAGAGATGTTGTGTCTGATGGCAATGCATGGTGTGAATATAATGCAGAGAATTTGTAGTTTGGAAATTAAGAGGAGGTGCGGGATTATGAAAACTATTACCCAGAGGGCTGAGGAGGTGTTGTTGAGGTGGTTCGGACAGGTAGAGAGGATGGAACGAAATAGAATGACTTTGAGAGGGTATAAATCTGTAGTGGAGGGAAGGCAGGGTAGAGGTCGGCCTTGGAAAGGTTGTAGGGAGGGGGTAAAGGAGGTTTTGTGTGCGAGGGGCTTGGACTTCTAGCAAGCATGCGTGAGCATATTAGTAGCTAATGGAGACAAATGGTTTTTAGGACTTGGCATGCTGTTGGAGTGTGAGCAGGGTAATATTTATGAAGGGATTCAGGGAAACCGGCAGGCCAGACTCGAGTCCTGGAGATGGGAAGTACAGTGGCTGCACTCTGAAGTTTTATATCTGTAGTGTAAGTGCACTTCTGGCAAGTCAGTGATGGAGTGAATGATGGTGAAAGTTTTTCTTTTTCAGGCCACCCTGCCTTGGTGGGAAACAGCCGATGTATTACTAAACAAACAAACAAAAATATGCACTTCAGTAAAGTCTTGGATACTGTTATGTTCAAGGGCAAAGTCACTAAAACTGTAAGGGTCATACAGTGCCTGAGGGAGTCCTAAGCCTGTAAGGGTCATAGAGCACCTGGGGAATGGGGGGGGGGGAATCAGATTGAATAAAAGGAAAAGGAGGGTAGGTTTGCTTTATTGGACCAAGGAAGGGAAGCACAGATCCACATCCTTAGGTCAAGAGTCCCTCACTGGTTAGGCATTTTATAATAGTATAGAGTTTCACACTAGAGACTGATGGTGTCACACAGTATAGGACAAATTCTCTAATGGATCAAAATATCACTGAAAGATAGGCAACATTTTTTGCATTAATAGGGAGAAATCAGAATTAGTGCCCTACTACACATTGTGTTTCACTGGGGTCAGTGCTGGGCACCTTTGTGTTCATAATCTAAATACATGACATAGATTAGGGAATAATGACAATAAAATAGGTTGTCAATTTAAAAGAACACTAAGAGAGCTACACGATAATCTGGTTAGGGTGATGTGATCAGAAAAGCGGCAGATGAGGTTTAATGAGGGTAAATGTGAGGTAATCCCTGGAAAAGAAAACCACAGCACTAATAAACTAAACACATCTTAATCAAACTGAATGCAAAAAAGACTAAGGAGTTCTGGTTAGCAGAAATCTAAACAGATACTTTGTTGTTTAAGTCTTTGTAATAAAGCTAATAGAATTCCTGGCTTTATATCAAGAATAAATAATAAAGGTTCCTAAGGTTATACTTTATATACAGTATCATTAGTAAGACCTTATTTAGATTATACAGCTCATTTCTCTCCATATTACAGAATGGACATAAATGCACTGGGAAAAACACAGAAGGAAGAAGTTGTTTTCTTGTATCAGAAACCTTTCTTATGAAGATGGTCTAAAGGCCCTGAATTTGCACTTTGGAAAGACATAGAATAATGGAGAATAGACTTGAATGTATGAATGGAAAATTGGAATAGTGATATAAATAAATGGCTGAAAATATCTAAGAAAGATAGGACTTGCAGTGACAGATTGGTTTTGGCTTTGAATAAATTAAGACTGAAAAAGGATATAGGAAAGGACTTGCTTGGCAATACAGTTGTAGATGGATGGAATGAGCCATCAAGTAGTGGTGCTGAACAGTTTATTAGGTAGCTTTAAAAATAGGTTGCACAGGTACAAGAGTTGGCTCTGCCTAGCATGTGCCAAAAAGCCACTGTAGTTCTTCACTGTATGTTCAGTATTATTGCATGTAAGTAGCAGTTGATTATTGGGTTACACTGGCCCTGCCAGTAATATACAGTATGTGTCATATACATGCATTCACACAGATAATTAGCATGCTCTTCATATTGTTTTCAATATGGGATACTATCTTCCCAAGTATTTTGTAGGGTTATCCTTTCTCTTGATGCACTCCTTATGTCTCTTGGGTACTGATAATGCCACATTGTGGAGGATAGAAAAGTCAGTACCCTCCCACACATAGTGGACACATCCATGTCATGAAGCTTATGCTTAACAAGGTTCCATATGTTATTTATCAGATGTAGTAAGTCCTTTTTGAGTTATCAGTCATTAAATTTAATGAACAATATCACAATCATGCACTCAATCTTTGTTGGGGTACCATCTTCCATACAAAAATTGGCCTGGCACTTCTTAAAACTGTCAAAGGCATATTTATGACACCTGCTGTACATAAATAAGCTATACACTGAGCTACACTTGCTCTTATTTTTATATTATCAAAATAATAGAGGTCTTTAATTTCCTGTTGTGTCCTTGCTATAAAATTAGTCAGCAGTTAAACATAATGAGAATTTAAATTTTTATTCTGAATGCAAAGGTGTACTGAAGAAAATACAGGTGTAGAGCAACCTTTTTGTTGTGACATCTTTGTCTCTATGTAGAGCTTTATAAAGTTAATGCAAATAACATAGGAACATGCATATAAACCATTTAAAGGTGAGAGTTTAGCAGGCGAGTCCCCTGCACTAACCAGTAGGTCCATGCACTAACCAGTAGGTCCTTTCCCTGGAGGACCTACTGGTTAGTGCAGCATGCACACAAGCTAATTTAGTGGAAGTGATGACTGGTGGACTTTGTACATGTAATATTATGTGTATTAACCCTTAAACTGTCCAAACGTAGATCTACGTTTTTTCAACATTTGAAAGTATATAAAAAAAGTTGATCTTTCTTTTTTTTTTACATTTGAAAACGTGTAAAAAACAACTTTGATCTACGTTTTTTTTTTTTTGTTATATTTGAAACTATGTAAAAGAAACGTAGATCTACTTTTGGAGCACTACGCATGTGAACGTAGATCTGCTTTGACAATTTAACCCTTAAACTGTCCAAGCAGATCTACGTTCACATGCGTAGTGCTCCAAAAGTAGATCTATGTTTTTTTTACATATTTTCAAATATAACAAAAAAAAAAAAACGTAGATCAAAGTTTTTTTACATACTTTCAAATGTTGAAAAAAGATAGATCTACGTTTGGACAGTTTAAGGGTTAAGAGTTAATGGGTTTAACCAAACTTCTCTTGGATGGTATCTTGGGATCTAATTAATGCCACCTCCAGAGACATACAAGTTTTTTCTTTTTCTTTGAGGACAGTTTTGAAATCCTACAACATTATGTATGTTGTCTCTGTGAATAAGACATTGTCAGCATTGTGTGCTATACATGCACACATGTATGTGTATTGTGATGCTTAAATTACAGATTTTGCATAGATACTTCTTTTATATCATTTCCCACATGGGATGGTATATATACATATGTGTTTGTCATTCTGGCTGTTGTATCCCAGTCCAAGGAGGTCTTTGATGGTACTAGAAATGAAAACAAATCACTTTTCTGAAGGGCCTGTGTAACAATGTTATTTTCTGTGGGAAAGCTGAAGGGTTCGTCATAGTCATTCACTTCCTAATCAGTAAAATTCCTTGGGTTTTGTTTTTGCAGTTGTAAATGAAGTGTTAAGGGAACCTGAGTGTTTGGAAGATAACCTTAATGGCATTGGATTCCTTCTGGATTTCCTGAAGAATGTAACACTATTAGAAACAACTTCTTTTCGCTTCATCCACAACTGTAAAAACAAAGCCCAAAGAACTTTTTTTTATATACTCCCAAGGAAGACAATGATTGTGATATGTCTCATCTTTCCCACAAGGAAGACAGCAGACATTGCCACAGAGGTCTTTCAGGAAAGTAGTAAAAGTGTTATTGTAACATCTTGTACCATCAAAGACCTTAACAGATTGAGACCCATTAACCAGAATGACAAAAGCAGGACTGTACATCATCTTATGTTGGGAATGTGACAGAAAGTACATAATCTTAGCACCAAAATCCAGGAGCATTAGTGTGCATGTTGGAGATAAAATACCATCAATGCATGTGTAATTCACAGAGACAATCATACAGATTTAATGTTGTGGAAGGATGTCTCCTCAAGGAAAAGGATAAAACTCCAAGTTGTTTGAAAGCAGCATTAATTAAGTGTTCAAGGCACCACTGAGTACAACACTTGATGCACACAATACTACATAAACAGAAACTCAGTCATCCAACGCAAAATCAGCCGCTGTACGTGCTGCACCAGCCAGTAGGCCACGTCCATATCTCTGCTACTTACATTATCCACCTTCCTTCCAATTCACATAATTTCAACTTTAGCTCGCCTCTGCAGAGAACTCACCTGCTCACCCCTCACCTTCCAGTTTACAGGTAAGTGCCTATATCTTTCATACTGACTGAAGTGCTATACAGACCAAAATGTCACAGGAAAACTTAGTCAACACCTGTGTCTTTTCACTGTGTTAATCTTAGTTTTATAAATTATCAGAAAAATATCTATTTTAGGTTTTAGTTTTTAAATATATAAAATCTTAGGGAGTAGGTTGGTAGACAGCAACTGCCCAAGAAGGTACTACTGTCCTGCCAGGTGAGTGTGAAATGGAAATCTTTGATTTTTTTTTTTACATGATGGTAAGATAAACCATACCACAGGCGAGGTATGGTTTGTTTGCAATTACGATTTCGTGAGTCATGATGGTAGGATTGCTGGTTTCTTTTCTCTCATAAATATGCATTATAACAGGTATATCTTGCTACTTCTACTTACACTTAAGTCACGCTACACATGCATGTACACACACTCGTCTGAGTTTTCTTCTCTTGTCTTAATAGTCCTTGTTCTTTATTTCCTTTTATCTCCATGGGGAAGTGGAAAAGAATTCTTCCTCTGTAAGGCATGAATGTCATAAGAGGTACCTAAAATACTGGGAGCAGATGGCTAGTAACCCCCTTTTCCTGTATAAATTATTAAATTTTTCTTTCAACAAACCGGCCATATCCCACCGAGGCAGGGTGACCCAAAAAGAAAAAAAGTTTTTTTTTTAAATTTAGTAATATATACAGGAGAAGAGGTTACTAGTCTCTTGCTCCCAGCATTTTAGTCGCCTCTTATGACACGCATGGCATACGGAGGAAAAACTCTGTTCCACCTCCCCATGGAGATAAGCAGAAATAAACAAGAACTATGAAGAAAATAAAAGAAAACCCAGAGGGGTTTGTATATATATGCTTGTACATGCATGTGTAGTGTGACCTAAGTATAAGTAGCAAGACATACCTGAAACCTTGCATGTTTATGAGATATAAAGACACCAGCAATCCTACCATCATGTAAAACAATTGCAGGTTTCCGTTTTACACTCATTTGGCAGAACGGTAATACCTCCCTGGGCAGTTGCTGTCTACCAACCTACTACCTAGAAATTATTAAATGTAAAAGGAAAATACTTTTTTTTTTGTAGGTCACCCTCCCTCTGTGGGATACGGCCAGTGTGTTAAAAAAAAAAGAGATGTATTTAAAATATAAAAATTTAAGATATTCAGGTGTAAATACAAGGATAATGATATAAATGTGCACCATATTTATAAAATTATAATACAAAAATTATATACATACATTACTGTATTAATATAAGGCCACTGATGCTCAAGTATGTCGTACATTATTCAGTATTAGGATTGCAGTTAGTTCTCTTATAAAGCTCTTCTATAGTGTGATTTTTTTCAGTTGCTATTCAAGTTTGGATGTATTTTTTTAATTGTATTCACAAAAAAAATTACAGTATATAGAGCAGCTTTATAAGAGAGCTAACTGTATTACATGTCTTAATAATCTGTTTTTTAAACCTGTCATTGTTTCTTGATTGGGTTAAGGGACTCTTAATACAAGGTACTGGACCTATCCTCTTCTCTCCCTGGATATTATAATCACGGGGGAGCACTAAACCCATAGGATTATACAACACACGTGGGGGGAGGGGAATGGAAGGTATTCAGGCCCAATTCATGGAACCAGAGCACAGATCCAATTCCCTAGATCAAGAGCCCCTCACCAGCATCCTTTCCTTGGATAGAATTTGATTGCTGTCCCTTTCCCAAGGCACCAAGACTCCTATGGGTTCAATGCTTGTTTCCCTTGAATGTAATAATAATGAAACTAAATACCATTTAATTGCAACTATTCATGTATTTAGAGTGTCTTCAGGATAGTGGGTATTGGTGTAAAGGAGGGTGTGGGCAAAGAATAAGACTCCAAATCTCTGTCTCCAAGTTCTTTTTCTTCTGCTGCTTCATCTTCCTCACCCTCTTCAATATCATGCCACGTAGGTGAATGTATATCAGAGGAGAAGTCTAATGTGGGATTGGCATGGGGGTTTCTAGACACTACCAGCAACAAGTGGTCTCCTGCTGCAGCCATCAGAGGCACAGTAAGGCAGCAGTCGAAGTCATGTGTTCTGGTTTCATTTACCTGAGAAAAATAAAAATAAAATTATACACAGAAATAATTTATTTGTTACTTACTATATTAACAATAAGCATTCAGCTAGCACTGGTTGTACAGTGCTGCTGCTCAAGGCTACAGAGGTAGTATAACATATTTGTTGCATTCCTACCAAATTCATGACTATAATATTCAAGGGGAAATGCTAAACCTATAGAAGTCACACAGTGCCTGGGGAAACAGGATGTAATCATGTTCAATCCAAGAGAATACAGAGATAATGCTTTGTATCAATAACCCCTCACTGGCAGCCATATCTGTGACTGATGAGGGGGGGACAACTTGCATTTGTATAGAAAAAGGGAGCTTGATCTCAATAGTGTATAATTGAATATTTTGCTTATTTTTAAGTCGGGTTTAATATAAATGGCCCTTCAAGGGAAGGGGAGGTTACTTTAATGCCAGTGATGAAGAACTTTTGATACAAGGAACTGGAGATACCTTCTCCTTCCTTGGCTCAAGCCTCATTGCCTCTCATGCCTCGTGAGCTTTATTTTCCATCATATGTACGATACACCTTTGCATTATTAGAAGTAACTAATTTTATAAAGAACCTTGAAAAATGCTATCAGTGTATGTATCATACATAAACTTTACTGCTTTCCCTAGCCCTCTAGACTAGAGACTCAGTGAAACTAGTAAGAACATTCAATTTGTCAGTATTGCTGCCTATAAACACACTAAGCTCACATGCATAGATCGTAAAGTTGTACAGACAATTTGCATGTCTGGTGGACTGATGTGATATGGAGGGTGATGTGGTAAGCTTTGGCTGGTTAATTAGTGTATTAGCATTTTGTATGGTGACAAGCAGTGAAAGGCTGTAGAATGTGATGGCATGATGTGTATTATTATTATAATCAAAAAAGAAGCGCTAAGCCACAAGGACTATACAGGGCATGATGTGTAGAGCCTGCTTCCACCATATGTTGCTACACTTTACAACCCTTCAAAACATGACATAACAGTACAACTGTCCACATGTCACCATAGTCTCCTACATGTGAGTTATTTGTGTATTGTGCCTCTTTATTCTTTATAAACACCATCCTAGAAAACACCTCAAATTTGCTATTTTAAACCAAAGAAGGTCAGAGATCTGCTTTTCCCATCTTGTACTGTGTAAGGCAAGACTTATTTTTTTTTTTATACTGCGTACACTCACAGCCCATTTGAGGGAGCTGAAATCAAAATGTCCTAGGTAGTAGGTTGGTAAACAGCAACCGCCCAGGGAGGTACTACCGTCCTGCCAAGTGAGTGTACAACGAAAGCCTGTAATTGTTTTACATGATGGTAGGATTGCTGGTGTCTTTTGTCTGTCTCATAAACATGCAAGATTTCAGGTACATCTTGCTACTACTACTTGCACTTAGGTCACACTACACATACATGTACAAGCATATATATACACACACCCCTCTGGGCTTTCTTCTATTTTCTTTCTAGTTCTTGTTTATTTCCTCTTACCTCCATGGAGAAGTGGAACAGAATTCTTCCTCCGTAAGCCATGCATGTTGTAAGAGGCGACTAAAATGCCGGAAGCAAGGGGCTAGTAACCCCTTCTCCTGTATATATTACTAAATGTAAAAGGAGAAACTTTCCTTTTTCCTTTTGGGCCACCCCGCCTCGTTGGGATACGGCCGGTGTGTTGAGAGAGAAATCAAAATGTAGATTATGTGAGACAGTGAAAGAGTTAAATGGCAGAACAAGAGGCCATAATCATAGGTCAAGGAAGATGAGCTGCTAAAAGAATACTAAAAAGATTTTTTCTGCACTGATAGAATAACTGAAGGGTTTAAATGCTACTTCAACAACTCACAATGTTATACAGTGGCAAGCCTTATGATATTAATCCATTCCTGAGAGCTCATCGTAAGCCAAAATTATCGTAAGGCGAATGAATTTTTCCCATAAGAAATAATGGAAATCAAATTAATCCATGCAAGACACCCCAAAGTATGAAAAAAAAATTTTACATGAAATATTAATTTTAATACACAAACTGAAGAAGACATGCACAATTACTACTCTGCTAAGAAGAGAATACATGACACTTACCTTTATTGAAGATCTGATGGGATGGGAGGAGGGGAGAGTGTGTAAGTTATTTAGAAGGGAATCCCCTTCCATTAAGACTTGAGGTAGCAAGTCCTTTTTTGGTGTTACTTCCCTTCTTTTAATGCCACTAGGACCAGCTTGAGATTCACTGGACCTCTGTCGCACAACAAAATCTGTCCGTAGAGGTCTTTACCTCCCGTTCCTTTAAGATTTGCCTAAAATGGGCCACAACATTGTCATTGTAATAGTCACCAGCACAGCTTGCAATAGCTGTGTTAGGGTGCTTTTCATCCATAAAGGTTTGCAGTTCAACCCACTTTGCGCACATTTCCTTAATCTTTGAAGTAGGCACAATGGATTCGACAACTGGCATAGGCTTCTCAGGGTTAGCCCCAAACCCTTCAAAATCTTTCTTAATTTCCATACTAATTCTCACCCTTTTTACCACAGGGTTGGCACTAGAAGCTTTCTTGGGGCCCATGGTGACTTATTTTGCAGTTACAAGCACAAAAAACACTGGGATAAGGTGAAATATACCGAATGTATGCGTGGATGTGACCGCACTGGCTGGCTTGTAAACACTGGTGCTGAGGCCACAAGTGGGATGCGTCCCGGATGAATCGCGTGAGGCGAGGCAAAATTTTTGCGTTCAAATGTATCGTATGGCGGATTTAACGTAACGCGATGCCATCGTAGGGTGGGGGTCCCCTGTATATTTAATTTCAATATTCATTATTGAAACTATTGTAATTAGAGTAAAACTACTGTCTGCTATAAACAAAGATGATGAATAACTTAAACTATGATCAATTTCTTTAGTATTAAGTAGTATGTAAGCCATTAAATTAAGTCTGCCCATAATGCCCAGGCATGATAGTGGCTCTCTTTGCACTGTACCCCATTATTGTAATTTCATAATCTCAATGTAACCTTGCAAAGAAATAAACTTTGTTTGATTGGAAACTTTAAAAATCTTTATGACAGACTGGGTGCTGAAGATGGAATACAGCAAGCTTTAGCTTTGCTGTTGTAGCTACAAATAATCATATATTTAGTCACCTCATAGAAGGCGACTAAAATGCCAGGAGCAATGGGCTAGTAACCCCTTCTGTATAAACTACTAAAAACGAGAAAAAGAAAAACTACATAAAACTGGGATGTTTGAATGTGCATGGATGTAGTGCGGATTGCAAGAAAGAAATGATTGCTAATGTTATGAATAAAAAAAAGTTGGGTGTCCTTGCTGTAAGCAAAACAGAGCTGAAGGGGGTAGGGGAGTTTCAGTGGGGAGAAATAAATGGGATTAAGTCAGGAGTATCTGAGAGAGTTAGAGTTAAGGAAGGGGTAGCAATAATGGTGAAGGATCAGTTATGGAAAGAGAAGAGGGAATATAAATGTATAAATTCAAGGATTATGTGGATTAAAATAAAGAGTCGGATGTGAAAAGTGGGTTATAGTAGGTATGTATGCACCTGGAGAAAAAAGGAGTGCAGAGGAGAGAGAGAGAAATTGGGAGATCTTAAGCAAGCGTGTAGGAACTTTTGAACTAAGTGAGTAATTGTGGTAGGGGACCTAAATGCTAGAGTAGGAGAAATATTTAGAGAGGGTGTGGTAGGTAAGTTTGGGGTGCCAGGTGTAAATGATAATGGGAAGCCTCTGACTGAACTTTGTATAGAAAGGGGTTTGGTTATAGGTAATAAATATTTTAAGAAAAAGAGGATAAATAAGCATACAAGATATGATATAGGGCATAATGACAATAGTTTGTTGGACTTATTGGTAAAGAATAAAGATTTTATTTCTTTGCAAAGGTTACAACATGTATTTACAATTCTGATTTGTCAGGTACAAAGAAAGCCACTATCATGCCATGATAGGGCACACTAATCCTAGCACATAATAACTACTTAAGTCTAGACAAGATAAGAGTGGTTAACTTTTTAATAAATCTTTATTTTATCTTAGCACTAATGCAAGGTAGTCAAGGTGGAGGTTTGTAAATACAGTGGACCCTCGCCTAACGAACGCATTGCATAACGTTAAATCCACCTAGCGATACATTTTAATGCAAAAATTTTGCCTCGGCTAGCGCTAAAAAACTCGCTCAACGCGATTCATTCGAGACGCGTCCACGTGCGGCCTGAGCCCGCCTCACTTGTTCCGTGGGTGCCAGTGTTTACAAGCCAGCCACCGCGGTCGCTTCCAAGCATACAATCGGAACATTTCATATTATCACAGCCTTTTTAGTGATTGCACCTGTAAAATAAGTCACCATGGGCCCCAAGAAAGCTTCTAGTGCCAACCCTACAGCAAAAAGAATGAGAATTACTATGGATATATAGAAAGAGATCATTGATAAGTATGAAAGTAGAGTGCGTGTCTCCGAGCTGGCCAGGTTGTACACAAAACTCCAATCAACCATCACTATTATTGTGGCCAAGAAAATGGCAATCAAGGAAGCTGTTCTTGCCAAAGGTGCAACTTTGTTTTCGAAACAGAGATCGCAAGTGATAGAAGATGTTGAGAGACTGTTATTGGTGTGGATAAATGAAAAACAGATAGCAGGAGATAGCATGTGATAGCATCTATCAAGCGATCATATGTGAAAAGGCTAGGAAGTTGCATGACGATTTAATTAGAAAAATGCCTGCAACTAGTGATGATGTTAGTGAATTTAAGGCCAGCAAAGGTTGGTTTGAAAGATTTAAGAATCGTAGTGGCATACATAGTGTGATAAGGCATGAGAAAGCGGCTGAAAAATATGTGCAGGAATTCAAGGAGTACATAGTGAAGGACTGAAACAGGCCTGTTTTGGAAGAAAATGCCAAGCAGGACCTACATTACTCAGGAGGAAAAGGCACTATGAAAGACAGCTTACTCTGTTGATGTGTGCCAATGCTAGTGGTGATTGCAAAGTGAAGCCTTTATTGGTGTATCACTCTGAAACTCCCAGAGTGTTCAGGAAAAACAATGTCCTCAAGGCTAATTTGTGTGTGCTGTGGAGGGCAAACAGTAAGGCATGGGTCACTAGGGACTTTTTCTATGACTGGTTACACCATACATTTGCCCCCACTGTGAAAAATTACCTAATTGAAAAGAAATTAGACCTTAAGTGCCTCCTGGTATTAGACAATGCTCCTGGTCATCCTTCAGACATGGCAGAGCAACTTTCTGCAGAAATGAGCTTCATTAAGGTCAAGTTTTTGCCTCCTAATACCACTCCTCTCCTGCAGCCCATAGACCAGAAGGTCATTTCCAACTTCAAGAAACTGTACACAAAAGCTATGTTTGAAAGGTGCTTTTTAGTGACCTCAGAACTCAATTGCTCTAAGAGCTTTTTGGGGAGAGATCACCTTTAGCATCCTCAATTGTGAAAAAACATTATAGGTAAGGCTTGGGAGGAAGTGACTAAGAAGACCTTGAACTCTGCTTGGAAGAAACTGTGGCCAGAATGTGTAGACAAAAGGGATTTTGAAGGGTTTGAGGCTAACCCTGGGAATCCTATGCCAGTTGGGGAAACCCCATTGTGGCATTGGGGAAGTCCTTGGGGTTGGAGGTTAGTGGGGAGGATGGGAAGAGTTGGTGGAGGAGGACAATGAAGAACTAACCACTGATGAGGCTGCTAGATCATCTTCAACAGCAAGGGGGCCACCCCTGAGGAACTGCTTCGGAGGAGGGGATATAGAATTGAAAAAGTTGCCTACTTCAAAGATTAAGGAATGTGTGCAATGTGGCTTAAAGTGCAAACTTTTTTGATGAAAATCACCCTCACACAGCTACTGCAAGCCGTGCTGGGGGACTATTACACTGACAATGTTGTGAAACACTTTAGGAATGTCATAAAGGAACGGGAGGTACACGCCTCTATGGACAGATATGTTGTGCGACGGAGGTCCAGTGACTCTCAAGCTGGTCCTAGTGGCATTAAAAGAAGAAGGGAAGTAACCCCGGAAAAGGACTGCCACCTCAAGTCCCAATGGAAGGGGGATTCCCTTCTAAAAATTAACACCATCCACAGTCTCCCCTCCTCCCATCCCATCAATCATCACCAGATCTTCAATAAAGGTAAGTGTCATGTAACTGTGCATGTCTTCTTCAGTTTGTGTGTATTAAAATTAATATTTCATGTGGTAAAAATTTTTTTTTGTTCATACTTTGGGGTGTCAGGAATGGATTAATTTGATTTCCATTATTTCTTATGGGGAAAATTAATTCGCCTAACGATAATTTCGCCTAACGTTGAGCTCTCAGGAACGGATTAATAGCGTTAGGCGAGGGTCCACTGTATAATAATCTTCAAGTTGCATATAATCAAAACAATATTACAATTATCTATGTAGTAGGTTGGTAGACAGCAACTGCCCAGGGAGGTACTACTGTCCTGCCAAGTGAGTGTAAAACGAAAGCTTGTAATTGTTTTACATGATGGTAGGATTGCTGGTGTCCTTTTTTCTGTCTCGTAAACATGCAAGATTTCAGGTATGTCTTGTTACTTCTACTTACACTTAGGTCACACTACACATACATGTACAAGCATATACACACCCCTCTGGGTTTTCTGCTATTTTCTTTCTAGTTCTTGTTCTTGTTTATTTCCTTGTAACCCCTTCTCCTGTATAAATTACTAAATTTGAAAAGAGAAACTTTTGTTTTTCTTTTTGGGCCACCCTGCCTCGGTGGGATATGGCTGGTTTGTTGGAAGAAATATTACAATTAATGGTTCAGTGATATTTTATGGATTAGCAGATGTTCTGTTAGGTAAGACACATATGCAACAGTTAGGTATCTTTATTGTGAAACGTTTCGCCTACACAGTAGGCTTCTTCAGTCAAGTACAGAAAAGTTGATAGAAGCAGAAGATACTTGAAGACGATGTAATCAGTCCATCACCCTTAAAGTTTTGAGGTGGTCAGTCCCTCAGTCTGGAGAAGAGCATTGTTCCATAGTATGAAACAATATGGAGAAGAAGTGACAGGATGGAGCTTTTTATAGCCCCAAGAGGTGAGACGTAGGCCACTAGGAGAGGTAAGAACTCAGATGTTGAGAAGGCAGGTCCTCTCAAATCCAGCCTCTCTCACTGGTGGAAGTTGTCAAAGTTGATTGCAGGTCTGTACCCAAAATACCCTTGTGTTGCAGTGTCTGACAGATTGAACATTTAAAATGGTATAAAATACCGACAGGTTGTTAGGTAAGACACATATGCAACAGTTAGGTATCTTTATTGTGAAACGTTTCGCCTACACAGTAGGCTTCTTCAGTCAAGTACAGAAAAGTTGATAGAAGCAGAAGTACTTGAAGACGATGTAATCAGTCCATCACCCTTAAGTTTTGAGGTGGTCAGTCCCTCAGTCTGGGAGAAGAGCATTGTTCCATAGTATGAAACAATATGGAGAAGAAGTGACAGGATGGAGCTTTTTATAGCCCCAAGAGGGGAGACGTAGGCCACTAGGAGAGGTAAGAACTAGATTTTTGAGAAGGCAGGTCCCTCTCAAATCCAGCTCTCTCACTGGTGGAAGTTGTCAAAGTTGATTGCAGGTCTGTACCAAGATACCCTTGTGTTGCAGTGTCTGACAGATTGAACATTAAAATGGTATAAAATACCGACAGGTTGTTAGGTAAGACACATATGCAACAGTTAGGTATCTTTATTGTGAAACGTTTCGCCTACACAGTAGGCTTCTTCAGTCAAGTACAGAAAAGTTGATAGAAGCAGAAGATACTTGAAGACGATGTAATCAGTAGATCACCCTTAAAGTTTTGAGGTGGTCAGTCCCTCAGTCTGGAGAAGAGCATTGTTCCATAGTATGAAACAATATGGAGAAGAAGTGACAGGATGGAGCTTTTTATAGCCCAAGAGGTGAGACGTAGGCCACTAGGAGAGGTAAGAACTCAGATGTTGAGAAGGCAGGTCCCTCTCAAATCCAGCCTCTCTCACTGGTGGAAGTTGTCAAAGTTGATTGCAGGTCTGTACCAAGATACCCTTGTGTTGCAGTGTCTGACAGATTGAACATTAAAATGGTATAAAATACCGACAGGTTGTTAGGTAAGACACATATGCAACAGTTAGGTATCTTTATTGTGAAACGTTTCGCCTACACAGTAGGCTTCTTCAGTCAAGTACAGAAAAGTTGATAGAAGCAGAAGATACTTGAAGACGATGTAATCAGTCCATCACCCTTAAAGTTTTGAGGTGGTCAGTCCCTCAGTCTGGAGAAGAGCATTGTTCCATAGTATGAAACAATATGGAGAAGAAGTGACAGGATGGAGCTTTTTATAGCCCCAAGAGGTGAGACGTAGGCCACTAGGAGAGGTAAGAACTCAGATGTTGAGAAGGCAGGTCCCTCTCAAATCCAGCCTCTCTCACTGGTGGAAGTTGTCAAGTTGATTGCAGGTCTGTACCAAGATACCCTTGTGTTGCAGTGTCTGACAGATTGAACATTAAAATGGTATAAAATACCGACAGGTTGTTAGGTAAGACACATATGCAACAGTTAGGTATCTTTATTGTGAAACGTTTCGCCTACACAGTAGGCTTCTTCAGTCAAGTACAGAAAAGTTGATAGAAGCAGAAGATACTTGAAGACGATGTAATCAGTCCATCACCCTTCAAGTATCTTCTGCTTCTATCAACTTTTCTGTACTTGACTGAAGAAGCCTACTGTGTAGGCGAAACGTTTCACAATAAAGATACCTAACTGTTGCATATGTGTCTTACCTAACAACCTGTCGGTATTTTATACCATTTTAATGTTCAATCTGTCAGACACTGCAACACAAGGGTATCTTGGTACAGACCTGCAATCAACTTTGACAACTTCCACCAGTGAGAGAGGCTGGATTTGAGAGGGACCTGCCTTCTCAACATCTGAGTTCTTACCTCTCCTAGTGGCCTACGTCTCACCTCTTGGGGCTATAAAAAGCTCCATCCTGTCACTTCTTCTCCATATTGTTTCATACTATGGAACAATGCTCTTCTCCAGACTGAGGGACTGACCACCTCAAAACTTTAAGGGTGATGGACTGATTACATCGTCTTCAAGTATCTTCTGCTTCTATCAACTTTTCTGTACTTGACTGAAGAAGCTACTGTGTAGGCGAAACGTTTCACAATAAAGATACCTAACTGTTGCATATGTGTCTTACCTAACAACCTGTCGGTATTTTATACCATTTTAATGTTCAATCTGTCAGACACTGCAACACAAGGGTATCTTGGTACAGACCTGCAATCAACTTTGACAACTTCCACCAGGAGAGAGGCTGGATTTGAGAGGGACCTGCCTTCTCAACATCTGAGTTCTTACCTCTCCTAGTGGCCTACGTCTCACCTCTTGGGGCTATAAAAAGCTCCATCCTGTCACTTCTTCTCCATATTGTTTCATACTATGGAACAATGCTCTTCTCCAGACTGAGGGACTGACCACCTCAAAACTTTAAGGGTGATGGACTGATTACATCGTCTTCAAGTATCTTCTGCTTCTATCAACTTTTCTGTACTTGACTGAAGAAGCCTACTGTGTAGGCGAAACGTTTCACAATAAAGATACCTAACTGTTGCATATGTGTCTTACCTAACAACCTGTCGGTATTTTATACCATTTTAATGTTCAAACAGATGTTCTCACAGACTAGAGGTCATATAATATAATATTTAGGAGAGTTGCTTCAAACTGATTAGAATTGTTTTAGTTGGTTTAGTTAGTATTAAGAAATAAGATGGTTTTTAAGCATAGCCCTAAATTTGTATGTAGTCAGAGGATCCTTTACCAGTTCAGGTAGTGAATTCCAGATCTTTGGGCCCTTTATGTGCATTGCATTTTTGCATAGTGTGAGACTGACACGAGGGATGTCGAATAGTGCTTGTGCTGTGACTGTGCATTCTGTTAGATAAAAGGGACTGTTGGGTAGACTTCAGGATGTACATGTTTACAGAGGGGCCACAGATATATCAGATCACTTTTTAATTGTAGCTACAATGAGAGTAAAAGGTAGATGGGATACAAGGAAAGTGGAAGCAGCGAGGAAGAGAGAGGTGAAGGATTATAACTAAAGGAGGAAGCAGTTAGGGTAAGATATAAACACCTATTGGAGGATAGATGGGTTAGTGAGAGTATAGGCAATGGGGTAGAAGATGTATGGAGAAAGTTTAAAAATTAGTTTTAGGCATTCAGCAGAGTTTGTGGTTACGGAAGGGGTGCCGAGGGAAAAAAGAGTGCTGGTTGGAATGAGTAAAGAGGTAGTAGCAGAAAAAGGTAGCATATAAAGAGGTTTTTACAAAGCAGAATGATGAAAGGAGGGAGGAGTATATGGGAGATAAGAGTGGTGAAGCGGTAAAAAAGAGAGCAAATGAGAGGTGTGAGATTTCCCAAAAATTTTGTTAAAAATAAAAATTTTTAAAGAGAGTTTTAATAAGTTGAAAAAAGCTGGGGGAATGATGGTTTTGATAGTTAAAAGGAGAAGGATTTATTAAAAGGAGATTTAAAGGGTATTTGGGGATGGCGGGAAAATTTTTTGAGGAGTGTTAATGTTGATAAAGTTTGGGAAATGTGATTTTGTGTTGGGGAAGGGGAAATAAATTTGTAGGTTAGGAAAAACGCTTGAGTGTGGGGGAAGTTGTGAGGCAGGGGGTTTTAGAAGAAAGGGGGTAAAGCAGGGGATTGATGGGATAAAAAAAGAAATTTTAAAAAAAGAGGAGAGATATAGTTTTGGATGGTTAGTACTTATTTAATAAATGAGGGAAGGAGTTAAGGTACTGGGATTACTAGAGAGATGCATAGGTTTGTAAAAAGAAAAAGGGGACAAAGGGAAATAGTTGTGAGTTTTTTGGTAAAGTTTTATATTTGGGGTTTTTTAAAAAGAAAGACAGAAAGAGATGAAAAAGGGAAGCTTTAGGAAAGGTAGGAGGTGTGTAGACAAAGTGTTTACAATGAAACATAGGTGAAGAGTATTTAGAAAAGGGTAAAGAGGTTTTTGTGGCTTTTGTTTAAAAAGGCATACGATAGGGGGGTAGGGGGGGGGGAAAATGTGGAAATTTTGCAAATGTATGTAATAGGAGGTAGGATATTGAAAGCAATGAAGAGTTTTTAAAAGGTAGGGGCCAGGTTGAGTATGTAGGAGAGAGGGGGGTTATTTCCGTAAAAATAGGCCTTAGACAGGGATGGTGTGTCACCCCTGGTTGTTCAAATATTTTAAAATGGAGTTGAAGAGAAATGGAAAGCTTGGGGTTGGCAAGAGGTGTGGGGTTTTAAAAAATAAGGGGAAACTAACACAAAGTAGGTTGTCACAGTTGCTCTTTGCTGTGCACTGTGCTTTAGAAGATTCTGAAAAGAAATTGCGGGTTTGGTGGGTGATTTGGTTGGGTTGTAAAAAAAGGAAATTAAGTGAATTTCAGCCCCTTCCCCACTTAGTGACATACTGTTTACTGATGACTTGGGCTTTCGATGGGGGTCTTGACCCCGTATGTATAAAATAAAGTATATTAGAGTGATTTCCCCTTATCTGTTTATTACAGTATAGAGTAAGCTGTTTTAAAATTTAAAAATATACTGTACCAGAAATTTTTAATGGTGCAAAGGCGACATTAAATTTTTTACTGTCGAGACCCTGGTCACAAAAATTGCTTCAGTGTCAAAAAAAAATTTGAAAAAAAAAAAAAAAAAAAAAAAACTTGCCAAAACCTTAAGAATTTTTTCTGAGGTTTTTTAAAAAAAAAATTTTTCTACGGTACTTTCCCGGTAAGGGCGGAAGTTGGAAAAATGAATGTTAGGGCGCATTGGAACTGTCGTCAATCAGTAAATTATTTTTTTTTTATTTATTTTTTCTTTTATTTTTTAATAACTTTTGGGCCCGTGAGACCTATAATGTGTAATGTTTTATATTCTGTTGTATGCAAACTATAACCCCAAAAATATTAATTACATTTTTACAAAAAATGTTTACACAAAACCAAACAATAAAAAAAATTGCTTAAATATTGTTTTAATAACCCATTGAGTCATGGAAGTTCTAGAATGTACGTTGTGGGTTGTTTGGGGGGTGGTTTTAAGGTAGCCCTTTTTGGGTGTATGAGAGTGGAGGTGGTGTCAATGACACTTAACAAAAATACCATTACCCCCTAAACTTCCCCCAAAAGCATGTGTCTTCCCCCCCCCCATGGGAAATAAGATTGTTGGTATCTGGGATTTTTTTGGTCAAGATCCCCAAAAAAATGAAATTATCTTCATGAATTTCCATCTGTGTTAAAAACTTGGGAAGGAAGAGCCCAATTTTTGGGGGGGTGAAGTTTTTTCCAAAAGCATGGTAAAAAGGTTATGAAATGGGATCCCCCAATGCATGGTCCCCAATTTTTTTTTTTTATATTTTCTACATGCCCCACAGACCATTTCTAATGTAGGTCTACCCGCTTTCTCCCCCCTGATTTGAAGCCCCTAGAATTTTTGGGTTAATAACACCCAAAATGACCGTAAGCCCTTTTTATCGAACCTACAGTGAAAGGGTCAAAACAACATCAAAGATGGTTGACAGAAACCCACTACCATTATAGTATGCTCCTCACTTAGCGACAAATTCATTTACCAATGTGGTCGTAGGAACAGAACTCCATTATTAAGTAAGAGGAGGCTGTACAGAAAAAAGTAGGGTGACGAGGATAACAAAAAAATTAGGTAACGAAAGATTGGAGGGAGAGCGTATGGAGGAGGTGAACATTTTCAGATATTTGGGAGTGGACGTATTAACAGATGGGCCTACGAATGATGAGGTGAATCATAGAACTGACAAGGGGAAAAAAGTGAGGGGTGCACTGAGGAGTCTGTGGAGACAAAAAAATTATCCATGGAAGCAAAGAGGGGAATGTACGAGAGTATAGTTATACCAATGCTCTTATATGGGTGTGAAGCATGGGTGGTAATGTGGAACCAGAGAAGGCTGGATGCAGTGGAGATTCATGTCTGACGCAATGTGTGCTAGAATAATGCAGAATCCATATTTGGAGATTAGAAGGAGGTGCAGGATACCAAAATTATTATCCAGAGGGTGAGGAGGGCTACTTGAGGTGGTGGGACATTCAGATAGGATGGAACGATTAATATGGTAGAATTATGTATAATCTGTAGTGAGGGAAGGAGGGTAGGGTTGGCCTAGGAAAGGTTGGAGGGAGGAAGGTAAAAGTTTTGTGTGCGTGGGCTTGGACTTCAGGAAGCATGCAGTGAGCATGTTAGTAGCGAATGGAGCAATGGTTTATAAGACTTGAATCCATAGTTTGGAGATTAGAAGGAGGTGCAGGATTACCAAAATTATTATCCAGAGGGCTGAGGAGGGCTTCTTGAGGTGGTTGGGACATGCAGAGAGGATGGAATGAAATAGAATGACTTAGTGTATAAATCTGTAGTGGAGGGAAGGCAGGGTAGGGGTTGGCCTAGGAAAGGTTGGAGGGAGGAAGGTAAAGGAGGTTTTGTGTGCGTGGGGCTTGGACTTCTAGCAAGCATGCGTGAGCATGTTAGTAGCGAATGGAGACAAATGGTTTTTAAGACTTGACATGCTGTTGGAGTGTGAACACAGCAACATTTATGAAAAGATTCAGGAAAACTGGCAGGCTGGACCTGAGTCCTGGAGATGGGAAGTACAATACCTGCACTCTGAAGAAGAGGTGTCAATGTTGCATTTTGTAACTGTTGTTTAAGCATGTCTCTGACAAGACAGTGATGGACTGAATGATGAAAGTTTTTCTTTTTTGGGCTACCCTGCCTTGGTGGGAAACAGCTGATGTGTTGATAAATAAAATAATAGTGGTGAGCTTGTGTTTGTTCATTTTAGCCTGTTCACAAACTACCATGGAAATACAGTAGGGCCCCACTTATACGGCAGGTTAGGTTCCAGGCTACCGCCGTAAAGCGGAAAATCCTTTTTTTCCCCTTATAAATGCATACATATACTAGATAACACGTTTACACTAAAATATATTAAGTTAGCAATAGAACTTGGCATCAAAAAACAATAAAAAATTACAATACACACATAGTGCACTCATTACTTACCTTAAAATATTTGTAGTCTTAATCTAGGGTGAGATGAGTAGTATTTATTGTAAGAAATCAAGTGTGGTATGTATGGTAGTCAGCCAGGCTACCATACCAGCCCACCCCACCCACACATATATTCTATGATATTTAATCATCCCAGAGAGATGAAATGCATACAGTAGGGCCCCACTTATACGGCCGGTTAGGTTCCAGGCTGTTGCTGGAAAGCAGACATCGCCGGTAGGCAGAACGCCATTTTTTTCCATTTATAAATGCATATAAATGCCAGACAACAAGTTTACACTAAATTATATTAAGTTAGTAATAGAACTAGGCATTAAAAACACAAAGTAAAATACATTCACAGTACATTCATTACTTATCTTAAAGTATTTGTAATCTTAATGTAGGGAGAAAGGTGAGTAGTACTTATTTGTAGGAAGTCAGGTGCAAGTAGCCCAGGTGTAGGTAGCCCTGGCTCCCCGTCTCATACTTAATATACGATATTTAAAACATCCCAGAGTTAAAATACACATACAGTACACTCATTATTTACCTTAAAATATGTGTAGTCTTAATATAGGAAGAGAGGTGAGAAGTATTTATTTGTAGGAAGTCAGTGTAGGTAGCCAGTAGGTGTAGCCCGCCTGGGCTACACCTACCGGCTACCTACACTGTGGCCCAGAGCCATATTATTAACATCGACATACCTTGTTCACTGAATTTAATCGTTTCTAACAACTACCTTTAGATGCCATTATAAATGAAGGGAGAACTAATGAATAATTCATGCCAAAAATTGTAAACAAAAGCGGAGTGGGGGAGTGGCTGGGCCAAACGCAGATTCATACACATTTTCTCTGATGGCTGAACAGAGAAAACATAATGTCCTTCTGGCCAGAGGATATTATTATTATTATTATCATAATAAAAAGCACTAAACCCACAAGGGTAGTGAATTGCTATATATAGAGTGAAGGCATACGAAAAGAATATTTTTTCTACAGTTATCCCCCAGTTTGACTAGAGAAAACGTAATTCTTCCGACACTCCCTACACAGCTGCTTTGTAAACAAATCTCATATTTACGTCAATTTTTATTCTGAGTGTATGTATTATGCTTATATGCTATGTAACGGGTTTCATATATACAGGAGGGCCCCAATTATACGGCTGGTTAGGTTCCAGGCTACCGCCGTAAAGAGGAACACCCTTTTTTTCCACTTACAAATGCATACAAACACTAGATAACAAGTTTACACTAACATATATTAAGTTAGCAATGGAACCAGGCATCAAAAAACAATAAAAAAGTACAATACACACATAGTGCACTCATTACTTACCTTAAAATATTTATAGTCTTAATCTAGGGTGAGACAAGTAGTATTTATTGTAAGAAATCAAGTGTGGTATGTATGGTAGTCAGCCAGGCTACCATACCAGGCCACCCCACCCACACATACAATTCTATGATATTTAAGCATCCCAGAGCGATAAAATGTATATACAGTTCACTCATTACTTACCTTAAAATACAGTGGACCCCCGCATAGCGACTTTAATCCGTGCAAGAGGGCTCATTGTTATGCGAAATGATCGGTATGCGAATGAATTTTCCCCATAAGAAATAATGGAAATCAAATTAATCCGTGCAAGACACCCAAAAGTATGAAAAAAAAAAATTTACCACATGAAATGTTAATTTTAATACAAACTGAAAAAGGCATGCACAATTACATGACACTTACTTTTATTGAAGATCTGGTGATGATTGATGGGAGGGGAGAGAGAGTGTTAGTGTTTAGAAGGGGAATCCCCTTCCATTAAGACTTGAGGTGTCGAGTCCTTTTCTGGGGTTACTTCCCTTCTTCTTTTAATGCCACTAGGACCAGCTTCAGAGTCACTGGACTTCTTTCGCACAACATATCTGTCCATAGTGGCCTGTACCTCTCGTTCCTTTATGACTTCCCTAAAGTGTTTCACAACATTGTCAGTGTAATAATCACCAGCACGGCTTGCAATAGCTGTGTGAGGGTGATTTTCATCCATGAAGGTTTGCACTTCAAGCCACTTTGCACAGATTTCCTTAATCTTTGTAGTAGGCAATTTCTTCAATTTCTCTCTCCCCTCCTTCGAACCAGTTTCCTCAGGTCTGGCCTCTTGCTGTTGAAGTTGATCTATCAGCTCATCAGTGGTTAGTTCTTCATTGTCCCTCCTCCACCAACTCTTCCACATCCTCCCCACTAACCTCCAACCCCAAGGACTTTCCCAATGCCACAATGGATTCCTCAACTGGCATAATCCTCTCAGGGTTAGCCTCAAACCCTTCAAAATCCCTTTTGTCTACACATTCTGGCCACAGTTTTCTTCCAAGCAGAGTTCAAGGTCTTCTTAGTCACTCCCTCCCAAGCCTTACCTATAAGGTTTACACAATTGAGGATATTAAAGTGCTCTCTCCAAAACTCTCTTAGAGTCAGTTGAGTTTCTGAGGTCACTACAAAGCACCTTTCAAACAGAGCTTTTGTGTACAGTTACTTTTTGAAGTTTGCAATAACCTGCTGGTCCATGGGCTGCAGGAGAGGAGTGGTATTAGGAGCAAAAACTTCACCTTAATGAATTTCATGTCCCATAAAGTCGCTCTGCCACGTCTGTAGGATGACCAGGGGCATTGTCTAACACCAGGAGGCACTTAAGTTCTAATTTCTTTTCAGTTAGGTAATCTTTCACATTGGGGGCAAATGCATGGTGTAACCAGTCATAGAAAAAGTCCCTAGTGACCCATGCTTTACTGTTTGCCCTCCACAGCACACACAAATTCTCCTTGAGGACATTCTTTTGCCTGAACGGTCTGGGAGTTTCAGAGTGATACACTAATAAAGCTTAACTTTGCAATCACCACTAGCATTGGAACACATCAACAAAGTAAGCCTGTCTTTCATAGGCTTATGTCCTGGGAGTGCCTTTTCCTCCTTAGTAATGTAGGTCCTGTTTGGGCATTTTCTTCCAAAACAGGCCTGTTTCATCACAATTAAACACTTGTTCAGGTTTCAGTTCTTCACTGTCTATGTACTCCTTGAATTCCTGCACATATTTTCAGCTGCTTTGTGGCCCGAACTGGCAGCCTCACCATGCCTTATCACACTATGTATGCCACTACGCTTCTTAAATCTCTCAAACCAACCTTTGCTGCCCTTAAATTCACTCACATCATCACTAGTTGCAGGCATTTTTTTAATTAAATCCTCATGCAACTTCCTAGCCTTTTCGCTTATGATCGCTTGAGAGACGCTATCTCCTGCTAGCTGTTTTTTCATTTATCCACACCAATAAGAGTCTCTCAACATCTTCCATCACTTGCGATCTCTGTTTCGAAAACACAGTTAAACCTTTGGCAAGAACAGCTTCCTTGATTGCCTTTCTGCTGCCCACAATAGTAGCGATGGTTGATTTGGGTTTCTTGTACAACCTGGCCAGGTCGGCGACACGCACTCCACTTTCATACTTATCAATGATCTCTTTCTTCATCTCTATAGTAATTCTCACCCTTATTGCTGTAGGGTTGGCACTAGAAGCTTTCTTGGGGCCCATGGTCACTTATTTTGCAGATAAAATCACCAAAAACACTGTAATAATACGAAATGTTCCGATTGTATGCTTGGATGTTACCGCGGAGACTGGCTGGTAAACAATGCCACCGGCGGCACATGTGAGGCTGGCTAAGTGCGCACATTGGACGCGTCTCGGACGAAGAGCGGTGAGCGGGTTTTTGAGCGGTATGCGAGGCAAAATTTTTGAGATAAAAGCGAGCGGTATGCGGATTGAACGTTATGTGATGCCGACGGTATGCGGGGGTCCACTGTATAGGGTGAGATGAGTAGTATTTATTGTAAGAAATCAAGTGTGGTATGTATGGTAGTCAGCCGGGCTACCATACCAGGCCAACCCACCTACACATAATATTCTATTACATTTAAGCATCCCAGAGCGATAAAATGTATATACAGTTCACTCATTACTTACATTAAAATATTTGTAGTCTTAATGTTATGTATCGTGTTTATTATATAATTTTGAAAAAATATCATAGATGGATTAATGAAAATGTGTATTTAACGTAATATACGACATTTAAATGAGACTCGATGATTATTATAATCATTACTAATATGACGTCTGGAGACATAAGACACTCGTACTGATTTTAATGTGTACCTGCACGCCAGCACAGTATGCAAGTTTAATTATCAGAGTATATATAAAATATGATTATTATTATAATAAAAAAAGAAACGCTAAGCCACAAGGACTATACAGTATAAAATATGAAATAACTTTTAAAAACATTTGAAATTTTGGAGTTTCCAGACAAAATGGAGAGACTTAGTGCTTACCGAGCTCACGAAGAATGTAAACAAACAAGGTGGGGCGCGGTGACCATATTAGAAAGTCAGGTGGGGGGAGCCGTATAGCGAGTTTTGGTCATAATTTGAAATGACCGTATTAGCAGAACGCCGTAAAGTGAAACGCCATAAAGCGGGGCCCTGCTGTAATTTTGAGGAAAATATCATAGATGGATTAATGAAAATGCCTATATTAATGTAAAATAAGACATTTAGTGTGCCCAAGAGTGATTATTATTACGTAGTATTGGCGTCATAAGTAGAGAGAGACTTAGAGATTTTAATGTGTACCTGCACACCAGCACAGTGTGTAAGTATATTTAGGTACAGGTACACATAAGTATAATTATCAGAGTACATATAAAATACGCAGTAACTTTAAAACACTTGAAATTTTGGAAAGTTTTCTGACATAACAGATGTGGTCATGGAGAATGTAAACAAACCGGGTGGGGCACGCCGTATTTGAAAGACCGCTTGCCGTATAGCAAATTTTGGTCATAACTTGACATTGCCGTATTAGCAGAATGCCGTAAGGTGAAACGCCGTAAAGCGGGGCCCTACTGTATACAGTTCACTCATTACTTACCTTAAAATATTTGTAGTCTTAATGTAGGGTCAGGGGTGAGTAAACGAGATAAAACGAATAAATGAAAGAGAGAGAGAGAATGAGAATGAATACATGAGAGAGGACAGGCGCAGAGTTATGTAAACAAACCAGGTGAACGTAAGTTTTATAAACAAAGTGTACACGTCTGGTTTGTGTACAAGTTACATCGTGTACAAGTTGTCTCTACATTGATACGGTAGAATAAATAAAGAAGAACACTCCCATTCTCGTGTAACACCATTTTTAGAAGAAATGACGCTTTGAGTGAAGGCAATGGAAATAAGTCACTCTGACTTTTTTGGGTTATCCTAGGTTCTCTACACATATGCTGTTATGTATGATAATCTATGTAACTGTATTTGTGTATACCTGAATAAACTTACATACATATGAGAGGAATAATTTTCTACAGTTACCCCCAGTAACACATTTTCTCTTATATCAGACTAGAGAAAATGTTATTCTTGCCATCACTTGTACAAGTTATCTGGCTACCACATCTCATATTTATGTTTATATATTCTATTGTGAGGTATATTTATCATCTTTATATGTTATGTATCATGTGTATTATATAATTTTGAAAAAAATATCATAGATGGATTAATGAAAATGTGTATATTAATGTAATATATGACATTTAATGAGACTCAGTGATTGTTGTTATTATTATTATTTCTAATATGGCATCATTTGTGCAAGTCGTCTGGCTACCACATCTCATATTTATGTTTATTTATTCTACTGTGAAGTGTATTGATCATCTTTATATGTTATGCATCATGTTTATTATATAATTTTGAAAAAATATCATAGATGGATTAATGAAAATGTATATATTAACATAATATACGACATTTAAATGAGACTCGGTGATTATTATTATCATTACTAATATGATATCTCGAGATATAAGACATTCTTACTGATTTTAATGTGTACCTGCACGCCAGCACAGTGTGTAAGTTTATTTAGGTACAGGTATACATAAGTATAATTATCAGAGTATATATAAAATATGAAATAACTTAAAAACACTTGAAATTTTGGAATTTCCAGATATAATGGAGAGACTTAGTGCTTACGGATCTCAGAGAATGTAAACAAACCGGGTGGGGCGTGGTGACCGTATTAGAAAGTCAGGTGGGGGGAGTCATATAGCGAGTTTTGGTCATAATTTGAAATGACCGTATTAGCGAAACACCGTAAAGCAGGGCCCTACTGTATGACAAAACAGGAACTTTCTTTGATCCTTTGTATTCAGGTCTAAAAAGAAATCCTTGAATATTTCACTGGGGCCATCTTGTTAAGGTAATTCACATTCATTCCTTATTCTCGTAAAAATAACCCACATGACTTACTACCTCATAGACAGCTGGTGTATAACTGAAGGAGCAGCACTAGGAATATTGGTGATGGTTGCAAAAAAGAGCAAGTAAAGACAGAAAAATACAAGTACAGTGGACCCTCGACCAACGATATTAATCCGTTCCTGAGAGCTCATCGTTAATCGAAATTATCATTAGTCGAGTTAATTTTCCCATAAGAAATAATGGAAATCAAATTAATCCGTGCAAGACACCCAAAAGTATTGAAAAAAAAAAATTTTACCACATGAAATATTAATTTTAATACACACAAACTGAAGAAGACATGTACAATTACATGACACTTACCTTTATTGAAGATATGGTGATGATTGATGGGATGGGAGGAGGGGAGACTGTGGATGGTGTTAGTGTTTAGAAGGGGAATCCCCTTCCATTAGGACTTGAGGTGTCCTTTTCCGGGGTTACTTCCCTTCTTTTAATGCCACTAGGGCCAGCTTGAGAGTCACTGGACCTCTGTCGCACAACATATCTGTCCATAGAGGCCTGTATCTCCCGTTCCTTTATGACATTCCTAAAGTGTTTCACAACATTGTCAGTGTCACAATTAAACACTTGTTCAGGTTTCAATTCTTCACTGTCTATGTACTCCTTGAATTCCTGCACATATTTTTCAGCTGCTTTTTGGTTCAAACTGGCAGCCTCACCATGCCTTATCACACTATGTATGCCACTACGATTCTTAAATCTCTCAAACCAACCTTTGCTGGCCTTAAATTCACTCACATCACCACTAGTTGCTGGCATTTTTCTAATTAAATCCTAATGCAACTTCCTAGCCTTTTCACATATGATCGCTTGAGAGAGGCTATCTCCTGCTATCTGTTTTTCGTTTATCCACACCAAAAACAGTCTCTCAACATCTTCTATCACTTGCGACCTCAGTTTCGAAAACATAGTTGCACCTTTGGCAAGAACAGCTTCTTTGATTGCCGTTTTCTTGGCCACAATAGTAGCGATGGTTGATTGGGGTTTTGTGTACAACCTGGCCAGCTCGGAGACACGCACTCCACTTTCATACTTAGCAATGATCTCTTTCTTCATATCCATAGTAATTATCACCCTTTTTGCTGTAGGGTTGGCACTAGAAGCTTTCTTTGGGCCCATGGTGACTTATTTTGCAGGTGCAATCACTAAAAACGCTGTGATAATATGAAATGTTCCGATTGTATGTTTGGATGGGACCGCGGTGGCTGGCTGGCTTGAAAACACTGGCCACAAGTGGACGCGTCTCAGTCGGAACGAATCGTGTTGGTCGAGTTTTTTAGCGCTAGTCGAGACAAAATTTTTGCGTTAAAATGTATCACTAGTCGGATTTAACGTTAGACGATGCCATCATTGGTCGAGGGTCCACTGTACTGTCTATATGAAAAATATAAAGACATGAATGAATAAAAAAAAAAAAAAAGAGGAGAAAAGAAAAGAATAAACAAACATACCTGAAGAATTCTGTCAAATGGTTTCAGTATGCCAGACCTATCAGCTGGTCCACCTTTTCGTATTCTGTTGACATAAACCCCTTTCTCATAGAGGCCATCAGAAACACTAAAGCCAAAATCTTCATATACACGATCCTTCAACAGAGTCACTTGGTATACCTGTCCACCACCAGCTGTTAAAGTAGAAATACTTGTTGCATTTAAATGCTCATAAAAATGAAATTTTAAATTTAGAAACTTAAATACAAATATAACAGTCATAAAATTGAGAAATACAGGAGAGGCCCATCTGTATGTTTTTTAGGTTTCTATATGGTAAGCGAAAATCTCTGGTAGGTAGAAAAATGTTTTTTTTCATTATCAAATGATAAGATAGATAAGATAAAGTTTATTTCTTTGTAAAGGTTACAGTGTGTAATTACAATTTTGATTTGCCAAGTACAAAAACAGCCACTATCATGCTGGGGCATTTTGGGCAGACTAATCCTAATACATAGTAACTAATTAAAACTAGACATGATAATAAGTACATAGTAACTATACTTAAAACTAGATAAGTAGTAGTGGTTAACTGTTTTACAAACTTATTTCGACTTAATACAAATGTGAGGTAGTTAGGCGGAGTAAGGTTCTGTAACAATCTTGAAATTGCACACAAAATGTATATTACAAGTAATGGTTCAGGTAGTAATATTTTATGAATTGGCAGAATTAAATGCTTCTACAACACCTGATAACATGTTTACACTATGATATATTAAGTGCTCAATACAGCCAGACATAAAAAAAAAAATTACACAGTACATACAATACTTACCTTAAAATATGGTGCCAGTTGCCCTTTCCTAACACAAATGTATGAAAATGGCAAAACAGCAGTAAAAGTATTGAACATAATGAACAATGTACCCTTGTATGTATGTTCAAATTATAAAATAAAATAAAAAAATAAAAAAACTGAAAGTCAACAAAAACATGGAACACTGAAAAGAGAGTGCTGTATATGCGTTTGGCCCTCCTACGCCTTGAAAATTACGTACTTCATTTTTCATGCATCAACATATGTGTATGTGAAGAAATTGCTAGAGTTCTTTAATCTTTAAATTCAATTGCTGAATACATGTCCCAGTCACACAGACAAGTTAAGCAAAAGATTAGACAAAAAACAAAGTAAAAGTTAGAAAAATATATTTATGCATAATCGAAATAAAATATGCCCATGGCAAACAAACAATGTCAGAAAAACTTCCATACATTATAACATTTATACTTTATTCAATTTACCAGGCAATTCATTGTGCTAGCTTACCTATCTTCCAATGACTTGAACTCAGAAACAAAAATGTGGAAAAATAATGAGTATTACCTCTGCAAGCACATACGATCAAGAAAGCAGAAAATATGAGAGCTGAAAAGACAGAAATAAGCATAAGATATGAATGATGAAAAATGTGGAGATTAAAAAATGTGCATAAACCCAAGTATAATTAAAGGTAGCTAAAGTAAATGGGTATCAATGGAAGTACAGCCTCTCCTCACTTATCGACGTACTCGTTTACCGACAACTTGGAGTTACAACAGGCTCTCTGACGAGTCGGTATCGAATGCTGTACGAGAACTTGGGTCATGGAAACGGGCAGTGCAGCGTCTCAGCGTAAAGCATCTCGACCTCCTTCCTACAGCCACTCAGTACACTAGCTTTTAGTCTCCAAGACTACATATTTGTACAAATTTGTACTTTATTGTGCACAACATAGTGCAAGATAGCATTAGAAGTGCAGCAGCACTTGGAAGAGGAAAATGGAAGAAGTACAAAAGGAGTTCATTGTAAAAGCAATCAAGCAATCTCCAAGACTACATATTTCATCTATAAATTTGTACTTTATTGTGCACCCCATAGTATAAGATAAAGTACTAGTCACGGCATTATGCTGCCCTTCCCCACTCGTACCAAAACACAAACACATACCATGCAAGATTATATAATTTGCACACTTACTGAGGTTTTAATACATGGTGCTGCATCCTTTACACTTAATCACATCCCTCAGCTGTGTAAGAAGACTCTCACACAAACTCTTGAGGGTTTGGGGAGGTATATTATTCCATGCCTCGTGTAGAGCGGCCTCAAGCCACGGGATGGAACCGATATCCTTGCCCAGTACACTTCATTTCACAATTGACCAGAGATTCTCAATAGGGTTTAGGTCTGAGGAATTGCTTGGCCAGTCATTAAAGAGTCTCGGTTCACAGTCCTTAAGCCATTGAACTACAGATTTGGCAGTATGACATGGTGCACCATCCTGCATAAAAACTGCAGCCCCACACTTGCAAATGCCTCGGGTAAACTGTCACACAATAACTCCATGTTTATACTGGTTCACACACTGGTTTTTGAGAAGCACACAATGAGTTCAGCAACACTCTGAGCACTGAAACACCCCAAACCATGAGCAAGTTTGGGTATTTGGTGGTCCCACAGGTGTAGCGTGGGTCTAGCGGGTCACTACCTCTGGACCGGTACATGTCCCCCACGGTTACAGGTGATGGTGACGGTTGCTTCATCACTCCAAAGTACTTCAGACCACTGTTGAGGATTCCAGTGAAGATATTTCTTTGCATAATTCAGCCTACGTTTCTTCTGTGGCTTGGAGAGGATCAGTTTCTTAACTTGGCAGTGACTACTGTAGCCCAGTTCTGACACACGTCTGTTAACAGTTCCTACAGACACCTAACTGCTTCTTTAACACAGTTAAGGTATGAACAGATGTCTTCTTTGAGGGGCCAGGTCGAGGTTCGGAAGACAGAAACTCAACACCGCCACCAGCCTTGAAATGCTGCACCCAGTTCCTCACTGAATGCTCACACATACCAACATTTTCCACAATTTCTTTCGTCTGTTGCCCAGCTTTGTGAAGTCCTATGATTTGATCTATAGTTGCAGGTGTTAAAGACTTCCTTTTACCCATAATCAAACATGTATAGCCCCAAAACCAAAGGGAACACTGGACAAAAGATGGGTCAAATGAGAGACAAAAGTGCAACACTTCCTCTCACCACAGCAGCCATGTGAGCACTGGAGTCACTGTGGAGTGTGGCAACAGGCCGTGATGTCATGCTAACGGATGCTATCCGGCATAATGCACTGACAAAAAAAGACCCCCCTTGTATGGTAGGCCTTTGATTTTTGTCACAGCATCATGCCAGGGCGCTCACCCGGTATAATGCAGTGACTAGTACTGTAGAGTTAGAAGTGCAGCAGCACTTGAAAGAGGAAAAACAAGAGGAAATTGGAAGAAGTACAAAAGAAGTTCACAGTAAAGGGGTTAGCTGGTGTGTTTGTCTGTGTGTTTGCAGTCTCAATGTCTCTCATGGCAGCTTAAGAAGTGATTAAACTCGGTGAACAAGGCATGTCGGTAGTAGTAGTAATAATAATCGCTCTGGAGTGCTTTAACCCTTTCACTGTCAGTGCCGTATAGGTATGGCTTACGAGCTAGTGTTGGTGCTGTATTAATACGCCAAAATTCTAGAAGCTTCAAATCTAGCAGAGAAAGCTGGTAGGCCTACATGTGAGAGAATGGGTTTGCATGGTCAGTGTGTGCAGTATAAAAAAAAAATCATGGCACCCATACTGCATTGTGGGAACGCCATTTCAGTAGTCTTTTTTCAGCACGCCTAGTGGTAAGACATACATATCTGACTCCCCGGTGAATCTGGGACTCTCCTCGTCCCAAGTGATAGTTCTAATACAGATGAAAGTGTCAGTGAAGATGAATTTCATGGTTTTGAGGAGTTTGTGACCAAAAGCAATGCCCAGGATACCAGAAACAGTGCTAAAAACCCAGACAACCATCAACCTAGGATAACCCAAAAAAGTCAAAGTGACTTATTTCTATGTGGGTGGTGGGGAAGACACCATGCTTGTTGGGGAACACAGTGTGGGTAATTGGTGGTGGTGGTTGTGCAATGCATCACTGTGACACCAGCCATGCTGCTCTCAGTACATCCACAACAAAGGCCACTCACATACAACAACAACCTTCCACAAGTTGTATCAGTTCTAGGAATGTGTCCAGTGAATATATGTGTATATATATTATATATATTATAGAACAATAGTAACAAACTACTTTTTTATTGTCGGTTTGTGTCAACAGGTTTTGTAAACGTTGTAATGATGATAATATTTGTGCAGTTACTGTGTTGCATACAATGAGTGGACATACAGTGGAACCTCAGTTTCGTGATTACTTTGTTCCAGAAAGTCTGACGAAACCTGAATTGTATGAAAACTAAAACAATATTTCCGATAAGAATTGATGTAAATCCAATTAAGCCATTCCAGACACCCAAAAATATTAACAAAAAATACATTTTATATAGAACAACTATAGTGTTACATACAGAAAACAGTGAGAAATAAATATGACTAATGAAATGGATAAATGAACATTTAACATCACTTTTACCTTTATTGAAGACACTTGTTGGCATATGGAGGACAGTGAGGAGAGGTTATTGTTTGGAAGGGGAATCCCTTCCATAAGGACTTCGAGTATCAAGGCCTTATCCGGGGTTACTTCCCTTCTTTGTCTTTTACTGGCACTAGGACCAGCTTGAGGCTCACTGTACCCCTGTTGCACAAAAAATCTGTCCAGAGAGGTCTGTTTCTATCATGTTTCTCGCCTTCTTTATCAAAGGGCCTGCATTCGGAACTTTCTTTGGCCCATGGTGGCTTATTTAACATTCGCACTCAATAAACAAGCACAAAAACAATGGATTATTACAAAATGTTTCGGCTGAACGCGTGGGGTGATGCTCACTCAATGATAAACAAAGGCAGACTGAATCACTCAGCACTTGAGTGGCCGAGTGATGCAGGCTGGCAGGCGGATGCGTTTGGTACAGACCATTGTCAACTCTATGACAACTGAGGTGATGTACAAAAACTGGGACAAAATTTCGACAGTCGTCGAAAACCGAATCCTATGAAAATGAAGGTTACACTGTATATACATTACACATTATATCGGTCTCACAGGCCACAAAAGTTACTTGAAAAAATAAAATACAGTGGTACCTCGGGATACAAACTTGAACAATTACATAAGTGTATTTTTGTAAGTGCTTTTGTATGTGTATTTCTGTGGGTTTGACATGGATTAATCTACTTTACATTATTCCTTATGGGAACAAATTCGTTCAGTACTTGAACAGATCGGCGCTCGAACAACCTTCTGGAACGAATCAGGTTCGTATCCCGAGGTACCACTGTATTAAAAAATCAAAAGAAAAAATAGAATACAGGTACCATCCGACTTACGACCAAGCTTGGTTCCGACCAACCGGTTGTAAGTCAAAATGGACGTAAGTCGAACCTTACTACTGAATATAAGTATCATATTATTGTAATGATTTTATTTTATTGTCTTATTTTGGTATTTAATGGTTTACTTTAATTTTTATGCTGTTAGTACTGTATTTTATAATGTAAGGTTGAGAAGAAACACTGTATACAACACAAACAGTTGCTTATTTCCTAGAACATTTGCATACAAAACATGGTT
Source organism: Cherax quadricarinatus (assembly GCF_026875155.1). Classification (NCBI taxonomy): domain Eukaryota; kingdom Metazoa; phylum Arthropoda; class Malacostraca; order Decapoda; family Parastacidae; genus Cherax; species Cherax quadricarinatus. The sequence goes on along the minus strand of NC_069425.1, from coordinate 21,198,675 downwards.
GTAAGTCAAGTGGTCGTATGTCGAGCAGGTCGTAAGTCAGATGGTAGGTGTAAATTTAAAAATATTACAGAGCAGCAGTCGCCGATGTTGTGGTAAGAGGTTCACTTTCTCACAGCTTCATGCTTCTATATCTCAGTAAGTACTGATCACAATTTTTTTTGTGTTTATTTTAACCCTTTCAGGGTCCAGAGGCAAAATTTCAAAGTGTGCATCAGGGTCCAAGAATTTAAAAAAAAAAAAAAAAAAAAAAAAAATTCTTATGAAATAGTAGAGAATCTTTTTCTGAAGGTAATAAAACAAAAAGTACAAAATTTGATGGAAAACTGACGAAATTATGCTCTCGCAAATTTTGATGTGTCAGTGATATTTACACATCGTCGATTTTGCCAACTTTGACTCCCATTTTAGGCCAATTACATTATTCCAGTCGACCAAGTTCTTAGCTATTTCACTAGTATTGCTTCTATTCTATCGATTGAGCACAAGAAATAGCCAAGTCAACTGTTTCAACTACAAAATAAAGTGATCGGAAATTGGTAATATGGCTAATTTAACACAAAGTTCAAAATATTCCAATTTCAAAATAGGGTCCAGAATAAACAATGTAGGCATTCCTGGCACTAAACTAACATTTCCTCTGTTCATTAGTTATGTTTTGAGGCTTTACAAATGAATTCCATTTTGACTTTTTATTCACATAATGAATTTTTATTCAAACCAAAAAATAGAAGATTTACTGTTATGCAATATTGTAATAATCGTATAAATAATATCACCACATTTGTGAACGTATATCAGACCGACCAGCTGGCGTGTATTAGACATGTGAGGTTATTTGTTTACTCTTGAACATCGACAAAAATTTAACATTTCCACTACTTTGAGCTCAGTTTCAAGTCATTTCCAATACTGAAACCAATCAAAATCATATCTATTTCTGTAACATATCTTCCATTCTATCAAGTGAGACCAAGAAATTGCAAATACAACTATAAAAAACATACGAAAAAACACTGCAAAGTCGCTGTTTTAACCGAAAATTAGTCTCAGTTTTTTTTCTCTCATTATGCACTGTGTGCTGCAGGATTTGTTTTATGTGGTGCACACATACAACATAGATGTATTCTCTCATATCTAGGCCCAAATTTACCGCTCACAGCTTATCAGTGAGCTGAGCTCATGGCATAGATCTATGGTTTGGACCCTCAACTCAAAGCCGTAGAACTATGACACGGACACTGAAAGGGTTAAAAAAATCAGAAAAATATTCTTAAGATTTTTTTCGAATATTTTTCAACACTGAGAGCGAGCTTAGGATCACAGGTCTTGACAGTGAAAGGATTAAATGTCAGCTCCTAAACTTATACGAAATACGTATGACATTTAAAGCACTCCAGAGTGATTATTAATTATTATTACCATCGACATACCTTGTTCACTGAGTTTAATCTTTTCTTAAGATGCCATGAGAGACAGAGAGATGAACACACCAGCTAACCCCTTTACTGTGAACTTCTTTTGTACTTCCTCCATTCTTTCTTCTTCCTCTTTGTACAATACTCACCTCTCACCCTACATTAGGACTACAAATATTTTAAGGTAAGTAATGAGTGTACTGTATGTGCATTTTACTCTTTTATTGTTTTCTGTAATATGTAAGAATTATGAAAATTAAAACAAAGTTATCAAGTTGGAGTTTCCTTTTTTTTTTTTATTTTTAATATACGTATTTAATTCACCATTTGGCATAGTTACAAAGTGGACGGAGCTAGCTATAGCAGAGAGAGAGAAGTGACCAGTGTCTCAGTAACTCATGACTGCCCATGACGCATGAAGAAGTGTGCCTCTCGGCACTATAAAATATTGTATAATTATACTATTACTACCAATAAAGGTTATCTAACTGTCATATTTATTACAGAATAATATTAGGTATAACATAAATAACATAGAAGCATGATAAAGACACCCAAATTAATAAAAACTGACATTATACGAAAGAGATATTGAAGGGTGGGCAGCGGGGAGGGATTAAAAAAAAAAAGTGACTACAATCATTAGAAAAAACATTACATGCTATGCACCTGAAGGGTAACTTTAGAAGATCAATCTTATCCTATGCAAAAACTAAAAAAAAGTGCAGTTTTCTATAAAAAAAAAAAGCGATCAGCTATGCGCGCGTTTCCTGGAATATCTCGGAAGTAAGTTATTGACCTATTTCATGTTGCATTACCGTTAATAATGAATGGATTGAGAGGATTTTCACAGCAAAATTAAAACAATGTTTTAATTTTGCTGTGAAAATCTTCTCAATGTTTTAATTTTGAGTAGTGACATTTTTGAAGTATCAGTAAGGGGTGATTCCTTGATTAGCGATGAATTTGTTTACAGATGTGGTCTAAGGAACAGAACTCTGTGGGTAAGTGAGGAGAGGCTTTACTCAAGAATCAAGTGGGCAAATGGTTTACTTCACTACAATAATCATAATCTCTATTTCAGCATGATACAAAGTTTGTACAGAGATGGGTGACATTTAGGTGTGCATACAGAAAGTCCATTGTTATGCAGAGCATTTCAGGCTAAATAGGCAACAACGACAGTAGACCGTTATATTAAATGGACTTATTTGCCACGTTTTGGTTATTGCACTACTGAAAAATTGCGGCACAATTTTATACAACACTTTGTAAAATTAACTTTACATGGTTCCATTTGAGGGCATGGAAAAAATTTCCCCAGCTCAAGCTGCCACCTTGTTGTGGGTCAGTGGGAGAGACCTCCTGCCATCCCCTGTCACCCCCGACACACCCATCCCAGCCTTCGTGAATACCATTCAGTTCCATTCTGTATTAGAAGCTAGCTGTGTTGGTGAATTATGTTTTCATCTTTTAATTACCGTACCTTGTATCTGCCAGGCAATCATGGCACCCAATAGGCATACCAGTGTTGCTGAAGAAAATAGAGGTATTAGACAAGAGATAGCCTTTGGCTGTAATGAAGCGTCACTGTACAATTAAAAAGAATGAGGTACACCTACCATCCGACTTACGACCGAGTTCTGTTCCGAGAAACCGGTCGTAAGTCAAAATGGTCGTAAGTCGAACTTTACTACTGAATATCAACAAAACATTTTTGTAATGACTTTATTTTATTGTTTTATTTTGGTATTTCATGTTTTACTTTACTTTTTCTGTTGTTAGTACTGTATTTTATACTGTAATGTTTAGGATAAACACTGTGTACAACACAAATAGTTGTTTATTTCCCAGAAATTTGGCATAAAAAAACATGGTCGTAAGTCGAGTAGGTCGTAAGTCGGATGGTAGGTGTATATATATATATGAGTTTGTGTGATGAATAACTGACTGACTTGACTGATTTACTAACTGACCAGACTGATTTTCTGAATGACTCAAGTGACTGATTTACTGACTGACTGACTTGACTAATTTAAAATTAGACTTTTTCACTGAAGACCTGAAATGGTGTCTAGAGCAGCTGATACCTTACCATCAGTTGTATAATGTACTGCGGGGTAAAACAGAACAGAAATCCATTACAGAATTTATGCACACTCCAGTACAAACATCAACTTCAGTACCAGAACTTCTACCAACCACCTCAGCCCAGTAGAGCCACAGCATAACTCTCCACTCTCTCTTCATGCCTAGCCAGCCCCATCATTATATGATTAGTTTTGCTGATGATACAATGATTCACACCACCGGATTCTCCAACACCCAAAACATCCTTAACCATGTACTAGCCTCGTGTCAGGACCTGGGTTTGATAATCTCTACTGATAAAACAAAGATACTCAATAGGCGTCCTCCTCGACAGAGAGGCACAGTTCGCCAGATCCGGTTGCATGATGGGTCTCTCCTAGAATATGTAACTAGATACAGGCACCTAAGCTTTTAGGTCCCACTACTTGTACCTGTTGTGATGAGACTTAGTCGCCAATACAAAGAAAGGCTGAGAGCACTTAGAGTTGTGGCAGAGTTTCACCCCAGGTATGGTGCTAATGCCAAAATTGTGAAAATGATGCATCTTGCTTATATTAGATCACTGGTTGATTATCCTGCACCACTACTTGCTCTTGTGTCAAACTGGAAGCTTGGAAAAACTGCAGAATGAAGCAATGATCATTTTAGGATGTCCTCATACTGCCAAAATTTTAAAATATGCAGAAAGAACTTGATATTCCAAGCATCAGAGATCATGTTACTGAAACAAATATCCTAACTGGGGTTAATATGCTCAGGTAAGCCCATTCAAACCCTTGCACAGAAGCCCTACAAACCTTCCTCGGCACTGGTGAACACCCCTCCAGATGGATTGAAAAAACTGAAACCAACCTCCGCATGAATCAGATACATGATCAATGTCAACCAAGGCAACAGCAGCACTTCTCTGCTCCATGGAATATTACTCCATTCCAAACTACCATCCCTCCATCCCCCCCCCAAACTACTTCTTAAATCACAACCAAAGCTTTGCCTTGAAGCCAAACATGATGCCTTAAGCTGTACCGATAACTTAGTCACACAGCACACTCTCTCACAAATTATTTATGTTGATGGTTCTGTTCACCAATCCACTGGTGCAGCTGGTAGTGCTGCTGTTGTCATACAGAGTGATGACTCTCTTAAAGAAACTGGAGCACGCATCAATAACTGGCCCTCTACCCTTCAGACAGACCTGTTTGCCATACTCCTTGCACTTAAATGCATTCATGTATCTAAGGTTGACACTTTAACTGTAACTGATTCTCTGTCATCCATAAATGCTCTCAACTCGTTAAGTATCAATTGTGGCATGCTTATGTCAGAAGCCAGACACAGGTATGTGGAGTCAGAGTGCACAATGCTGTTGATTCCATCTCAATTGGTCTTCAGATGCATGATAGAACTGATAAATTGGCCAAGCTGTATGCTTTCAAAGAGGGGGTAGATTACAATCTTGGGTTGTCAGTTAACAGTTTGAGAATAATATGCAAAGAACTTCAACTGAATTTTATTGACTTAAGACTCAGGGAGATTGACACCAGTCAGTCCATCTATCATCATTCCATCATGCAGGAGGAGCCACATGTCTATGGTGCATCCAACAAAATAAGCAGACTCTTGGATGTCACTACTGCCCGGCTCCGGCTGGATTACAAGTACAGTATCTTTGGCAGGTTAAATCACCACCACCAGATGTAAACCAAACGAAATGCAAACTTTGCTAGATGGACTATTGTCACACCCTGTGTCATTATGTACTGGAGTGTGATAAAATTAATGAATTCAGAGACAACTCACTCAGAAATGTTCAAGATATATCAAGTATTTTATCCAGTGGTATATTACAGACCATTCTGGAAAAATACCCTAACTTTGCTCCCTGTAAATAAAGCATTACCACATGTGTGTGTGTGTGTGTGTGTGTGTGTGTGTGTGTGTGTGTGTGTGTGTGTGTGTGTGTGTGTGTGTGTGTACTCACTTAATTGCTCACCTAATTGTGGTTGCAGGGGTCGAGACTCAGCTCCTAGCCCCTCCTCTTCATTGATTGCTACTAGGTCCTTCTCTCTCTCTCTCTGCTTCCTGAGCTTTGTCATACCTCGTCTTAAAGCTATGTATGGTTCCTGCCTCCACTACATCACTTGCTAGGCTATTCCACTTCCTGACGACTCTATGAAGAAATACTTCCTAACATCCCTGTGACTCGCCTGAGTCTTCAGCTTCCAATTGTGACCCCTTGTTTCTGTGTCCCCTCTCTGGAACATCCTGTCTCTGTCCACCTTATCTATTCAATGCAGTATCTTGTATGTTGTTATCATGTCTCCCCTGACCCTTCTGTCCTCCAGTGTCATCAGTGCAATTTCCCTCAACCTTTCATCGTAGCACACAGGATTTGCCTTCCATGAATCCATGCTGGTTGTTGTTTATAATCTTGTTCAGTTCCAGGTACTCCACCACTCTCCTCCTGATAATCTTCTCCATGACTCTGCATATTATACACATCAGTGACTGGTCTGTAGTTTAGTGCCTCGTTTCTGTCTCCTGTCTTAACCCTTTGAGGGTCGACAGGCCCTCTCCGAAACTCGTTCTCAGGGTCGGCCAAATTTAAAAAAAAAAAAAAATTATTTTCTCTTACGAAAAGATAGAGAATCTTTTCCCGATCATAAAGACACCAAAAGTTTGAAATTTGATAGAAAACTTACGGAATTATGCTCTCGCAAAGTTAGCGGTCTCGGCGATGTTTACGCATCGGCGATTTTGCCCACTTTGAGCCCCATTTTCGGCCAATTTCACTGTACTAGTCGACAAAAAACATGAATATTTCGCTAGAACTCCATTTTTTCTATCGAATGGGTGCAAGAAACCACTCATTTATGAAATTCAACTATCCAGTACAGTGGTCAGAATTTAGCAATTTTGCCAATTTCACACAAATTTCAAAAGATGCCAATTTCCGAATAGGGTCCAGAATAAACAAGAAAGACATTCCTGGCACTAAAATGACATTTCCTCTAGTCATTAGTCACGTCTCAAGGCCCCTCTTATATTCTTTTGCTTTCCACTTTGAATTTTTATTTTCACAAAAAATATAAGATTTACTGTTATGCAGACTACTGCATTAGTGTAAAAAATGGTATAAATATTATTGGTGCACTTGTGAAAGAATATTAGACTCACCAGTTGACGTGTATTGCACGCTTGGAACGATTTGTTTACTTTTGAAGTTTGGTAAAAATCGAACATTTCTGCTACTTTGAGCTCAATTTCAAGGCACCTTTCTTTGTAAAACCAGTCAAAATCATCTCAATTTCTGTAATATGTCTTCCATTGTATAAAATGAGACCAAGAAAACTAGAATACACCAATAAATACCATACGAAAATACACTGCAAAGTCGCTGATTTATTAAAAAAAAATGGTCAAAGTTTTTTTTCTCATTATGCACTGTGTGCTGCAGGATTTTTTTTAGACTGTGCACACTGACCACATAGACCCATTCTTTCATATGAAGGCCTACCAGCTTTCTCCCACTAGATTTGAGGCCGCTAGAATTTATGAGTACTAGTACGTCAAAAAACCCTACGCGTAAGACGTACTAGTACGACGAAAACCCTCAAAGGGTTAAAAATGTGGACTACATTTGCCGTCTTCCATACCTCAGGTAGTTGCCCAGTGTGTGTACTCACCTAATTGTGGTTGCAGGGGTCGAAACTCAGCTCCTGGCCCTGCCTTTTCACTGATCGATACTAGGTCCTCTCTCTCTCTCTCTCTGCTCCTTGAGCTTTGTCATACCTCGTCTTAAAGCTATGTATGGTTCCTGCCTCCACTACATCACTTGCTAGACTATTCCACTTCCTGACAACTCTATGACTGAAGAAATACTTCCTAACATCCCACTGACTCGTCTGAGTCTTCAGCCTCCAATTGTGACCCCTTGATTCTGTGTCCCCTCTCTGGAACATCCTGTCTCTATCCACCTTATCTATTCCATGTAGTATTCTGTATGCCATTATCATGTCTCCCCTGACCCTCATGTTCTCCAGTGTCGTTAGGCCGATTTCCCTCAATCTTTCTTCACAGGACACTCCCTGAGCTCTAGAACTAGCCTTGTTGCAAACCTTGGCCTTTTCTCTAATTTCTTGACGTGCTTGACCAGGTGTGGGTTCCAAACTGGTGCTGCATACTCCAGTAAAGGCCTGGCATACAAAGTGTACAGTGACTTGAACGATTCCTTACTAACATGTCGGAACGCTATTCTCAGGTTTGCCAGGCGCCCATATGCTGCAGCAGTTATCTGGTTGATGTGTGCTTCCAGAGAGGTGCTTGGTGTTATGCTCCTCCCAAGATCTTTCTCCTTGAGTGAGGTTTGCAGTCTTTGTCCACCTAGCGTATACTCTGTCTGCAGCCTTCTTTGCCCTTCCCCAATCTCCATGACTTTGCATTTGACAGGGTTGAATTCGAGAAACCAATTGCTGGACAATGTGTCCAGCCTGTCCAGGTCTCTGTAGTCCTGCTGGATCCTCATCTGATTTAATTCTTCTAATTAACTTCACATCATTTGCAAACAGGGACACTTCAGAGTCTATCCCTTCCACCATGTCATTCACATATACCAAAAATAGCACTGGTCCTCGGACTGACCCCTGTGGGACCCCACTCGTCATAGGTGCACACTGTGATACCTCATCCCGTACCATGAATCAGTGTTGCCTCCTTGTCAGGTATTCTCTGATTCACTGCAGTGCCCTTCCTGTTATACATGCCTGATCCTCCAGCTTCTGCTCTAATCTCTTGTGAGGAACTGTGTCGAAGGCCTTCCTGCACTCCAGGAAAATGCAATCAACCCACCTTTCTCTCTCGTGTCTTACTTCTGTTACTTTGTCATAAAACTCCAGAAGGTTTGTGACACAGGATTTGCCTTCCATGAATCCGTGCTGGTTGTCATTTATAATCTTGTTCAGTTCCAGGTGCTCCACCACTCTACTCCTGATAATCTTCTCCATGACTCTGCATACTATACATGTCAGTGACTGGTCTGTAGTTTAGTGCCTCGTTTCTGTCTCCTTTCTTAAAAATGCGGACTACATTTGCCGTCTTCCATACCTCAGGTAGTTGCCGAGTTTCAAGGGATATGTTGAAGATTGTGCTTAGTGGCACATACAGCATCTTTGCTCCTTCTCTAAGGACTCACAAGGAAATGTTGTCTGGTCCCATCGCCTTTGAGGTATCAAGGTCACTTAGCAGCTTCTGCACATCCTCCTCAGTTGTGTTTATGCCATCCAACACTTGTTGGTATATTCCCTGTTGGTGTTTCACTCTGTGCTGTCTTCTCAGAGCCCTTCCTATCTCTACTGTAACTACTTCCTTGAATCTCATGTTGAGCTCCTCACATACCTCTTGATCATTTCTTTTGTGTGTGTTGTGTTGTGTGTGTGTTGTGTGTGTGTGAGAGAGAGAAGAGTGAGAGAGAGAGAGAGGGGGGGGAGAAGGGGAGAGGAGAGGGGGAGAGAGAGAGAGGGGGGAGAGAGAGAGAGGGAGAGAGAGAGAGGGGGAGAGAGAGAGGGGGGGGGGGGAGAGAGAGAGAAGGGGGGAGAGGAGAGGGGGGAGAGAGAGAGGGGGAGAGAGAGAGGGGGGGAGAGGGGGGGGGGAAGAGGGAGAGAGAGAGAGGGGGAGAGGGGGAGAGAGAGAGGGGAGAAAAAGGGGGAGAGAGAGGGGGGAGGGAGAGAGAGGGGGGGGAGGGGAGAGGAGTTGGGGGGGGGGGGCGGGGTGGGGGGGGGGGGGGAAAGGGGGGGGGGGGGGGGGGCCCCCGGGGGGTTTTTTTTTCCCCCCTTTTTTTTTTTTTTTTTGGGGGGGGGGTTTTTTTTTTTTGGGGGGGGGGGGTTTTTTCCCGGGGGGGGTTTTTTTTTTGGGGGGGGGGGGGGGGGGGGGGGGGTTTTTGGGGTTGGGGGGGGCAAAGGGGGGGGGGGGGGGGGGGGGGGGGGGGGGGGGGGGGGGGGTTTTTTGGGGGGGGGATTTTTTTAAAAAAGGGGGGGGGGAAATTTTAAAGGGGTTTTTAAAATTTTTTAAATTTTATTTATAGTATATATTTTTATATGTTAAAAGGGGTTTAAATGTATGTTTTTATTGGTTTTATATTGGTTTGGATAGTTTAGTTGGTGGTTTTTATGTTTTGTGGGGAGGGAAAACCCACAGCAAACGGTAGGAAAATGGCCGCCTTTTGGCCGCCACCAACCGATTGGAATGTTCTCTTTCCGAGGGATTTCCCCCAAAGGAAAGCTTCCTACACATCTTAATTAAAAAGAACACATTCCTCACTGGCAATATGTGACAAAACTTACAGATCAGCCCCCTTTGGGTTTGGCTTTCGTTGTAGAGAGGCTGCTAATGCTAAGACAAAGCATGGCGAAGGTATAAGAGACATTCTACCACCTTATAACAGGAACTTGCACAGGCAAGCCTGTAGGCATATGGGTGACGTTCAAAAGTGGGCCATTGCTAAATGGGAGGTGGACACTAAAAGAAAGCTAGCAAACAGTAGGGAGGCTCCAAAACCTGGTGGTCCCTGGTCAAGACAGACAAGGTTATCTGCCTGATGAACTCCAAATTCCCACCTCTAATCGACGGATGGGACCACCTTACTAGTAGTCAAGAGAGGCGGACCTCTTTGCTGAACACTTTGCTACCCAAAAAGCAAGTTCCTGATCCAGCAAGGGACCCCTCCTTGGCAAGTTGCAAGAACTGTCCCAAAAATGTCAGTGGTGACAATAAGGCAGGAGGAGGTGCATTTCCTTTTTAAAAAACGCTTGACCAAGAAAAGGCTGTGGGCCCCGACAAGTTGAACCCAAGATTGTGAGAAGATGTGCAGACCCGCTAGCAGCACCTCTAACTCGCATCTTTCAGGCACTGCCTAGTACAGTGTAAATGGCCCTCTCTATGGGAAAGAGGCAAATGTAGTCCCTGTTCACAAAAAGAAAGCAAGCAGAAATCAGCAACTACAGACCATTTTGGTCATCCTGTCAATCACTGGTAAGATCCTTGAGACAAAATCTCAAGACAAATGACAAAATTTTTTGACTACCACTCACTACTTTGTGATCGTCAATATGACTTCAGGAAAGGTTACTCTGCTGCTGATCTGTTGTTAAACCTCTCCACTAAGTGGCACCAGTCCCCTGGTGAATCCAAAGTCAGCTGTGTGGTAGCACTGGACATTGCTGGCACTTTCGACCGGGTGTGGGCACCGGGGCCCTCTTAGCAAAACTTCAAGCACTGGGAATTGCAGGCTCTACTTTTAGGGTCCCCTCAGTGATTACCTTCATGGTAGATCTCTAAGTGTTAGTTCCTCAATGGAATGGAATCAGCAAGACATCCAAATTGGGGCAAGTGTTCCACAAAGAAGCATACTGGGACCATTGTTATGGAATGTCTACTTCAACGACCTTCTTCATCTCATCCCAGAATCACATTGCATATGCAGACGACTGTACACTGACATTCACTTATCCAAGAGAAAAAAATGCCAGCTGCTCTAAGCTACATCAACAATCACCAGCTGAGAGCTATATCAGCTTGGGGAAATAGATGGCAATAACATTTGCACCTGAGAAAACGCAAATGATGATCGTCTTTTAGGTAACATGATGGTAATTTCGGTGCAGTATAAGGATGAATGGGAGGGTGTTGGCACCTGGAGAAGAAGTTGATATCCTTGGGGTGAAATTTGACTCCAAACTAACCATGAAGAACCATGTTGTAAATAACTTGCAAAAAAACAAGGCAGCCAGGAAGCTTACAGCACTTCGCCATATCTCGCACTTTTGCTTGACCCGTAGGGGTTTTCAAAGAGTCTGTACGAGGCACAAGTACGCTCACATTTGAGTATGCTCCACTTTCTTGGTTTGCCTGCCCCCCCCTCTCATTGCGACTGCTTGACAGAGTAGAGAACAGAGCAAGATGTCTCATCTCTCGCCTGGACCCATCCTGGATAGATCTGTCATTTTCAGCAGAGCCTTCAACATAGGAGGGGGTGTGGTGGGCCTATTGTTATGTATAAGGCCAATTTGTCAAAGTACCACACTTGGAATCCACTTCGAGGACAGCGTGAAACAAGCTTTTTTCCCACAAGATGGGCAGAAAGCAGCAACTTCACTCTGGCTGCCCCCTTTTTTCCAAAAACATCACCCACTGAGATCAATATACCCAGGATGACTCAGTATGAACACATTCGTACAGCATAATGGTCAACGAGATAAAGTCAGTTGATCACGGGGAAAAAATTGTGGCCCCAGATGGCTCCAACTTCATCGTGACCCTACTTTCATGTCTCAAACAATAAAAATGCTTTAAAAATGAGCGAGGGGTAAAGCCCTTTTACTTGCCAATAAAGTTAGGAATCCTTAAACCCTGTAAATAGCTTGTCAATAAGCTAGGGACCTTTTAACCGTCAAACCCTGTGTAAAAAAAAGAGAGAGAAAAACAAAGACAGAGACGACAGACAGACGACAACTGTCTGTCTGACAGACAGACAACAGACGACAGACAACAAACAGACAGACAGACAGACACAGACAGACAGACAGACAACACACACACACACACACACACACACACACACACACACACACACACACACACACACACACTCAACAATTAATACTTGTACCAATAACTCATTATAGTTGTGACCGGTTGTGGAAGTGTGAATTGCTCTTTATTCTATAATATGTTCGTGATTGTAGCCATGTATAAACATAAGTAAATAAATTTACTTACTTACATGATTCATTACCTTTGTAACTTGTGAGTTCATTACCTTTGTACCTTGTTCAGCTATTAAAACTTTAGGGCTCAGTCCCTGGACCCATTATGTACCTCTGTAATCTTTTGACTACTGCCCACAGGATGGGTATGGGGTGCATAATAAACATATTAAACTACCTCTCTTCACGATCATCCACAAACACCAGCACCCACAATTTAAGGTAAGGTATACTATTATTTCTGTTGCATTTGTAGTCTTATGCATTAAAAAAACATAATACATCACAACAATGAACTATCATTACATATTCACTTTTATTTTTGTAAGATCTGGAGGTCTAAAAAAAAAAAAAAAGTTGTTTAGCTTTTTTGAGGCACCCAGGAACGTAACCCTATTTTTCGCATAATTTCTACAGTTGTCTAACACAGATTTACCGAACACAGTATTTTCAGGAACATAACTACTGTGTAATGTAACGTTTTACTGTACGTATTTGATTACTGATATATACATAACATAGATTTACCTAACATGGTGTTTTCAAGAACGTAACTATCATGTAATATAACATTTTACTGCATTTGATTGCTGATATGTACAGTCTCAAAGGGGTCATAAACAATAAATCTAGGAATGACTAGGAACACAAGAGAACTGCTTAGCATACCAACACATTTATCAAATTTAACTGTTGTAAGGATTACAGGTTGTATTATGATTACAGGTAATGAGAATAAGAATGTACAGCCTTTAATATGTTTGTGGAAGATATGTAGAGCATTCAAAAAATAAAATTTAAAGTATTGTTATGGTGAGAAGAACTCATCAAGAGAAGACAGAAGAGTAAAGGTACATAAGAATGCAGTATCACAAAGGCAAACAAAATAAAGGAATATGTCTAAGTAGATGCCACTGAGAACTATATACAGTACTGTATATACAGTGGAACCTCAGTTTTTGTTTGCCCTGGTTTTCGACGACTTTTTTTGTCACAATTTTGTCCCTGTTTTCGTTCATAACCTCGGTTTTCATCCGCCATACCGAACATGTCTGCCTGCCCACGCCTACACAAAGCATCCCACACACGCATTTTGAGTCAGTCTGGCTTTTTCTTGTCGAGTGAACATTATCCTGCATTTTCATACAAAACATTTCATAATAATCTACTATTTTTTGTGCTTGTTTATTGAGTGCGACTGCTAAATACCATGGGGCCAAAGAAAGTTCCGAGTGTGCCCTTTGATAAAGAAGGTGAGAAATTGTGGCCAAAATGTGTCCAGGAGAGGGATTTTAAAGGGTTTGAGGCTGACCCTGACAACCAACCTTATGCCTGTTGTAGTATCTATTGTGGCTTTGGGGAAGTCCATGGGGTTGGATGTGAGTGGCTAGGATGTGGAAGAGTTGGACGACAACAGGAAAAAGCTAACCAGTGAAGAGCTGCAACACCTTCAACTGGAACAGCAACAGATTGCAGCCGAGGAAATTGCTTCAGAGGAGGAGGAAGAGAGAGAGGAGAATGAGTCTTCTTCAGTGATTAAGGACATGTGTGCAAAGTGGAGTGAGTTGCAAAGTTTTGTGGAGGAATATCACCCTAACAAAGCTGTTGCAAGCCATGTCTGCAACATGTTCAATGACAATGTCTTGTCCCATTTTAAGCAAATCTTAAAGAGACGCCAGAAACAGACCTCTTTGGACAGATTTTTTGTGCGACAGAGGTCCTGTGACTCTCAAGCTGGTCCTAATGCCATTAAAAGACAAAGAAGGGAAGTAACCCCGGATAGGGACTTGATACCTGAAGTCCTTATGGAAAGGGACTTCCCTTCCAAACAATAACCTCTCCCCCCTCTCCCCTCCTAGTCGTCTTCCATATGCCAGCAAGAGTTTTCAATAAAGGTAAAATTTATGTTAAATGTTCATTTATCCATTTCATTAGTTCTTTATATTTATTTCTCATTGTTTTCTGTATGTAAAACTATAGTTATTCTCTAAAAAATATTTTTTTTTGTTAATATTTTTGGGTGTCTGGAACAGATTAATTAGATTTACATTATTTCTTATGGGAAATATTGCTTCAGTTTTCATCAGACTTTCTGAAGCAAATTAAAGTTGAAAACTGAGGTTCCACTGTAAACCATACCCCCGGCCGGGATTGAACCCGCGGTCATAGAGTCTCAAAACTCCAGCCCGTCGCGCTAGCCACTAGACCAGCTAGCCACAATAAGATTCATCCAACTAGGTATATTTCTACACCATAGGAAAGTTAGCACAGGCACCTCTGTGACCACAAATGCAAGTTTTTACAGACGAATCTCCAGCTAGCGTGGCCGTGACGAACTCTAGCTCAAGTCCCTTCACTGCCGTCAACATGACTTAAGAAATCGTAATGACACGATTGCAAATAAAAAACCCCTACCCCCGGCCCCGGGGTTGAACCCTGGTCATAGAGTCTCAAACTCCAGCCCGTCGCGAGCCACAAAACAGCTAGCCACAATAAGATTCATCCAACTAGGTATATTTCTACACCATAGGAAAGTTAGCACAAAAGGGACCTCTGTACCACAAATGCAAGTTTTTACAGACGAATCTCCAGCTAGCGTGGCCGTGACGAACTCTAGCTCAAGTTTTCCCTTCCCCCTTTCCGTCAACATGACTTAAGAAATCGTAATGACACGATTGCAAATAAAAAAAATACCCCCGGCCGGGATTGAACCCCGGTCATAGAGTCTCAAAACTCCAGCCCGTCGCGCTAGCCACTAGACCAGCTAGTTGGATGAATCTTATTGTGGCTAGCTGGTCTAGTGGCTAGCGCGACGGGCTGGAGTTTTGAGACTCTATGACCGCGGGTTCAATCCCGGCCGGGGGTATGGTTTATTTGCAATCGTGTCATTACGATTTCTTAAGTCATGTTGACGGCAGTGAAGGGACTTGAGCTAGAGTTCGTCACGGCCACGCTAGCTGGAGATTCGTCTGTAAAAACTTGCATTTGTGGTCACAGAGGTGCCTGTGCTAACTTTCCTATGGTGTAGAAATATACCTAGTTGGATGAATCTTATTGTGGCTAGCTGGTCTAGTGGCTAGCGCGACGGGCTGGAGTTTTGAGACTCTATGACCGCGGGTTCAATCCCGGCCGGGGGTATGGTTTATTTGCAATCGTGTCATTACGATTTCTTAAGTCATGTTCCACTGTATGTAAAAATGTGAAAATCCAAAAAAATATTTGTAAACATTGTATTACTAGGGCTAAATGACTACCTGAACAAAGTGAAAATACAGTACTAATTAAACTTACGAGGAGGTGAAGCTGTCCTTGCATACGTAGCTGAGTATGTTAGTGCAGCATTGCTTATAGAATAGCTGCCTTCCTCCTTGGCTTCCACCCCATCAAGACTCATACTAGCAATGCTAGCTGCAGGACGTCTCCGTGCACATAAAGTCTGGCAGTGAGTAGCATCAGTTCCTGCACTGGTAACAGGAACATCACTACTATTCATTTGGCCTTCTTTCTTGCACTGCAGAGCTGTGCCTAGTAGGAAAATTTAAAAGGACGAAAGCACTGTTTATTAAATCAAGAGATTTTAATACTATTAAAATATTTGTCAGTATTATTTCTAAACTTGGATAAATATTCAGTATGACTGGATTATCTGTAAAAAACAATATCTTCAGGAAACATAACTTTAAAGAGAAACTGTAAACAAAATAGGTATTTATATCCATGTATGTAAGGTCAGCCAAAAATATAATAGAAATCAAATTAAAACCTATATACATGTACATGTTTTAAACAAAAACATTAATCACATGAATTTATACAACCGAATTTTCCATGGGATATTCCAGTAAAATCTTGATATTGCCCTACAGATCGTAGCCCACGAGGCAAACCTCAAAATTTAGAATTAGATTGTTAAACTAAGAGTTTTCAGTTACTTATGTCTGATCTGTTTAAAATGTGATGAAGAAGCCCAAATCTTACCCTATGGCATAGTATACAGTATAGGTAAGTATATATTTTTGGTAAAGTTAATTTCTCAATGTAAATAAATATCACTATCTTTCGTTGACTTCATCTTCTCTTGTCTTCCTAGGTCAAGTATAAATTGTTACACCTCTTGCAAAATTGTTTCAAGTGTACAACTCTCTTTACAATAATTTAACTTGAATTATTTTTGTATTAGTTACCTACTGTCAAAGGCACTTGTCAAAAGACATTTTGCCAGTTATGTATGTGGGGTGTGTTAGTTACTGGTTGGCAAAGGCACTTGTTGATAGACTGTGGTGTATGTGAGGGGGGCTGTGGTGTATGTGAGGGGGGCTGTGTGTGTTGTGGGGGGGGCTGTGGTGTGTGTGTGTGGGGTGTGGTGTGTGTGTTGGGGGTGTGGTGTGTGTGTGTGTGGGGAGCGTGGGGGGTGCATGTGTAGTAGTGTGTTGTTGTTGTTGTGTAGGGTATGTGTGTGGACTGCCCTGTGGTACCCCGCTTGTACAGGTGACCTCACTTGACACTATAATACTTGACTTGTTGTTGCCTCTCGTTAGGTATCTCTGATCCACTCTGCTGTCTACCTGTCCTGTTATAACATGCCTGATTTTGACTTCTGCATCATAATCTCTTGTGTCGACTGTGTCGAAGGCCTCTTGCAGTCCAAGAAATGCAATCAACCCACCTCCTTTTCTGTGTCCTACTTCTGTTACTTTGTAAGAACTCCAAGTTTGTGACACAGTATTTGCCTTCTAAAATCCGTGGCTGAGTTGTCGTTTATAATATTGTTCAGTGTTCAATGTGTAGCTCCACACACTCTCTCCTCCTGGAAAATTTTCCTCCACGACTTGTATACTATACATGTCACTGACACTGGTCTTATTTAGTCCTGTTTGCTTTTTAAAACATTGGATAACATTTCCGTCTTCTATCCCCTCAGGTAGTTTGCCCAGTTTCAAGGGATGTGTTAAAAATTTGTGGTTAGTGGCAACACAGCTCTCTGCCCCCTTTAAAGGACCCCCGGGAGATGTTGTCCGGTCCCCCTCTTTGAGGTTAAAGGCTATTGCAGTTTTCACCTGCTTCAGTTGGTGTATTTCTCTAACACTTGTTGGTATAACCCTTGTTGGGCCCCCCCTCTGTTCTGTTTCCCCAGGCCCCTTCCGTCTCTACTGAAATCTTCAAAATTTTTGTGTTGAATCCTCACTCCCTTTGTCTTTCTTGTGAGCTCCCACCTTTTTTCCCTCAACCAAATTTTACGGGTTTTTGAGTTGTCTTTTCCTAAGTGGATATTCGCAGTTTCGGGTCAGACTTGACTTTCGATGTATGCTGTTTTGTACTGTGGGGGCCTCCCCCCATATCTGTGCATACTCATTTGGCTCTTCAACTAACTCTTTTTTTTTCCTGGGTCCTTTCCCCTTCTGTATTTTTTTTCCATTCTCTAGTACATTAGTTTTTGCCCCCCTACCCCTTAACGTTTAGCTCTGACGGGTTTTTCAGGTTCCCAGCTTTTTTTATAACCTAGCAATGTACTGGAAACGTTGGGGGCCATGGGAAAGGAGGACTTCACTCCCTTTAAAAACGTACTTGATTGTGAATTGGTAATTTTGGTAGCTCTCTGCTCGCAAAATTTATCAACAAATTGGACAAATCATATCCCTTTCTAATTCAGGGAAAAAGGGTTAAGGTAAACCAAGGGTCATTTGGTTTCCCAGTTTCTTTTTCCCCTTGGAAACAAGCCTTCCTCTGCCCCCTTGCATTTTGTTGTCACATAGTCCTTCATTTCTTTTACGGGTTTTCCGCCAGTTCTTCTCCCGCTGAACTTCTTGCAGGAAGTTTCATGCTGTGTGTTCCCTTTTGAATTTGGGTTTTTCCCCTTTCCTTTTCCTGCTACTCTCCCACTTGTGTCAATATGAAAATCAAAGAAAAACCCACATGATACTAGTTCCAAGGGGCTTTTCTCTGAACCCTCGATGTCGAATTCAAAGGAATAAAGGTCCAGATTGGCCTCCCTCGCAGGGGCCCATTTAGGCCTTCTGCAGGTTCCTTCGTTCTTATGTTCTTATGTTTGGGGATCATCCTCACCTCTCTCTGGTAGTGTCTCAAACATTTTTGATGCATGAGGCTTTTCCAGACCCCCCCATCTTTTGGCCTCAATTTTTGGGGCCCCCCGGGGCAGGAAAATCTCCTGTTGAATTCCCCCAAAACTAGTAACTTTGTTTTCCCCATGTGAGCTTTCGGGCCCCCTCGGCTTGTGTAACCATTGCTTGTTCTTTGTCGTATTTTTTTTGGCCCCCTGCAGTTCTGTGGCGGGTTGTACTTCTGCAATTACCAAACCTTTTGGGGCCCCAGGGGGAAATTTTTCCTATTAAATTTCCTTTTCCATTCCACCTTCCCCCATTTCCTCAAATTCCCCACCCCATTTTAAAGAGCGTGCAAATCCTTTCCCCCCCCTCCCCCCTCTTTTTCCCGGGGGTTTGATTCCCGGGGGAAAGACTGCATCTGCTATCACCGGTGGATTTATTTTGGGAGTGCATTTTGTTGGGGATGTTTCCTTGTTTTTTCAGCACTCCTCAAAATTATTTGTTATTCTGTCTGCTTTGTATCCCAACCTTCAATTCCTTTCTAAAACTGTCGTCTGGGGGGTCATGGGGTTGGGGAAGTGGGGACCCGCTAATGAATATGGGTGGTTTCTGTGGGGTGGAGTTTGGAAAAGAGGTGGGGGGGGCATTGGATTGGATGTGTTTTGGGTTAGAAAGTTTGTTGATTTGGGGGTTTTCCTGGTTGGGGGGGGGGGGGGGTTTGTAGGTGGGTGAGGGAGGCTGTATTTTATCTTCCCCCTGAGTGGGTTCTCCCTTTCCCTCTCCATCTTTTCTCTTTTCTTTCCCGTCTTTGTACCATCTCTTTCTTTTGCCTTTCTTATCATGCTGTTGCAGTCGAGTACCCTGGTATGCCGGCATGACCTTGTCTTGCTTTCTCTGCAGGATCCTGTTTTGGGGATTCTGCTTAAAAGTCCTTTGGCTGGGCCGGTTTTTTCTACTTGCAAAAATCCCATTTAGCAAAAAAATTTGCCAGCTGGGTCATGTATCTTCCCGCTGGAAAAATTTTGGGAATAGGGGAGATTTTTCAAGAAGAAGAACCCCGCCAAAGTGAATGTGGTGTGTGTGGTACCCCTAATTTTATCACCTAAATTTTGGTTGCAGGGGTCGGCTAGCCTGGCCCCCCCCTCTTCACTGAGTACTGGGTCCTCTTTCTCTTGCTTCCCGAGCTTTGTCATACCCCTTCTTAAAAAAAGTTTGGTTCTGCCTCACTACTTCATTGTAGGCTATTCCTTTTGACAACTTTGACTGAAGAAAAACTTTCCTAAGTCCTGTGATCGTCGAGTTTCGCTTCAGTTGTGACCTTCCCTGGTCCCCTCTGGAACATCCTATCTCGTCCACCTTGGCTATTCCCACAGTATTTGTAGCGTTACCATGTTCCCCCGACCCCCTTTTCCCCCGTGTGTCAGTCGATTTTCCCCTTTCCTTTTCCCCGTAAAGAAATTCCCCTTTAGCTTGGGGCAGCCTTTTTGCAAAACCTTTGTACTTTTTTAAAATCTTTACGTGCCCAGGGGTGGGTTCCAGATGGGGCGCATACTCAGTTGGGCTAAAAATACCCCGTGTCAGTGTTTTTGAAGTTCTTATTAAGGACGGAACGTATTTTCAGGTTTCCCCCGGGGCCCGTATGCTGCAGCAGGTTTTTGGTTTATGTGTGCCCGTGTGTGCCGGTGTTATGGTCACGCCCAAAGGGCTTTTCCCCGAGTGAGGTCTTTGTCTTTGTCCCCTGCCATACTCTGTCTGAGTCTTCTTTTCCCCCCCCAATCTTATGGGGGCTTTTCTTTGTGGGATTTAATTCGAGAAGCCAGTTACTGGGCACATGTCCAGCCCGTCCGGTCTCTTTTTAGTCGCCCCCTTTTTCCCCTCCCATTTTTTTTTCTAAACTTACGTCATTGGAAAAGGGCCTCGATTATTTTATCATGTCGTTCACCTATATCAAAAATAGCATGGTCTAGAACTGACCCCTGTGGAACCCCGTTGGTAAACAGGCGCACGTGATACCTCTTCACGTACCATGACACGTTGCTGCCTCCTGTCTAGGGTATCCTTATCCATTGCAGTGCCCTCCCTTTTACATGCGCCTGATCTCCAGCTCTGCACTAATCTCTTGTGGGGAACGGTGTCAAAGGCTTCCTGCAGTCTAGGAAAAAGCAAATCTACCCACCCCTCTCTTCGTGTCTTAATTCTGTTACCTTGTCATAAAACTCCAGGAGGTTTTGTGATACAAGATTTGCCTTCCATGAACCCATGCTGGTTTTTCATTTAAATCTGTTCCTTTCAGGTGTTCGACCCCACTTCTCATCCTGATGATCTTTCCATGACTTTGCACACCAATACATGTCAGAGAGACAGGACTGTAGTTTAGGGTGCCTCGTTTTCGTTTCCTTTTCTTAAATATGAGGACTACTTTTGCTGTCTTCCATTTTAGGTAGTTGCCAGTATCAAGGGATGTGTTGAAGATTGTGGGTTAGAGGCACGCACAGATCTTGCTCCTTTTCTAAGGACCCATGGGGGAGATGTTGTCGGTCCCATCGCCTTTGAGGTGTCAAGGACACTAAGAGCTTCTTCAACTCCTCATCAGTTGTTAGTTATGTATCCACACTTGTTGGTATATTCCTCTTTATGGTCCCCTTCTGTGCGTCTTCCCACAGTCCTTTCTTGTCTTACTGTAAAAACTTCCTTTAATCTCCTGTTTAGCTTCCCTACATCCCTCCTGATCGTTTCTTGTGAGTTCTCCCTTCTCTCTTAATCTGATCAACCTGTCTTTGATGTTGTTTCCTCCTGATGTGGCATACAACAGTTTGGGGTCCAAGTCGTGATTCGCGTTGCTATGGCGTTTTCATACTGTCGCTGGGCCTGCTCCTTACCTGTGCATACGCTTTCCTGGCTCTGCGACTGGTTCTCCCTATTTTGTTGTGTTCTTGCCTTCTGTACTTTTTCCATCTCTACTGCACTTTGTTTTTTTGTTTTTGCTCCTTAACGTCGGGGGTAACACCAGGGCTCGTTCTGGTTTCTTCCCGTTGTTACTGTTGCCCTTGGGAATAATCCTTTCCACTGCCTCCTTGTATTTTGTTGCTAATATTCCATCATTTTCTTTACTGGCTTTCCTGCAGTTCTCTGTCCCACTGGACTCCTACAGGAAAGTTCTTCAACCCTATGTAGTCCCCTTTTGATAGTCAGGCTTTTCCCATTCAAACACTGTTATTCTCTCACACTTGCAGCTCTCTATGTATTTCAAAGCACAGAACCACGTGGTCGTCTTAGCTCCTAGGGGACCTCTCATACTTGATGTCTTCAATGTCTGAGCTGCCCAGGGTGAAACTCAAGGTCAATCTTGCTGGTTTCATCCTCCCCTCTCACTTGGTAGTGTCCTTACATGTGGTGCATGGGTTTCCAGCACCACGTGCCACACTTCCTGGCGCTCCATGTTTCGGGACCCCATGTGGACTCAAGGTTTTCCCAGTCAATCTCCCTGTGGCTGTAATCCCCCATAACCAGCAACTTTGCTCTGACTGGGAATGAGCTTTGCTTGCCACCTCTGCAAGTGTGTCCTCCATTGCTCTGTTGCTCTTTTCATATTCCTCTCTTGGCCCTCGAGTTATGTGGTGGATATACATCACTTGCAATGATCATTTGTGTTCCCCAGACTGAAGTGTTCCTGCTGGTAGTCTCTTTCTCCCGTCTCATTATGCCTTCCCATTTTCTCGTATTTCCATCTGTTTTTTTCGAGCAGGAGCACCCCACTCCCCCCCTGCCCCTTCTATCTTTCCTCTTTGATCTGGTATCCTGGTTGGGAAAGATTGCATCTGTTATTGTTCTCAGTGAGTTTTGTTTCTTGTAAACTGCTATGATGTCTGGGGACGTCGCATTGTTCTTTCTTGCCATTTCCTCATGTTTATTCGTTATTCCATCTGCATTTGTTTGTACCATACTTCAAGCTTTTCTGTTCTAATACTGTAAACTGTGGTGTGGGGGGTGGAAACAACAGGGGGTCGGAGTTGTGATGGTTGGTTTGGATTGTTCAGTTGCCTTGGGGGTGTCGTGGCTGGAGTCCTTCTGCAGGTCGTTTCTGGGGGGTGTGCTTGCCCATTCCATTTGATCCTGGGTTTATTCTGCTCTCCTTTTTCATTCTCCCATTTCTCCTTTCGTTTTTGAATCTCTATTTTATCGTCTTCCTTTCGGTCCTGTGTTCTGTCTCAATTGAGGTGACACACTCCGGAACTCCTGCTTGCCTCTTCAAGCCGTCATGCTTTCTCCTGCTAGGATCATGGTTCGGGTTGATTCTGCCTTGAAAAATACTTTGAAAGGCGATTCCTTTTCTTTGTGACACCCAATTCTCCGAAATTTGCCACCTGGGTCGTGTCCCCTCGCCTATCACCATCATGATCATCTTCAATCGCTTTTTTCTCCTCCTGCTTTTCTTTCATCATAAGTTCCCTTTTAGCTTTGTCTAGCCCATAGACAAAACATGGATCTCTCATTTCCACCTCCCACTGTGACTCCATTGCATCCTCTGATGTGTTTTAGTTCCTTCCCGTGGAGTGTTCCTTCCTTCAGTCCCTTCCCTAGTTATGGCCCCTATGCTTCTTGGTTTGTCCTTCCTGCTCACCTGTTCCTGGCCCCCACAGGTATCTGGTAAGGTCCTTGCACATGTCCTAGTTCCTTCAATGTCTTCCAACCTCTCATTCTGTCCTAGTGTGCTCCCTGTCTTTGTTTTGGCCCCATGTGGGTTTGACAGGACCTCTGCATACAGTTTAGTTTCCATGCTTCCTTCAGACCTGTTGTGTGTGTTTGATGTAGCCATTGCCGATGCTACTTCTGTAATATCTTTGTCTCTGTGCTGTTTCAGATGTCTCAGCTCCTCTTCTAATCTCTCTATCTTGATTTCTGCTGCTGTGGCCTGTTGCTTCCACCTTCTGCATTCTGCTGCTAACCTCTCTTCCATCTTCCTTTCCAGCTCATCTAGTCTCCTTCCCCAGTCTTCCTCCCTTTTTTTGAGCTCTACCTCCCATTCCTCCCTCCCAGATTTGTCCTTGGAGCCCCTTGTCCTCATCCTGGTTCTAGGTTCCCCCGTTGCTCCACAGAAGGGGGACAGGTGGTTAGGGGAGGTGAATAGATGGTTAGGAGGAGAGGGGGTGGATGGTTGTGGGGAAGGGGGAGGATGGTTATTGGAGGGGTAGAGATAGTTGGGGGAGGGGGTTAGATGGTTTGAGGGAGAGAGGGGATGGATGGTTATGGGGGAGGGGGAGGATGGTTTTTTGGAGGGAGGGAGGTAGTTGGGGGGGGTTTGATGGTTTGGGGAGGGGTTAGGTGGTTTGGGGAAGGGTAGGTGGCTAAGTGAGGTGGTTAGGGGAGGGGGGGTACGTGTTTGTGTCAAGTGGTGGAGTGTGGGGTGTGTGTGTGTGTGGGGTGTGTGTGTGTGTGTGTGTGTATGTGTGTGTTTGTGTGTGTGGGGTGTGTGGTGTGTGGTGTGTGTGTGTGGTGTGTGTGTGTGGTGTGTGTGTGTGGTCTGTGTGTGTGTGGTCTGTGTGTGTGGTCTGTGTGTGTGTGGTCTGTGTGTGTGGTGTGTGTGTGTGGTCTGTGTGTTGGTCTGTGTGTGTGTGGTGTGTGTGTGGTCTGTGTGTGTGGGGTGTGTGTGTGGTGTGTGTGTGTGGTGTGTGTGGTGTGTGTGGTGTGTGTGTGGTGTATGTGTGTGGTCTGTGTGTGTGTGGTGTGTGTGTGGTGTGTGTGTGTGGTGTGTGTGTGTGGTGTGTGTTTTGTGTGGTGTGTGTGTGTGTGTGTGTGGTGTGTGTGTGTGTGTGGTGTGTGTGTGTGTGTGTGTGTATATGTATGTGTGTTTGTGTGTGTGTGTGTGTGTGTGTGTGTGTGTGTGGTGTGTGTGTGTGTGTGTGGTGTGTGTGTGTGTGTGTACTCACCTAGTTGAGGTTGCAGGGGTCGAGTCCAAGCTCCTGGCCCCGCCTCTTCACTGGTCGCTACTAGGTCACTCTCCCTGAACCATGAGCTTTATCGTACCTCTGCTTAACCCTTTGACTGTCGCGGCCGTATATATACGTTTGTGAGGTACCGTGTTTGACGTATATATACTCATAAATTCTAGCGGCTTCAAATCAGGCAGGAGAAAGCTAGTAGGCCCACATGTGAGAGAATGGGTCTGTGTGGTCAGTGTGCACCACATAAAAAAAATCCTGGAGCACGCAGTGCATAATGAGAAAAAAAAAACTCCGACCGTTTTTTTTTAATTAAAATGCCGACTTTGTGGTCTATTTTCGTATAGTATTTGTGGTTGTATTCTCGTTTTCATGGTCTCATTTGATAGAATGGAAACTATATTATAGAAATGGAGGTGATTTTGATTAATTTTACTATAAAAAGAACCTGGAAATGGAGCACAAAGTACAGGAAATGTTTGATTTTTGCCGATGTTCAAAAGTAAACAAATGATGTCATTGTCCAATAAATGTCCAAATAGCCATTCTAATACGCAGTCATGAATGGGTTGATGTAATTTTTACAATTATTACAGTATTGCAGTAGTCTGCATAACAGTAAATCTTCTATTTTTTGTTTGAATAAAATTTCAAAATAAAAAGCAAGAGTAATATCACAGGGACCTGGAGACATGACTGATGAACAAAGAAAATCTTATTTTAGAGCCAGGAATGTCTGCATTGTTCATTCTGGACCTTATTTTGAAATTGTCGTATTTTTTAATTTTCGTGAAATTGGCCAAATTGCAAATTTCTGACCATGTTATTGGGTAGTTGAAATCGGTAAATGGCAGTTTCTTGTGCTCAATCGATAGAAAAAATAGAGTTCTGAAGAAATAGTTATGAGTTTGGTTGACTGAATAACGGAATTAGCCGAAAATAGGGCTCAAAGTGGGCGAAATTGCCGATTTTTAAATATCGCCGAAGTCGCAACTTCACGAGAGCTTTAATTCCGTCAGTTTTCATCAAATTTGTTTTTTTGGTGTCTTTACAATCGGGAAAAGATTCTCTATCATTTCATAAAAAAAAATTATTTTTTTTTTTCGAATATTTTGCGACACCAGGAGCAACTTCAGGATTGGGCCCTTCGACAGTCAAAGGGTTAAAGCTATGTATGGATCCTGACTCCACTACATCGCTTCCCAAGCTATTCCACTTCGTGACTACTCTGTGGCTGAAGAAATACTTCCTAACATCCCTTTGATTCATCTGTGTCTTCAACCCTTCCAACTGTGTCCCCTTGTTACTGTGTCCAGTCTCTGGAACATCCTGTCTTTGTCCACCTTGTGAATTCCTCTCAGTATTTTGTAAGTCGTTATCATGTCCCCCCTATCTCTCCTGTCCTCCAGTGTCGTCAGGTTGATTTCCCTTAACCTCTCCTCATAGGACATACCTCTTTTGCTCTGGGATAGTCTTGTTGCAAACCTTTGCCCCTTTCTCTAGTTTCTTTACATGCTTGGCTAGGTGTGGGTTCCAAAGGTGCCGCATACCCAATATGGGGCCCAACGTACACGGTGTATAGGGTCCTGAACGATTCCTTTTTTAAGATGTCGGAATGCTGTTTTTGAGGTTTGCCAGGCGCCCATATGCTGCAGCAGTTATTTGGTTGATGTGCGCTTCAGGAGATGTGCCTGGTGTTATACTCACCCCAAGATCTTTTTCCTTGAGTGATGTTTGTAGTCTCTGACCCCCTAGACTGTACTCCATCTGCGGTCTTCTTTACCCTTCCCAATCCTCATGACTTTGCACTTGGTGGGATTGAACTCCAGGAGCCAGTTGCTGGAACCAGGTTGCAGCCTGTCCAGATCCCTTTGTATTTCTGCCTGGTCTTCGATCGAATGAACTCTTCTCATCAACTTCACGTCATCTGCAAACAGTGACACCTCGGAGTTTTTTCCTTCCGTCATGTCCGTTCACAAAACCAGAAACAGCCACTGGTCCTTGGACTGACCCCTGTGGACCCCAACTGGTCACAGGTGCCCACTCTGACACCTCGCCTCGTACACATTACTTCTCTGCTGTCAATCCTGGCAAGTATTCCCTGATTCCATTGCAGTGCCCTTCCCTGTTATTCCTGCTTGGTCCTCACATTTTTGCACTAATCTCTTGTGTGGTACTGTGTCAAATGCCTACTTGCAGTCTAAGAAAATGAAATCCACCCGACCCCTCTCTCTCTTCTCTTACTGCTGTCACCATGTCATAGAACTCCAGTAGTTTGTGGGGGGAAACACAGATTTCCATCTCTGAAACCATGTTGTCTGCTGGTGATGAGATCATTCCTTTCAAGATGTTCCACCATTCTTCTCCTGACAATCTATCCATGATTTGCATGCTATACATGTCATTGCACTGGTCTGTAGTTTAGTGCTTCATGTCTGTCTCCTTTTTTAAGATTGTAACCACATTTGCTGTCGTCCATGCCTCAGGCCATCTCCCCTGTTTCGATAGATGTATTGAATATTGTTTGTTAGGGGTACACATAGCACCTCTGCCTCCCATCTCTCAGGACCCATGGAGAGATGTTTATCCTGGCCCCATTGCCTTTGAGGTAATCTAGGCTCACTCAGATGCCTCTTCACTTCTGCTCGGTTGTGTGTACTGTGTCCAGTACCTGATGGTGTGCCCCACCTCTCCGTCTTTCTGGAGCCCCTTCTGTCTCCTCTGTGAACACTTCTTTGAATCTCTTGTTGAGTTCCTCACATACTTCACTGTCATTTCTTGTTGTCTCTCCTCCTTCCTTCCTTAGCCTGATTACCTGGTCCTTGACTGTTGTTTTCCTCCTTATGTGGCTGTATAACAGCTTCGGGTCAGATTTGGCTTTTGCTGCTATGTCGTTTTCATATTGTTGTTGGGACTCCCTTCTTATCTGTGCATGTTCGTTTCTGGCTCTACGACTGCTCTCCTTATTCTCCTTGGTCCTTCGCCTTCTATATTTCTTCCATTCCCTAGCACACTTGGTTTTTGCCTCCTTGCACCTTTAGGTGAACCATGGGCTCATCCTGGCTTTTTCATTATTCCTGTTTCCCTTGGGTACAAGCCTCTCCTCAGCCTCCTTGCACATTGTTGCTACATATTCCATCATCTCATTAACTGGCTTCCCTGCCAGTTCTCTGTCCCACTGAACCTCGTTCAGGATAGGTGTGTGGGGTGTATGTGTGTGTGGGGTGTGTAGGGGTATGTGTGGTGGGGTGTGTAGTGTGTGTAGTGTGTGTGTGTGTGTGTGTGTGTGTGTGTGTGTGTGTGGTTGTGTGTGTGTGTGTGTGTGTGTGTGTGTGGGGTGTGTGTGTGGTTGTGTGTGTGTGGTTGTGTGTGTGTGGTTGTGTGTGTGTGGTGTGTGTGGGGTTGTGTGTGTGGTGTGTGTGTGGTGTGTGTGTGGTGTGTGTGGTGTGTGTGTGGTGTGTGTGGTGTGTGTGTGTGTGTGTGTGTGTGTGTGTGTGTGGTGTGTGTGTGTGTGTGTGGGGTGTGTGTGTGGTGTGGTGTGGGGGTGTGTGTGTGGTGTGTGTGTGTGTGTGTGGTGTGTGTGTGTGTGTGTGTGTGGTGTGGGGTGTGTGGTGTGTGGTGGTGTGTGTGTGTGTGGTGTGTGTGGGGTTGTGTGTTGTGTGGTGAGTGTGTGTGTGTGTGTGTGTGTGTGTGTGGTGTGTGTGTGTGGTTGTGTGTGGTTGTGTGTGTGGTGTGTGTGTGGGGTGTGGTGTGTGATGTGGTGCATGGTGTGTGTGTGTGTGTGTGTGTGTGGTGTGGGGTGTGGTGTGTGTGTGTGTGTGGTGTGTGTGTGTGGTGGTGTGGGGTGTGTGTGGTGTGTGTGTGGTGTGGTGTGTGTGTGGTGTGTGTGTGTGGTGTGTGGGGTGTGGTGTGTGTGTGTGGTGTGTGTGTGTGGTGTGTGTGGGTGTGTGTGTGGCTGTGTTGTGTGGTTGTGTTTTGGGCTGTGTGTGGTGTGGTTGTGTGTGTGTGTGTGTGTGTGTGTGTGTGTGTGTGTGTGTGTGTGTGTGTGTGTGTGTGTGTGTGTGTGTGTGTGTGTGTGTGTGTACTCACCTATTTGTGGTTGCAGGGGTCGATTCACAGCTCCTGGCCCTGCCTTTTCATTGATTGCTACTAGGTCCTGTCTCTCCCTGCTCCATGAGCTTTATCATACCTCGCCTTAAAACTATGTATGGTTCCCGCCTCCACTACTTCACTTTCTAGGCTATTCCACGGCTTGACTACTCTATGACTGAAGAAATACTTCCTAACATCCCTTTGATTCATCTGAGTCTTCAACTTCCAATTGTGACCTCTTGTGTCTGTGTCCCATCTCTGGAACATCCCGTCTTTGTCCACCTCGTCTATTCCGCGCAGTATTTTATATGTCGTTATCATGTCTCCCCTGACCCTCCTTGCCTCCAGTGTCGTCAGGCCGATTTCCCTCAACCTTTCTTCGTAGGACAATCCCCGTAGCTCTGGGACTAGTCTTGTTGCAAACCTTTGCACTTTCTCTAATTTCTTGACGTGCTTGACTAGGTGTGGATTCCAAATTGGTGCTGCATACTCCAGTATGGGCCTGACGTAAATGCTATACAGAGTCTTGAACGAATCCTTACTGAGGTATCGGAACGCTATCCGTAGGTTTGCCAGGCGCCCGTATGCTGCAGCAGTTATCTGATTGATGTGCGCCTCGGGAGATATGCTCGGTGTGTGTGTGTGTGTGTGTGTCACCTCTACTGTTCCTCATCCTCATAGCATAGACAAAAACACCCGGCACACTTTTGTATCATCATTTGCAGATGACACTAAAATAAATATGAAAGTCAGTACGGTAGAGGACACTGAAAAAGTACAGGAAGACAAACAGGATTTTCCAGTGGGCAGTGGAAAACAACATGACATTCAATGGTAATAAGTTCCAGCTGCTTAGGTATGAAAAGAATGAAGAACTCAAAAGGAGCACTATATACAAAACTCATGAGGGTCACCAAATAGAACGTAAGGAACATGTAAAAGACCTAGGAATAATTATGTCAGTGGACCTTTCTTTTAAAGACCATAACAAGACAAAGATCACGACAGCCAGGAAGATGAATGGGTGGGTATTGGGAACTTTCATAACAAGGGAAACAATGCCGATGGTGACACTCTTCAAATTGCTAGTGCTCCCTCACTTAGAATATTGCTCAGTGCTGACGGGCCCGTTCAGGGCAGGAGAAATATCGGAGCTGGAACAAATACAGAGATCGTTTACGGCTCACACTGAGCCAGTAAAGCACCTAAACTACTGGGAACGCCTGCAAGTCTTGAACATGTACTCATTGGAGCGGAGGAGAGAGAGGTACATGATAATATATACTTGGAATGTACTCGAGGGCTTGGTCCCAAATCTGCACATTGCCATAACAACATACTGGAGTGAGAGATATGGGAGGAAGTGTAAAATAAACCCAGTGAGGAGCAGGGGTGCGGTGGGGACAATAAGGGAATACTGAATCAACATCCGGGGTCCCAGACTTTTCAACATCTTACCAGAAGATATCAGAAACACTGTTGGAACAAGTGTTGAAGCCTTCAAGAGGAAACTAGACAAGTATCTTCACCAGGTGCCAGATCAACCAGGCTGTGATGGATATGAGGGGCAGCGGGCCTCCAGCAGCAACAGCCTGGTTGACCAGGCGAACACCAGACGAGCCTGGCCCATGGCCGGGCTCAGAGAGTAGATATACTCTCAAAATTCTTCAAAGGTAAAGGTATATCAAAGGTGTGGTGTGCCATGCTGGTGACTATTACACTGACAATGTTGTGAAACACTTTAGGAATGTCATAAAGGAACGGGAGGTACAGGCCTCTATGGACAGATATGTTGTGCGACAGAGGTCCAGTGACTCTCAAGCTGGTCCTAGTGGCATTAAAAGAAGGGAAGTAACCCCGGAAAAGGACTTGCCACCTCAAGTCCTAATGGAAGGGGATTCCCCTTCTAAACATTAACACCATCCAGAGTCTCCCCTCCTCCCATCCCATCAATCATCACCAGATCTTCAATAAAGGTAAGTGTCCTGTAACTGTGCATGTCTTCTTCAATTTGTGGGTATTAAAATTAATATTTCATGTGGTAAAAAAATTTTTTTGTTCATACTTTGGGGTGTCAGGAACGGATTAATTTGATTTCCATTACATGTATTTCTCATCGGGAAAATTAATTCGCCTAACGATAATTTCGCCTAACGTTGAGCTCTCAGGAACAGATTAATAGCGTTAGGCGAGGGTCCACTGTATATACAGTGGTCCCTCGTTTTTCGTAGTTAATCCGTTCCTGGAGTTGCTATTATTATCGAAATCTACGATTTTCAAATCAATTTTCCCCTTAAGAAATAATGTAAATACAATTAATCCGTTCCTGACACCCAGAAGTATTAAAACAAAAAAAATTTTTACAAGAAATAAAGATGTAGTGCATAAACAATACAAAGGGAATTGATGAATGAAACATTAACAGCATAACACTTACCTTTATTGGAGATTCTTCTTAGTGTATGGGAGACTGGAGGAGGAGGAGAGAGATTGGATTGTTTACAGTTTGGAAGGGGAATCCCCTTTCAGCAACACCTCAGGTACCAATTGCTTTTCTGGGGTTGCTTCTCTTCTCTGTTTCTTAATGCTACTAGGACCAGCTTGAGAGTCACTGGAGTCCTGTCTCACAAAATAACTGTGGAGAGAGCTCTGCTTCTGGTGTCTCTTTAACACTTCCCTAAAATGGGCCAAGACTTTGTCACTGTACATGTTGCCAACATGGCTTGCAACAGCCTTGTCAGGGTGATGTTTCTCCATAAATCTTTCCATCTTACCCCACATTTCAAAAATCTCCTTAATTTCTGAAGAAGGCACCTTCTTCCAAATCTCTTCCTCCTCCTCTGCAGCAAGATTCTGAGCTGCAATCTGTTGCTCTTCCTGCTGAAGCTCTTGCAGCTCCTCAGTGGTGAGCTCTTTGTTGTGGTCTTCCAACAACTCCTCCAAACTCACATCCAACCCCATGGAACTCCCCAGTGCCACAATAGATTTAATAATTGACATAGGCTCATCAGGGTCAGCCCCAAACCCTTCAAAATCCTTCGTGGACACAATCTGGCCACAATTTTCTCCAAGCAGAGTTCAAAGTCCTGGTAGTCACTCCCTCCCAAGCCTTACCTATAAGGCTTATGCAATGGAGGATGCTGAAGTGTTCTCTCCAAAAATCTCTTAGACACTCACTTGACCCTGAGGTCACATTCAAGCACCTTTGAAACATTGCTTTGGTGTAGGGTTTTTTAAAGTTTAAAATGACCTGCTGGTCCATGCGCTGGAGGAGAGGAGTGGTATTCGGGGGCAAGAACTTTACTGTGATGAACCCAAACTCCTTGAAAATTAGGTCATCCAAGTTTGGAGGATGAGCAGGTGCATTATCCATTACTAGGAGGCACTTGAGATCCAATTTCTTTTCCAGGAGGTAATTCTTCACACTAGGGCCAAACACTTCATTGAACCACTCGACGAAAATTTCCCTCTTGACCCATGTCTTACTATTAAATTTCCAAAACACACACACTTTACTCTTCATAACATTGTTTTTCTTTTTCGCCTGAACACTCTGAATTTCCCATATGGTTTACACAGTAACATGGCATCACCTGTATATTTGCCCACTGCATTACACTGAACATGAGGTCACTCTTTTAGGCATTTCTCAAGAGGCCTTTTCATCCAGTAATGAGCCTTTGGCAGTTTCTTCCAAGGGGCCTCTATACTCACTAACTGAACACTTGTTATTTCGGCCTTCAGCTCAATATATAAATCATAAAAAATATTTTTCAGCCGCTTTGTGGTCCGAACTGGCAGCCTCACCATGCCTTACCACACTGTGTATGCCACTACGGTTCTTAAATCTCAAAAACCAACCTTTGCTGGCCTTAAATTCACTCACATCGCCACTAGTTGCATGCAGTTTCTTTACCAGATCGTCATGCAACTGCCTAGCCTTTTCACAAATAATCGACGCCATAAGACCATCTCCTGCTAATTGTTTCTTGTTTATCCACACCAATAATAACTTCTGAACCTCTTTGAGTACTGGTGATCTCATTTTTGTCAACATATTTACCCCCTTTGCAACATCAGCATCCTTGATTTCCTTTTTCTTGGCCAGGATGGAAGCTATGGTTGTATGGGGGTTTGTTTTACATCCTGGCCAGTTCGGCCATATGTATGCCACTTTCATATTGTTCACTGATGTTTTTCTTAAATTCAATCGTATTTCTCACCTCCTTTACCAAAGGCTTGGCACTAGGAGCTTTCTTTGGAGCCATGGTAGCTTATTTAGTAGTTGCAAGCACTAAAATGAATGGAATATTATGAAATACACCTACCATCCGACTTACGACCACTCGACTTACGACCGTGTTTTTTATGCCAAATTTCTGGGAAATAAACAACTATTTGTGTTGTAAACAGTGTTTATCCTAAACCTTACAGTATAAAATACAGTACTAACAGATAAGATAAGATAAGATTTCGTTCGGATTTTTAACCCTGGAGGGTTAGCCACCCAGGATAACCCAAGAAAGTCAGTGCGTCATCGAAGACTGTCTAACTTATTTCCATTGGGGTCCTCAATCTTGTCCCCCAGGATGCGACCCACACCAGTCGACTAACACCTAGGTACCTATTTGCTGCTAGGTGAACAGGACAACAGGTGTAAGGAAACGTGTCGAAATGTTTCCACCCGCCGGGAATCGAACCCGGGCCCTCCGTGTGTGAAGCAGGAGCTTTAGCCACCAGGCCACCGGGCCACAGCATAAAAAGTAAAGTAAAACATGAAATACCAAATAAAACAATAAAATAAAGTCATTACAAAAATGTTTTGTTGATATTCAGTAGTAAAATTCGACTTATGACCATTTCGACTTACGACCGGTTTCTCGGAACCGAACTCGGTCGTAAGTCGGATGGTAGGTGCATTTCGTATGAGCAAGTGAGGGGACCGTCGCTTACTGGTAAACATTGCCACACTGGCTGGCAAGGGAGGCCGGGGTGGCTCAGAGCGTGAGTACGCGTCCCGGACGAATGACTATTCGCGAGTCAATCTACAATTAGCGACCCAATGTTTTGACGAAAATATCGTTACGATTTCCGAAAATTACAACTATCGAGCCCTACGATTATCGAGGGACCACTGTATATATTTTCCTAGGTAGTAGGTTGGTAGACAGCAACCGCCCAGGGAGGTACT
>NC_069425.1:21060126-21160126 GCF_026875155.1 Cherax quadricarinatus | reverse complement strand
TCGCCTGTTTGTTTACATAACTCTGCGCCTGTCCTCTCTCATGCACTCATTCTTTCTCTCTGGTATGGTAGCCTGTCTGACTAACCATACATACCACACTTGATTTTTTACAATAAATACTACTCATCTCACCCTATATTTTAAGGTAAGTAATGAGTGAACTGTATATACATTTTATATCGCTCTGGGATGCTTAAATATCATAGAATAGTATGTGTGGGTAGGGTGGCCTGGTATGGTAGCCTGGCTGACTACCATACATACCACACTTGATTTCTTACAATAAATACTACTTGTCTCACCCTAGATTAAGACTATAAATATTTTAAGGTAAGTAATGAGTGCACTATGTGTGTATTGTACTTTTTTATTGTTTTTTTGATGCCTGGTTCTATTGCTGACATAATATATGTTAGTGTAAACTTGTTATCTAGTGTTTGTATGCATTTGTAAGTGGAAAAAAAGGGTGTTCCACTTTACGGCGGTTTCCGCTTTACGGCGGTAGCCTGGAACCTAACCCGCCGTATAAGTGGGGTCCTCCTGTATACTTTCAACATACCAGCAGTATCCCACTGAGGTGGGGTGGCCCAAAAGAAAAAACTAAAGTTTCTCCTTTTAAATTTAGTAATATATACAGAAGGGGTTACTAGCCCCATATATATATACATGTATATATCTATATATATATTTATTTATTTACTTATATATTTATTTATTTATTTATTTATTTAGTGACTGAGTTTGCGAGGGTGTGTAAAGAAAGTTGAAAGCGAACACAGATAAGAGTAAGATGTCAAAAAAGTTAAGTAAAGAAAAACTGGATATCACATTGGAGGGAGGAAGTAAGGAAAAAGTGAATGTGTCCAGATATTCGGAAGTAGATTTGTCAGTGGATGAGTTTATGAAAGGCAAGGTAAACTACAGAATTGATGAAGAAAAAAAGGTTGGTGGTGCATTGAGGTATCTGGGGAGAAAAAGAATGTTATCCATGGAGGCAAAGAAGGGAATGTGTGAGAGTACAGTGGTACCATCACTCTTACATGGATGTGAAGCATGGGTTGTAAATGCTGCAGCAAGAAGGAGGCTGGAGGCAGTGGAGATGTTGTGTCTAAGAGAATTAGTAGTGTGGAAATTAGGAGATGTGGAGTTGCTAAAAGTATTATTCAGAGGGCTGAGGAGGGGTTATTGAGGTGGTTTGGTCAGTCAGAGAGGATGGAGCAAAATAGGATGACTTGGAGGGTGTATAAATTTCTAGTGGAAGGGAGAAAGGATGGAGGGAGGGGGGTAAAAGAGGTTTAGCGTGCAAGAGGCTTGGACATACATCAGGCATGTGTGAGCGTGTTAGACAGGAGTGAATTGAGACAAATGGTTTTTGGGACTTGATGAGCTGTTGGAGTGTGAGCAGAGTAATATACATGTACGTATTGTGAAGGAATTTGGGAAAACTGGTTAGCCGGACTTGAGTCCTGGAGGTGGGAAGTACAGTGCCTGCACTGTGAAGGAGGGGTTTGGGATATTTGCTGTTTGGAGTGACATATGAACTGTCATATCTGTGCACCTCTGCAAAGACAATGATTGTGTGTGAATGACAGAGAAAGTGTTTCTTTTTGGGGTCGACCTTGTCTCAGTGGGATGGCCAGCATTTAAAAAAAAAAAAAATTATACATATCAGTGTACCATATCAAATTTGAGTATTTCTTCCTTTTCAACTTAGAGAGCATGCCACTGGCGCACCTGCATGTCCATGAGGCAGAAGTATTGTGGGTGACTGGGGACGATCTCGGAGACCACAGCTCTCACTTATCTGGTTGAGGTCTGCAATCATCTTGTCCCAGTCGGTTTTATCCTCTGGCGGTCCACAAACAACATGCCTTAAGCCTTACAAACACTACTCGTTTTCAGACTCCCAACAAGGGGTACTTTTACAAAATTGCAATAAAGTAACAGGGTAGGCACTGAGTACTTGATGAACAAAATCTTTGTGTTACGTTTATGTAATTGCTGAGCCACTTGCACAAGAATCCTTTACAAAGAATTTGTTCAATGAAATACTCTTCAGAGAGTACAAACATGCATTTTAAAATGGAGGCCATGGAGATTATCTTCACAATTTCTTTATGGGTCTTTAAGCAAGCATGTAACATTTAACTGATGATAAGCAAGTCTAGTAAAATGCATTTGTCATTAACAAAACCATTCAAATAACATCTACAAGAAATTAATATAAAAAAAAATGAATTTTCCATGAACAACAAGAAATCAGCATTCATTAAGCAATCGTGGTATATTACACACTTAAGGATTTCACAAAAGCTATACTAATGAATACAAGAAGCAAAAAAATTAATGTAAAGCAAAGTTAAGTTTATTTAGGCTTATATTGTTACTAAAACAGGCTCCACTTTCAGCTATTTCAGTCGTATAAATAAGATTCACACAAAACATAATCCTCCTCACAAGATAAGACTAACAGACTTAAAAACTTACAATCAAAAACTTGATATATCAAGTGTATATTGTTGAGCTAACTAACCTGACTGACCACTGTCTACAGATGGTGGTGGGGAGGGAGACCCCCAGGTATCCCTTGTGTCCTCTTCAGGAACTTTTCTGTTGGCATCAACATCATCAGTGTCTCCAGCACCATTATTCTCTTCTCTACACTCCAGTCCCCCTCTCCGTCTTACAGTACTGCCACAATCTGTGAGTATAAATCAAATATGTACTTAATATACGACTCAGTTAACTTTTCCTCCCTTGACATTCAGTACTGCAGTATCCACTTCCACCACATATCTCCTTACTCCTTAAGCTGTCAACCAAAGAAGCCAACTGTCACTGGTGTATTCAGAGTACTATATTTAATTTTAATTGTGAAGATGTTGATGTAATCATCATGTCATTCCTGGTATACAGCAGCTACTGATGCATCCAGTTATTGATTATTGTATTAATTTAAATAAATATGCTTTTTCTCACAATACATACCTGATCTAAAGACAATATCCGAACCAGAATCTCTCTTCGACAGTGCTGGAGTAGAGCCTGGAGGTGGAGGGTCCATTCCTGAGCTGTCCCATGACTCCACAGCCGAATCCACAGATGGAATTGCTGGGCCAAATCGTCCCAACCAATCATCTCTGGCCAGTTCCTCACTAGGTACTCCTGATTATAAGAAGTACGATCAACAAAAAGAAATTTCTGAACAAAAAGCTGTTAATTGGTAATATGAAATTGCCTTAAGACAGTAAAACTTAACATAATGTATATTTTAATATCCAGCAATGTCTGATATACTTGTTCCCACTTCTTTCTTTCAACACACCGGCCGTATCCCACTGAGGCGGGGTGGCCCAAAAGGAAAAACGAAAGTTTCTCCTTTTACATTCAGTAATATATAAAGGAGAAGAGGTTGCTAGCCCCTTGCTCCCGGCATTTTAGTCGCCTCTTACAACACGCATGGCTTACGGAGGAAGAATTCTGTTCCACTTCCCCATGGAGGTAAGAGGAAATAAAGAAGTACTAGAAAGAAAATAGAAGAAAGCCCAGAGAGGTGTGTATATATATATATATATGTTTGTACATGTATGTGTAGTGTGACCTAAGTGTAAGTAGAAGTAGCAAGACATACCTGAAATCTTGTATGTGTATGAGACAGAATAAAAAGACACCAGCAATCCTACCATCATGTAAAACAATTACAGGCTTTCGTTTTACACTCACTTGGCAGGAAGGTAGTACCTCCCTTGGCAGTTGCTGTCTACCAACCTACTACCTAGGTTGTTCCCACTTATTTTGCTAATTATGATTATAATATTAATTACCAGCAGGGAATATGACTGGGTGGGTGAGAGCAGCTAGGGTGGCCTACACTGGGGAAGACATGTCAAGTGTGTACTGCTTCCTTGTGTGATTTTGAACTAACTACTGTCATGAGATTATTATATCAGCAAAGGTGAGAATGAAGGGCAGGGCAGGCAGATGAAGAGTACAGCAAGTTAGAGTTCCACATAAAGCCACAACTGCAGATATTTAATTTGTAACTTCATTATTATTTAAAAATTAGGTAGTTATTTTTTTAACACACTGGCCATCTCCCACTAAGGTAGGGTGACTGAGAAGAAACATTTTATAAAGCTTTTCTTTTTCTTTTTACAGTTAGTAATTTCTGTTTCACACTTATCTGGCAGGACAGTAGTACTTCCCTGGGTGTCTGCTGTCTACCAACATAATACCTATAGGTGGTTAAATATTGATCATAATTTAACATTAATTAAAAATGTATTTTTTCTTGATATTTTATTAATTCACAAAATTTTCAGCGGTACAGTGGTACCTTGACTTACGAGTTTTCTGAGTTACAAGCCGTCACGCGGTCATTTTTTTGCTTTGAATTGCGAGCCAAAATCCGAGATACAAGCGAGCTTCATATATGCCACCACTAGTTGGCTCAAAAAATACCACAACAGTGCACATGGTTACCTCGCTGTGGAAGTATCTCTCTTGTGTTATGCATGTATTCTGTGCAGTTCTTTCTTTCGACACACTGGCTGTATCCCACCAAGGCGGGGTGGCCCAAAAGGAAAAATGAAAGTTTCTCCTTTTTTTTTCAACAAACTGGCCGTATCCCACCAAGGCAGGGTGGCCCAAAAAGAAAAACTTAAGTTTCTCTTTTTAAATTTAGTAATTTATATAAGAGAAGGGGTTACTAGCCCCTTGCCCCTGGCATTTTAGTTGCCTCTTACAACAAGCATGGCTTACGGAGGAAGAATTCTGTTCCACTTCCCCATGGAGGTAAGAGGAGATAAACAAAAACAGAACTAGAAAGTAGAAGAAAACCCAGAGGGGTGTGTATATATATGCTTGTACATGTATGTATGTGTAGTGTGACCTAAGTGTAAGGAGAAGTAGCAAGAGTAGGTAATATAGATATTATTGGTATAACAGAGACCTGGTTCAACCTGAAAGATAGAGAAATGCCTTCTGAATGCAACATACAGGGTTATAAACTATTCCACACTGATAGGGTCAACAGGAAGGGTGGTGGAGTGGCAATGTATGTCAGAGAAAATTTAAATTGTTGTCTTAGACATGATATAAGATTAGAAACATCGAACACAGAATCTGTGTGGCTACAGTTTCTCGAGGGACGTGACAAATTAATTCTGGGTGTGATTTATAGGCCCCCAAACCTTGATAGGGAGTGCAGTAAGCTGTTATGGGACGAAATTCATAAGGCATCTAGATATGAAAACGTTGTGATAATGGGAGATTTTAACTTGAGTCTAGTGACTTTCTTGATACGGTTCAGGATTGCTTTTTAGAACAGGTTGTGACAGAACCAACTAGAGGAAACAATCTGCTTGACTTGGTTCTTGCCAACAAAGATTCACTAATTAATAATCTTGAGGTTAATTATGAGCTTGAGGAAAGTGATCACAAATCACTTAGTTTCAATATATCATGGAATTACCCAGATAACTGCAATCAAATCTCTGTCCCAGATTTTCGCTTAGCTGACTTCATGGGACTGAAAAATTACCTGGGTGGGCTAAATTGGGATGTCCTGACTATGGGTCAGGTAGGTGATTTTGGTTGCCAATATGACGTTTTTCAGAGCATAGTTCTAGCTGCCCAGACAACTTTTGTTCTGAGTAGGGAAATTAGATCTAACAAAAATGATCCCAAATGGATGAACAATAGATTAAAACATCTCACTGGTCAAAAGAGAGGCATATATAGGTGTATCAAAAGAGAGGATGGGCAGTTAAGAAATCAATATATTCAATTAAAGAGAGAAATAAAGAAAGGAATAAGAAAAGCAAAAAGG
The DNA here is from genome assembly GCF_026875155.1 of Cherax quadricarinatus. Lineage (NCBI taxonomy): Eukaryota > Metazoa > Arthropoda > Malacostraca > Decapoda > Parastacidae > Cherax > Cherax quadricarinatus. The sequence continues at coordinate 21,154,296 of NC_069425.1, read as the reverse complement.
GATTATGAGGCTAAGGTCACAAGGGATTCAAAGACTAACCCAAAAGGGTTCTTTCAGGTATACAGAAGTAAAATTAGGGACAAGATTGGCCCACTTAAGAGTAACTCTGGTCAGATCACTGACAGTGATAAGGATGTGTGTGAAATTCTCAATACCTACTTCCTCTCAGTTTTCACCCAGGAAAATACTAGCGATATTCCTGAAATAATAGATTATGTAGAACAGGACGATAAACTATGCACGATTGCGGTAACTAGTGACATGGTCCTCAGACAAATAGAGAAACTAAACCCTAACAAATCCCCAGGCCCTGATGAACTGTTTGCAAGGGTGTTAAAGGAATGTAAAGAGGAACTTAGCATACCTTTGGCTAATCTTTTTAACATATCACTACAAACTGGCATAGTGCCTGATAAGTGGAAAATGGCAAATGCAATACCTATTTACAAGGCAGGTGACAGGTCCTTGGCTTTGAACTATAGACCAATAAGCCTTACCTCCATAGTGGGAAAACATATGGAATCAATAATTGCCAAAACAATTAGTAGCCATCTTGATAGGCACAGACTGATTAATGAATCTCAACACGGTTTTACAAAGGGGCGTTCCTGTCTTACGAATTTACTAACTTTTTTCACTAAGGTATTTGAGGAGGTAGATCATGGTAATGAATATGATATTGTGTATATGGACGTCAGTAAGGCTTTCGATAAAGTTCCACACCAGAGGCTATTGCAGAAACTTAAGGTACACGGAATAGGAGGAGAGATTTTTTCCTGGGTAGAGGCATGGCTGACAAATAGGCAGCAGATAGTTTGCATAAATGGGGAGAAATCAGAATGGGGGCACGTTACAAGCGGTGTTCCTCAGGGGTCAGTGTTGGGCCCGTTGTTGTTCACAATTTACATAAACGATATAGATAAGGGAATAAATAGCGACATAAGCAAATTTGCTGATGACACCAAAATAGACCATCCAATTCATTCTAATGAGGACACTAGAGCACTCCAGGATGACTTGAATAGACTGATGCAATGGTCAGAGAAGTGGCAGATGCAGTTTAATATTGACAAATGCAAAGTTCTAAATGTTGGACAGGTAAATATCCATGCCACATACAAACTAAATAATATAGATCTTAATACTACTGCTTGCGAAAAGGATTTAGGAGTTCTGGTTAGCAGTAATCTAAAACCAAGACAACAGTGCATTAGTGTTCGCAATAAAACTAACAGAATTCTTGGCTTCATATCTAGAAGTATAAATAATAGAAGTCCTCAGGCTGCTCTTCAACTCTATATATCCTTGGTTAGGCCTCATTTAGACTATGCTGCTCAGTTCTGGTCACCGTATTACAGAATGGATATACTAAATGCTCTGGAAAATGTACAGAGGAGGATGACAAAGATGATCCCATGTATCAGAAATCTTCCCTAAGAGGATAGACTGAGGGCCCTGAATCTGCACTCTCTCGAAAGGCGTAGATTTAGGGGGGATATGATTGAGGTGTAGAAATGGAAAACAGGAATAAATTAAGGGGATGTAAATAGTGTGCTGAAAATTTCCAGCCAAGACAGGACTCGCAGCAATGGTTTCAAGTTAGAAAAATTCAGATTCAGGAAGGATATAGGAAAGCACTGGTTTGGTAATAGAGTTGTGGATGAGTGGAACAAACTCCTGAGTACAGTTATTTAGGCTAAAATGCTGTGTAGTTTTAAAAATAGATAAATACATGGGTGGGTTTGGGTGGGTGTGAGTTGGACCTGACTAGCTTGTGCTGCTGGGTCTGGTGCCATGCTCCTTCCTTGAGTGGAGGTGACCAGACTGGATGGGTCACTGGGCTAATCCAGGGGGGGAGGAGTCATTGGGCTAATCCGGGGGGGGGGGGGGGGGGGGGGTAATGTACCTGCTTCGCATGGGTCAGTAGGCCTGTTGCAGTGTTCCTTCTTTCTTATGTTCTTACCTGAAATCTCGCATGTGTACGAGACAGAAAAAAAAGACACCAGCAATCCAACCATCATGTAAAACAATTACAGGCTTCCATTTTACACTCACTTGGCAGGACGGTAGTACCTCCCTGGGCGGTTGCTGTCTACCAACCTACTACCTATAGGTAGTTAAATATTGATAATAATTTAACATGAATTAAAAATGTATTTTTTCTTGATATTTTATTAATTCACAAAATTTTCAGCAGTACAGTGGTACCTTGACTTGCGAGTGCCCCAACTTACGAGTTTTCAGAGTTACAAGCTATCACTCAGTCAATTTTTTGCTTTGAATTGCGAGCCAAAATCCGAGTTACAAGCGAGCTTCAGATACGCCGCCACTAGTTGGCTAAAAAATGCCACAACAGTGCACATGGTTACCTCACTGTGGAAGTATCTCTCTTGTGTTATGCATGTATTCTGTGCAGTTATTTTGCCAAATTTCTTTTTTCTAACCATGGGTCCTAAGAAAGTAAGTGTAAAGGACAGTGCTGAGAAGAAGAGAATGATGTCTATTGAATTAAAGCATGAAATCAAAGAAAAACACGAGTGAGGTGTGCATGTAGCCGACTTGGCAAGACAGTACAAGCATAGTATGTACTTTGTGCCTTCTCTGCAAGACAGCACGAGGCATTTATGCTGATTTACTTCCGAAATATTCACCTAAAATGTAGGCTGGTCTCCTGACTCGGGGAAAAAAAATAAAGAGAAAATCGCTTTTGTTTCAGTGTTTTCCTTATGAAACTAGTGATCTAGTGCAGTTAGCCTCACAAACACTGTTTTCTCTCGTAATAAGATCTCAGAAGGGCCTTTTCACAAATGATCACTTGAGAGATGCTATCTCCTGCTATCTGTTTTTCATTTATCCACACCAATAACAGTCTCTCAACATCTTCTAACACTTGCGGTCGCTGTTTCGTAATCACAGTTGCACCTTTTGCAACAACAGCTTCCTTGATTGCCATTTTCCTGGTCACTATAGTAGAGATGGTTGATTGAGGTTTTGTATACAACCTGGCCAGCTCCGACACACGCACTCCACTTTCGTACTTTGCAATTATCTCTTTCTTCATTTCGATAGCCATTAGCACCCTTCTTCTCGAAGGGTTGGCACTAGAAGCTTTCTTGGGGCCCAAAGTGACTTATTTTGCAGAAACAAGCACCAAAAACACTGATAATATGGAATGTACCAAATGTATCCTTAGATGCGAGCACACTGGCTGGCTTGTAAACACTGGCACACACGGGGCAGTTCAGGCCACATGTGGACACATCTTGGACGAATCGCGTATACCGGATTTTTTAACGGGAACCGAGGCAAAATTTTTGCATTAAAACGCATCGAATACCGGATTTATCGGATACCGATGGCATCGCGAACCGGGGGTCCACTGTAGTACAGTATTAGCATTTATACATTAAAAAATTCATTCATATTGTGATGGTTTTCAGCATTATTCAATGCAATCACTGGTCTGATTGTGCAAGCTCATGAAAAAAATATGTAAATATTTCTACCCTAAGTTGTAAACATTTCTACTGTAAGTCCTCTTGTTCATTTCCCCATTCTTGCTTATTTACTATTTTATTCCATAACACTTATTTCTTAGTTTCATGTTTATGTGTGGCAATATAAATTATGTAAAATATCTGTAAATGATTAGGTAGTAGGTTGGTAGACAGCAACCGCCCAGGGAGGTACTACCGTCCTGCCAAGTGAGTGTAAAACGAAAGCCTGTAATTGTTTTACATGATAGGATTGCTGGTTTCCTTTTTTCTGTCTCTTAAACATGCAAGATTTCAGGTACATCTTGCTACTTCTACTTACACTTAGGTCACACTACACATACATGTACAAGGATATATCTACACACCCCTCTGGGTTTTCTTTTATTTTCTTTCTAGTTCTTTTCTTGTTTATTTCCTCTTATCTCCATGGGGAAGTGGAACAGAATTCTTCCTCCGTAAGCCATGCGTGTCATAGGAGGTGACTAAAATGCCGGGAGCAAGGGGCTAGTAACCCCTTCTCCTGTATATATTGCTAAATTTGAAAGGAGAAACTTTTGTTTTTCCTTTTGGACCACCCCACCTCAGTGGGATATGGCTGGTACGTTGAAAGAAAAAAGTTGAAAGATCTGTAAATGAACAAAATTCTGACAAACATTTATTTATCCATCACTCACATGTAAACATTGTCTACATAAACAAATTACCACATGCTTACCAGAGTCTCTAGGACGAGAAATCTTGAGAGTGACAGTGTCACCAGAATTCTGAAGCATGAGGATGGCCTCACTAAGTGGCTTTCCTCTCAAGGAGGCACCATTGATAGCCAGGAGTCGATCACCTACATGAATGGCCCCAGTTCGGTCTGCTAGCCCACCTGTTTGTAAAATAAAGCAGTCAGTGGTATGGATGATAATATATAAATAATCTAGTCTATTTATTCCTTCAAAAGTGGTCCTGATGTTGATGAAGGTCTCCTGATCTAAGGAACTGGAGCTAGCTCCTCTTCTTTGGTTCAAACATCATAACTTTCCATTCTCCAAAGCACCGTATAACCTTCATGGGTTTAGGTCTTCCATGAATGCAATAATTTATTTCATTCAATTAGTATGTATGAATGAAATGAGAATGAATGTCATTTACATTTTACAGTGGTAATATATTAACTACATTAATATTCTTGCTCTTTCCTGAAATTTGTGTCTTTCCTGAGGTATATTTAATATCATTACATTAAATAACTCAAGTCATTAATATAATGGAGTTTGTTATAAACTGAATCACTATGACCTATGCAATAAATATCACTTAATATTCTCCATTCAAAAGAAGACAGCAAAGTCAGCATCAATACAAAAAATTTTTACTACTCATTAACTTAATTTTTCATTTTAGATAAACTTAGAACTCTGGCAATGGCTAAAATGAATCAACGTAAAACACACCAGAAACAGACTGCCTCAATTCACTTTGCATTACAGTAATGTACTTAAATTTTTGAGAAAAATGACAGCCCTTAACTTCTTATGAACCATGAACCATTTTTGCTTCCATTTTGCTGTATTTGGTCAAGAATGATATGACAGACACCAGTAAAGCTACTATGGTCTAACAATAAATGAAGTAAAGAAAATTAAAAATGCAGTAATATGTATTGCTTATAGATATTATAGGATAAAATACATATCCTTGTTTGTGGTCAAGAACTGCAGTAAATATAACAAACACTTAGGGCAAAGATTATGCAAATCTGCACCATGTTCAAACAAAAACAGAAGCACAAATTATTTTATTTCATATTAACTCTCACTCTTTCAAGAGTTGCTTAAAATGTAATAGTGAACTGTATCCAGTAGTTGCTAGACTATTAAAAAATGGTTGAAATACTAATCAATACAAAGTTTTGTAACAGGTGCTCAAGTAATGACAAAACACTATACCTGGAGCAAGACCCGCAATATAAATAGGATCGAAGGGTTCCTCACTACCAGAAATCGTAATTCCTAGTGCCCCTCCATGACGCACCAGTTCCACTGTGTAAATCACTAGTCCACCACTCTCTTCTGTATCATAAATACAATTATAGTTTATCATATTTCAACATTATGTATATTAAAATAAAATAAGGAAATGTTACATGACTAAATATACAGTAATTTATTTTCATTACTATACTCATAATTTAAAAAAACATGTACACAAAATGAACATGCTCGAAAAATAAAATAATTCATTACTGCTTTATAGTCCCATATATTAATTCTATAAAAATTAACAAATTCTTATTATCAGTACTGTAACTAATCTAACACAAAGCATGGCATAGAATAACTGTTTTCTGATTAACATAATGGCTGTCACACAACGAGGCAGGGTGACCCAAAAAGAAATGTATGTAATGTCTTTCTTTTTACATTTTGTAATTTATACAAGAGAAGGGGTTACTAGCCTCTTGCTCCCAGTATTTTAATCGCCTCTTACGACACATGGCTTATGAAGAATAACTTAAAACATACCAGACAATTTACTTATTGCACAGTGACTATCTCCCCCCGAGATATGTACCAAAAAAGGAAATACATATCCTTCACTTAATAAATGGCTGTCTTGCCAGAAGTGTACAAACATCATAATTCAAATAATCTTCGGTACTGCAATATTCACACCAGAAACCGTTTCCCTGAATTCCTTTATAAATGTTGTATTGCTTGTACTCCAACAGAACTCCGAGTGAATCGATGCTTTCACACAGGCCTAGTGAGTGTTCAACCCCTACCGCTTACCATTTCCTTTTACACCTCTCCATCAGTCCTTCCTGAGATGACCCCTTAACCCTCCTTCCACCCCACATTTATAATCCCTCTTAGGCACTGTTCTGCTCCAGCCCATCTAAATGTTGAAACCACTTCAAGAACCTCTTCTTCAACCATCTGAATTATATGTATGATAACCTCACTGTCTTCAAATTCCTATGCTTCAAATTCTATGCATAATATTTATACCATACACTGCTGTCATATATGGCATCTCCACTGCTTCCGGCCTCATACTTGTGATCTTTAGTCCATGCCTCACACCCATATAGACGTTTTTGTACCACTATACTATGGTAGATATAATATATGCATTACATAATAGATCTAATATTGTTGTGAAAGAAATTACAAACAGTTCTGCTCTGTATATTATTTTTTTATTATTTACTAACACATCGGCCAATTCCCACCAAGGCAGGGTGGCCCGAAAAAGAAAAACTTTCATCATCATTCACTCCATCACTGTCTTGCCAGAGGGGTGCTTTACACTACAGTTATAAAACTACAACAGTAACACCCTTCCTTCAGAGTGCAGACACTGTACTTCCCATCTCCAGGACTCAAGACCGGCCTGCCGGTTTCCCTGAATCCCTTCATAAATGTTACTTTGCTCACACTCCAACAGCACGTCAAATATTAAAAACCATTTGTCTCCATTCACTCCTATCAAATACACTCATGCACGCTTGCTGGAAGTCCAAGCCCTTCGCACACAAAACCTCCTTTACCCCCTCTCTCCAACCTTTCTTTCCTTGGCCGACCCCTACCCCGCCTTCCCTCCACTACAGATTTATACACTCTCGAAGTCATTCTGTTTCGTTCCATTCTCTCTACATGTCTGAACTACCTCAGCAACCCCTCCTCAGCCCTCTAGATAATAGTTTTGATAATCCTGCACCTCCTCCTAATTTCCAAACTATGAATTCTCTGCATTATATTCACACCATACATTGCCCTCAGACATGACATCTCCATTGCCTTCAGCCTTCTCCTCATTGCAACATTCACCACCCATGCTTCACACCCATATAAGAGTGTTGGTATAACTACACTCTCATACATTCCCCTCTTTGCTTCCACAGATAAAGTTCTTTGTCTTCACAGATTCCTAAGTGCACCACTCACCCTTTTCCCCTCATCAGTTTTATGATTCACCTCATCCTTCATAGACCCATCTGCTGACACGTCCACTCCTAAATATCTGAATATATTCACCTCCATACTCTCTCCCTCCAATGTATCTGGATATCTGTATATTATGGATTTTAAAACAAATCTCACCTGAATATAGTTCATCTTTTTGCACTCTTAGTGTGACAATTTCATCACAACATTGAAGAATGGTTTTAGCATCATCCAAGGTAAGATTTTCTAAGCGAGTGTCATCAATAGCCAAGAGTCTGTCACCTGGCTGCATGGTACCAGATCGATGTGCTGGTGAACCACGGACCACCTCACTGATTAGCAGTGGCTCTCCTGAACCTGCACGGCGTCCAGCTGAGTATGGTAAAAAAAAAAAAATCTCAGTTCTGTAGTACAATAGACCGTCATTTAACCCTTTCAGGGTTTCCAACGTACTAGTACAGCTTACACACCAGGGTTATTGGCGTACTAGTACGCCTAAATTCTAGCTCCTCAAATTTAGTGAGAGAAAGCTGGTAGGCCTACATATGAAAGAATGGGTCTATGTGGTCAGTGTGCACAGTATAAAAAAAATCCTGCAGCACACAGTGCATAATGAGAATAAAAAAACTCTGTGTTTTTGGTTTAAAAACCGACTTTGCAGTGTATTTTCGTATGGTATTTATGGTTGTATTTTAGTTTTCCTGGTCTCATTTTATAGAATGGAAGACATATTACAGAAATTGAGATAATTTTGATTGGTTTCATAATGAAAAGTACCTTGAAGTTGAGCTCAAAGTAGCAGAAATGTTCGATTTTTATCAAAGTTCAAAAGTAAACAAATCATGCCAAGCGTCCAATACATGTCAACTGGCGAGTCTAATATTCTTTCACAAGTGCCCTGATATTATTTATACCATTTCTACACTAATGCAGTAGTCTGCATAACAGTAAATCTATTTTTTGTGAGAATAAAAATTCAAAGTGGAAAGCAAAAGAGATGTAAGAGGGGCCTGGGGACGTGACTAATGAACAGAGAAAATGTTATTTTAGTGCCAGGAATGTCTGTCTTGTTTATTCTGGACCCTATTTGGAAATTGGCATCTTCTGAAATTTGTGTGAAATTGGCAAAATTGCCAATTTCTGACCACTTTATTGGATAGTTGAAATCGGTAAATGAGTGGTTTCTTGTACTCATTTGATAGAAAAAATGGAGTTCTCGCAAAATAGATATGATTTTTGTCGACTAGCACACTGGAATTGGCTGAAAATAGGGCTCAAAGTGGGCGAAATCGCCAATGCATAAACATAGTCGAGACCACTAACTTTGCAAGAGCATAATTCTGTAAGTTTTCCATCAAATTTCATGCTTTTGGTGCCATTATGATCGTGAAAAGATTCTTTATCATTTCACAAGAAAAAATAATTTTTTTTTCCAAAAAATTTTCAACTCTGAGAACAAGTTTAACCCCTTGACTGTCGCAACCCCAAATTCTGAGGTCTCCTGGTGTCGCAAAATCCCCCCCCCCAATTTATTTTTTTGTTATGATAGAGAATCTTTTCCCGATTGTAATGACACCAAAAGAACGAAATTTGATGGAAAACTTACGGAATTACACTCTTGCAAAGTTAGCGACCTTTGCGATACTTACGAATCGGCGATTTTGCCCACTTTGAGCCCTATTTTCGGCTAATTCCATTGTTCCAGTCGACCAAACTCATAGCTATTTCTTTAGAACTCCATTTTTTCTATCGACTGAGTACAAGAAACTGCCCATTTACTAATTTCAACTACCCAATAATGTGGTCAGAAGTTGGCAATTTGGCCAATTTCACGAAAATTAAAAAATATGAGTTTCAAAATAAGGTCCTCTCTTCTATGTGCGGGTTATTTGTGTATGAACAATGCAGACATTCCTGGCTCTAAAATAACATTTTCTTTGTTCATCAGTCACGTCTCCAGGCCCCTCTGATATTACTCTTGCTTTCCATTTTGAATTTTTATTCAAACAAAAAATAGAAGATGTACTGTTATGTAGACTACTGCAATATTGTAGTAACTGTATAAATAATGTCAACCCATTCATGATTGCATATTAGAATGGCTAGTTGGACATTTATTGGAAAATGACATCATTTGTTTATGTTTGAACATCGGCAAAACTCAAACATTTCCCCTACTTTGAGCTCCATTTCAAGGTTCTTTTCATAGTAAAACCAATCAAAATCACATCTATTTCTATAATATGTTTTCCATTCTATCAAATGAGACCACGAAAACAAGAATACAACCATAAATACTATACAAAAATAGACTACAAAGTCGGCATTTTAATTAAAAAAAAAAGGTTGTATTTTTTTTTCATTATGCACTGCATGCTGCAGGATTTTTTTTATATGGTGCACACTGACCACACAGACCCATTCTCTCACATGTGGGCCTACCAGCTTTCTCCTGCTTGATTTGAAGCCACTAGAATTTATGAGTATATATACATAAAAAACAGTGGCTTGTAAGACATATATATATACGACCGAAACAGTCAAATGGTAAAGAGAGGGCCTCTTGACCCTGAAAGGGTTAACACAGTAGTTACGTTCCTGAAAATGCCGTGCTAGGTAAAACCGTGTTTGATGAACTGAAGAACTTACAGAAAAAAATAGGGTTACGTTCCTGAGAGCCCCCCCCCCCCCCCCCAAAAAAAAAATTAGGCCTTTACCTCTTACAAAAATAAAAGTGAATATGTAATTGTAGTTCAGTGTTGTGATGTATTGTGTTGTTTTTACTGCTTAAGACTACAAATGTAACCAAAATAATAGTATTTACCTTAAAGTGTGGGTGCTGGTGTTTGTGGATGATTGTGAAGAGTGGAGAGTTATGCTGTGGCTCTACTGGGCTGAGGTGGATGGTAGAGGTCCTGGTACTGAAGTCGATGGTTGTACTGGAGTGTCTAACTTTAAGTCATTCATTCAGTCAGTCAAGTCATTCAGTCAGCCAGTCAAGTCATTTTGTCAGTGAAGTCAGTAAGTCAAGTCATTCAGTCAGCCAGTGAAGTCAGTAAGTCAAGTCATTCAGTAAGTCAGTCAAGTCATTCAATAAGTCAGTTAAGTCATTCAGTAAGTCAGTCAAGTCATTCAGTAAGTCAGTCAGACAAATCATTCAGTAAGTCAGTCAAGTCATTCAGTCAGTAAGTCAAGTCATTCATTCAGTCAAGTCATTCAGTAAGTCAAGTCATTCAGTAAGTCAGTCATGTCATTCAGTAAATCAGTCAAGTCATTCAGTCTGTCAAGTCAGTTAGTCAAGTCATTTAGTCAGTAAGTCAAGTCATTCAGTCTGTAAGTCAAGTCATTTAGTAAGTCAGCCAAGTCATTCTGTGAGTCAGTCAAGTCATTCAGTAAGTCAGTCAAGTCAGTAAGTTATTCAGTCAAGTCAGTAAGTTATTCAGTCAAGTCAGTAAGTTATTCAGTAAGTCAGTCATTCAGTAAGTCAGTCAGTCACACGAACTTATGTTTACCTCTTTTTATATGTACAAAGTAACACTCCACAGGCTACCTCTTGTCTAATATCTTTGTTTCCTTTGATAATTCTAAGACTTAAATGCTTATAGTACCTTTTCTTGCCACTTTCAGCAACACTGGTATGCCTACTGGGTGTCATGATTGCTTGGCAGATATAAGATATAGTAATTAAAAGATCAAAACACAATTCACAAACAGAGCTAGCTTGTAGCAGAGAAAGACTGGATGCGTATGAAGTATGAATGCTGGGATGGTGGGATGGTGTCAGGGGGTGGCAGGGGATGGCGGGAGGTCTTACCTGTTGATCCACAACAAGGAGGCCGCTTGAGGAAAAGAGAAATTTTTTTTCCTTCCCCCAATCTGAACCGTGTTAAATTAATTTTACGACGTGTTACATAAAATTGTGTCGCAATTCTTCAATCGTGCAATATCCAAATCGTACCAAATAAACTCATGCTAATTGATGGTCTACTGTAGATGAGATTATGCAACTCCAACCCTCTGTACACCAATATGTAGTACTTTATTATATAAGCACTTTTCTTTAGTCACTGAAGAGTGGTTAAATGGAAGAAATTCATACATGTTAGTGTATGAAAGTACAGTGGAACCTCAGCTTACGAACTTAATCCATTCCGTGACCTTGTTCGTATCCTGATTTGTTCGTATGCCGAGTCAATTTTTCCTCATTTAAATTAATTGAAAAACCAGTAATCCGTTCTGGTGGAATTCCTGCTCTGAGAGGCAGGAAAAATACACTTCAATATATTGCTAATATCAACTCTATGGCTTATTTATCTATCACAAGTGATCTAATATGACATAATAAGCAATATAAATAACATAGAAACCTGATATGTACTCTAGAATGAATAAAAATGTCATTGTGTAACAAGTGGAGGCGGCCATAACTGCTCCTGCGTTGTTGTGGTATTCACTGCTATCTAGTGACGGCCTTTCGAAGCTGTCTGTTATTATAATTATTGTTATAGTACATGTACATTGTTATATTATTATACGTGTTATTATTACATTATTGTTGAAATGGGGAAGCGCTTGTGGGGGGGGAGGGGATGGAAGGTACAGTGGACCCCCGGATTTTGTAGTTGTCAGATTTCGTTATATTAAAAAAATAGTAATGTTTTGTCATCAAAATATTGGTTTGGTGATCGTCATTGAACTCTGTAATAGTCATTCATCCCGAATGTGTCCTCGCGACCCAACACATGATTTGCAGCCAGTGTGCCATTGTTTATCAGCCAGTGAGAACGATCCCACGCATTCATACGATACATTCTGTATTATTCCATTCTTTTTAGTTCTTGTAACTGCTATATAAGCCACCATGGGCCCAAAGAAAGCTTCTAGTGCCAGCCCTTTGGTAAAGAGGGTGACCCTAAGGAGCCTATGCCAGCTGTGGAAAGTATTGTGGCATTGGGGAATTCCATGGGGTTGGATGTGAGTTTCAAGGAATTGTGGAGGACCACTACAGAGCTGCAAGACCTTCATCTGCAACAGCAACAGACCACAGCTCAGGAAATTGCTTCAGAGGAGGAGGAAGAGAGATGGACAAAGGTGCCTTCTTCAAAGATTAAGGACATCTGTGCAAAGTGGACTGAGGTGCAAACATTTATGGATGAACTTCACCCTGACAAAGCTGTTGCAGGCTGTGTTGGCAACATGTACAATGACAATGTTGTGTCCCATTTTAGGGAAGTTTTAAAGAAATGCTAAATACAGACCTCTCTGGAACACTTTTTTGAGCAACAGGGGTCCAGTGACTCTCAAGCTGGTCCTACCTGGAGACCTGGAGAGAGTTCCGGGGGTCAACGCCCCCGCGGCCCGGTCTGTGACCAGGCCTCCTAGTGGCATTAAAAAACATAGAAGGGAAGTAACCCCAGAAAAGGACTTGGTCCTTGAAGTCATTATAGAGGGAGATTCCCCTTCCAAACAATAGTACACCTCCATTCTCTGCCCTCCTCCCATCTCATCACTCATCAACAAGTCTTCAATAAAGGTAAGTGTCATTTTATTATTGTTTTATTCTGCATGTCTTATTGTTTTCTGTGTAGGTAAATGTATATTTCATGTAAAAAACTTATTTTTTTAATACTTTCGGGTGTCTGGAACGGATTATAGGGAAAATTAATTTGGAAATTGTTAGATTCAGGTTTAGTCACTCTCTCTGGAATGGATTAATTACGAAAACCGTGGGTCCACTGTATTCAGGCTTAATTTAGGGAACTGGAACACAGATCCAATTCCCTAGATCAAGAGCCCCTCACCACGTATGTACTACTACTAATAATAATACAATATAATAATAATAATAATAATACAATATAATAATAATAATAATACAATATAATAATAATAATAATACAATATAATAATAATACTAATACTAACAGTAAGGAGAAACTTCCAAAGGCTGCCAGTAGTTGGTGCCACCATCAGCAAAACATTGGTAACCACTACTTTTTACCTGTCTAGACTTAAGTAGTCTATAAGTACACTGTATTAGGTTAAGTATGCCCGAAATGCCTCAGCATGATAGTGGCTCTCTTTGCTCCAATCATATTATGATATGTAAACACACATTGTAACCAAATAAATAAATAAATTATTTATTTATTTATTTAGGGAACCTCCCATGAGGGGGAAATACGCATCCTGAAATTTCGTTTGTATCCAGAAGCAAAAAATCGACTGAACGATGGTTCGTATCCTGAAAAGTTCACATGGTGGGGCATTCGTAAGCCGAAGTTCCACTGTACTGAATACAATAACACCCCAATTATGATAACATTCAATATTCCCTTTACAAAGCACTTCAGTCAACACTAAGAACACTTCTCTGGCTATTGTCGAGAAATTTAAACCATTTCTGTGTTTTATACTTATCAAACTATGGAAGAAAGCCAATTACTAATGGGCATTTCATGAATAAATATGGTTATTTGTAGTGCCAGTCTCCACAGTCTCCTTTTCTTGGTGTGGTGCCACAACCCCTAAATTAAAAACTAACCATGGGATTTTGTTCAATCTGTGCTCAATGGCTTTTCAATGCCCAAGTTTTTTCTAGTCATTCTTTCTAATGAATGTTAATATTAAATTAGACCAATATTAAAAGTTGTATGGCCTTTGAAACAAAATGAGACCAGTCATAAACAGAATTTGTAATGCAGACACATTTTGCATTATTCATGGATTCCGTGTCTTTGGAACCCCCTTAGGAGATTGCTTGATGCTGATGAGGGGTTCTTGGTCCAACCCTTGTCCTCTCATTCCCTGGATCAAGCCTGACTGCTTCCTATTTCCCTGGGCATTGTACGATCTTACAAGTGTTCTGTTTCCCACTAATTTCTTTTTGTTTTTTTCAACAAACCAGCTGTATTCCATCAAGGTAGAAGAAGGGGTTACTAGGCCCTTGCTCCTGTCATTTTAGTTGCCTCTTACAACACACACAACTTATGAAGGAAGAATTCTTTTGCACTTCTCCAAGGAGATAAATGGAAATAAAGAAGAACAAGAACTATTAAGAAATTAGAAGAAAACCCAGATGGGTGTGTAAATATATACAGTGGTACCTTAGTATACATCTGCTCTGGAATAAGTCCAACTTGGTATACGTCCTGTTTGGACGTGAAAATTTTTGCTTGGTATACGACCTTTGTTTGGAATAAGACTCGCGTGCTAGAAAACTCAGTTACCTGTGATATGGAGGTCAAACAGCAAGGCCTGGGTAACCAGAGAATATTTCAGCAAATGGTTTAATGTTGTGTCTGGGCAGTGTAAAAAGTTATTTAGAGGAGAAAAACCTGCCTCTGAAGGCCCTCCTCATAATGGACAATGCTCCAGCTCATCCTCCAAGCTTGCAGGACTGTGTGCTGCTAGAGTTTGACTTCATCACTATAAAGTTTCTTCCCCCTAACACTACTCCTCTCATTTAGCCCATGGATCAGCAGGTCATCAGTAATTTCAAGAAACTCCACACTAAAGCACTATTCCAGAGGTGTTTTGAAGTGACCGCTGACACAAAGTTAACCCAGAGAGAGTTTTGGAAAGATCACTTTACTATCGCCCATTGCATAACTCTCATTGACAAAGCCTGACAGGAAGTTTCATAAAGAACAATGAACTCTGCATGGAGGAATTTGTGGCCAGAAGCAGTGGCTGAAAGGGACTTTGAGGGCTCTGAGGCTGTGTCTATAGTGGAGGATATTGTCTCTCTGGGCAGGTCCATGCATCTGGATGTGAGTGATGGTGATGTGGAGGGGCACAGGGAAGAGCTGACCACTGAGGAGCTGCAGGAACTTGAGGAGGAGCACAAGACTAAGATAGATGCACTCTCTAGGCTCAGAAGAGGATACAGAGGAAGCCCCTACTTCATTAATCAAGGAAATCTTTGCCAAATGGATAGACGTCAAAACCTTTGCAGAGAAGTACCACCCCAACAAAGGCCAAACAAGCCATAACAGCATTGTCTGGAATGACCAGACAATGTCACATTTCTAAAACATCCTGAGGAGAAGGCAGAGGCACAGTTCTTTGCACAGATTTTTAGTAAAAGTCAAACCTGGTGAGCTTTAACGAGATCCAAATAGGGAAAAGAGACAGAAAAGAGAAGGGGACTCTCCTTCCAAACAATAACATTTCCTCCTCCTCCCTTCTCAGCACTATCCTAGCAGGCACTCGACTCTTTTCAACAAAGTAAAGTGAGGTTAAATTTGCATTTATTTTATCTAATTCTTTTGTATTTATGTATGTATTTTAGTATTAAGCAGTGTTTAAATTATTTTATACAACTCCATCAATGTATAATATGCCAATAATAATAGGATTTTTTTTCATGGGAATGGATTAATTGTTTTCCCTATATTTCTTATGGGAAAATTCGTTTGGTATATGTCCTGTTTGGTAAAAGTCCAAGGTCCTGGAATGGATTAAGGATGTATACTGAGGTACCACTGTATATGCGTGTACATGCATGTGTAGTGTGACTTAAGTGTAAGTAGAAATAGCAAAGATATACTTTTTTTTTTCAATGAACTGGCCATATCCTACTGAGGCAGGGTGACCTAAAAAGAAAAACAAAAGTTTTTTTTTTTTAAATTTAGTAATGTATACATGAAAAGGGGTTGCTAGGCCCTTGCTCCCAGCATTTCAGTCGCCTCTTATGACACGCATGGTTTACGGAGGAAGAATTCTGTTCTACTTTCCCACAGAGGTAAGAGGAAATAAACAAGAGCAAGAACTAGTAATAAAATAGAAAAATATCCAGAGGGGTGTGTGTATGTATATGTTTGTACATGCATGTATAGAGTGACCTAAGTGTAAGAAGAAGTAGCAATATGTACCTGAAATCTTGCACGTTTATGAGACAGAAAAAAGACACCAGCAATCTTACTATCATGTAAAACAATTACAGGTCCTGCCACTAAATACTGTATAATAATATGTCCATGGGACCTCTAGGTGCCAATTTTACATTACCCAATCTAATATTTATTGGTACACCAGTG
Source organism: Cherax quadricarinatus (assembly GCF_026875155.1). Lineage (NCBI taxonomy): Eukaryota > Metazoa > Arthropoda > Malacostraca > Decapoda > Parastacidae > Cherax > Cherax quadricarinatus. The sequence continues at coordinate 21,137,820 of NC_069425.1, read as the reverse complement.
ATATACTGTATAATACATTAACCCTTTCAGGATCCAGAGGCCAAATTTCAAAGTGTGCACCAGTGTCCAAGAATTTTCAAAAAATAATTTTGTTATTTTTTCTTATGAAATGGTAGAGAATCTTTTTCTGAAGGTAATAAAACAAAAAGTATGAAATTTGGTGGAAAACTGACGAAATTTTGCTCTCGCGAATTTTGATGTGTCAACGATATTTACGCATTGACGATTTTGCCGACTTTGACTCTCATTTTAGGCCAATTACATTATTCCAGTTGACCAAATTCTTAGCTATTTCACTAGTATTACTTCTATTCTATTGACTGAGCACAAGAAATCACCAAGTCAACTGCTTCAACTACAAAATAAAGTGATTGGAAATTGGTAATTTGGCCAATTTAATGCAATGTTCAAAATATTCCAATTTCAAAATAGGGTCCAGAATAAACAATGTAGGCATTCCTGACACTAAACTAACATTTCCTCTGTTCATTAGTTACATTTTCAGGCTTTACAAATGAATTCCATTTTGATTTTTTATTCACATAATGAATTTTTATTCAAACCAAAAAATAGAAGATGTACTGTTATGCAATATTCTAACAACTGTATAAATAATATCAGCGCATTTGTGAATGTATATTAGACCCACCAGCTGACATGTATTAGATGTGTGAGGTCATTTGTTTACTCTTGAACATCGGCAAAAATTTAACATTCCCGCTACTTTGAGCTCACTTTCAAGCAATTTTCAGTAGTAAAACCAATCAAAATCAGTTCTATTTCTGTAATGTATCTTCCATTCTATCAAATGAGACTGAGAAATTGCAAATACAACTATAAAAATAATACGAAAAAACACTGCAAAATCAGTTTTAATCGAAAATTACGGTCTCAGTTTTTTCTCTCATTATGCACTGTGTGCTCCAGGATTTGTTTTATGTGGTGTCCACATACCACATAGATGTATTTTCTCATATCTAGGCCCAAATTTACCGCTCACAGCTTATCAGAGTGAGCTGAGCTCATGACGTAGATCTATGGTTTGGACGCTCAATGTAAAGCCGCAGATCTATGTCACAGACCCTGAAAGGGTTAATACTGAATAATTAAGTTACCAAATTTGCATAAAATATTCACAAGATAAAACATTTCCAGTTATGTTCTAAAAGATAAAGGAGTGCACCTACCTGTCAAAGTAATACCAAGCCCATTGTGTCTTTTGGCTAACTTGACTGCAAATGTGCCAGATGAAGGCACAACTGAGTCAGCAACATCAAATTCAACGTCGAGTGTGACTGTTGGACGAGAGTTAGCTACCATCTGTGTGACTTCACTTACACCAAGACCTGACACACTGCGGCCATTCACCCCCATTAGGCGGTCACCTACACTTACAACACTACATCTGTTAAGAAAAACCATAAGTATATATTTAATTAACAAATTTAGGAAAATCAGATAATGCATAAAATACAGAAGTATGCAAAATTTACATCCTTAAAATTATAGATATAGCTTTCGAATGCTTCTGCTTTAAAACATATTGCACTGCATATTAAAGATTGTTTTCAATTTAATCAAATTTACTTTTGACCATATGACATACTGTATAGTAGTTGCAAATACACAGCATTAGATAATGTAAGTGTATAGTTCTACTAAAAAATGCAGTCTAATATTTTGTAAATATTTCACGTCAGTGCCACTAGCAAACTGGAACCAACTTGTCAGCTGGGCCTCCTGGGTCAATGGCAGCAATAACAGGCAAGGCTGTGTCAGGGTCTGCTGGGTGTGGGGGTGGGCGAAGTACCAGTCCATAACCACGACCTTCTACCACCAGTGTTACTGTGAGACACTCTGGATGACACACGCCAACCCTCCCTACACTTCCTCCTCCAGTGGTGTGTGATGAAATAGATCCTGTAGCAAGTGCAACATAGCAGTAGTGCATACAAATTGGCATTAAATTACATACAATAATGGCCCAGTAAAATTTCAATGAAATGGACCTCGATAAAGCACATAGTAGTTAAAACAGAGAAAAAAAAATCTGGCCAAAGGCTCAACATGTATGTTTAATGGAGTATCAGATTAAAATAGTGCCAATTTCACAGACTTGATGAGACCCTGTATAATTTTTCATGTTTTTTTTTGTAGTAACACAAAAAGTACATAACACTGTGCCTTTACTAAACAATGGACCCATGTAAGGAGAGTGCATGTTTTTTTTTTAAATTTCATGATTAAAAAATTAATACAAATTAGATATGAAGATCATTTTCCAAGTTCCCATGTTAAGTTATAAAAGTCTTCTTTGGGAAGATGTAATTCACTCAACACATTTTTTGCTTAATGACTCATTCCTTCTGTATCCTGTCTAGGTCTTTAAGCAGGTGCCCATTGTAATGATAAAAAAAATAGATAAGATAGGTGCTGATGGCTGCAAGAATCAATTTGCTAATGAGAAAAGGGAAGAGAGGTGGTGGGAGGGGTGCAGGCTACATGTTCTCCAAAATGTCCACCTTACTTGTGTGCAGCACTGAACGACCCTCACTAATTTGGCGCTTCCACAAATATAACAAAATCAGATTATCATTTACAGTTAAACCTTAATCACTAACATGATAAAAATATAAAAGCTTTAACCCCTTGACTGTTGCAACCCCAAATCCTGAGGTGTCTCCTGGTGGTGCAAAATTTCCAAACAAAAAAAAACAAATATTTTTTCTTATGAAATGATAGAGAATCTTTTCCCAATTGTAATGACACCAAAAGAGCGAAATTTGATGGAAAACTGATGGAATTATACTCTCGCGAAGTTAGCGAGCTCGGCGATATTTACGAATCGGCGATTTCGCCCAATTTGAGCCCTATTTTCGGCTAATTCCATTGTTCCAGTCAACCAAACTCATAGCCATTTCTTTATAACTCATTTTTTCTATCATTTGAGTACAAGAAACTGCCCATTTACCAATTTCATCTACCCAATAACATGGTCAGAAATTTGCAATTTGGCCAATTTCACGAATATTAAAAAATATGACAGTTTCAAAATAGGGTCCAGAATGAACAATGCAGACATTCCTGGCTCTAAAATAACATTTTCTTTGTCCTCAGTCACATCTCCAGGCCCCTCTGATATTACTCTTGCTTTCTATTTTGAATTTTTATTCAAACAAAAAATACAAGATTTACTGTTATGCAGACTACTGCAATATTGTAATAATTCATTCTATATTGTAATAATTCATTCTATATTGTAATAATTCCATTTTATCAAGTGAGACCAAGAAAATGAGAATACAACCATAAATACTATACGAAAATAGACCACAAAGTCGGCATTTTAATTAAAAAAAACAACGGAGTTTTTTTTCTCATTATGTACTGCGTGCTGCAGGATTTTTTTATATGGTGCACACTGACCACAAAGACCCATTCTTTCACATGTGGGCCTACCAGCTTTCTCCTGCTTGATTTGATGCCGCTAGAATTTATGAGTATATATACGTCAAACACAGTGGCTCGTAAGACGTATATATACGACCAAAACGGTCAAAGGGTTATCCCTTAAACTGTCCAAACGTAGATCTACGTTCGCTCGTGAAGCGCTCCGAACGTAGATCTACGTTTTTTTTACATTCTTTCTTACGGAGAAAATCAAGGTTTATAGCGCTATGCGCGCAAATGTAGATCTACGTTTGGACAGTTTAAGGGTTAATGCACTAAAGAAAGAATTAGTGAATGTCAAAATATAAATTACAGGCATTTAGTAGTACATATTCAAAACTGAAGCAAATATCAGTGTTCAGAAGGAACAATATTTAAGTAAACAACTTCAAAGAAATCAAGCAAACAGAAATAGTGTAGCATGAAGTGAAATAAAAAATGAATATTGAAACACAAAAGAAAGGGAAAAAAAGCTGTATAAACTACTGTAATACATGTATACTGTAATGCAAAACTGAAGGAGACCTAATATGAAAAGTCAAGCACTAACGATCGTTAAACACTACCTGTCTCTGCTCGATCATTGGGTCTAGTTCGTCTGTTAACTCTTCTAGCAGCAGCTGAACGCGGCCGCTGTGAGCTAAGAGTATTGTAACTAGAACTTGGTGATAAATATCCACCTCCACCACCACTTCCATACCCACTACTGCTGCCAACAACACCATACAAATGTGGGAATGATACACCACCTCCTGAAACAAGAAAATAATTACTGTTGATATTAAAGCTAATTTAACCCCTAGACTGTTGCAACCCCAAATCCTGAGGTGTCTCCTGGTGTCGCAAAATTAAAAAAAAAAATTATTTTTCTTATGAAATGATAGAGAATCTTTTCCCAATTGTAATGAAACCAAAAGAACGAAATTTGATGGAAAACTGATGGAATTATGCTCTCGCGAAGTTAGCGACCTTGGCGTATTTACGAATCAGCAATTTCGCCCACTTTGAGCCCTATTTTCGGTTAATTCCATTGTTCCAGTCGACCAGACTCATAGCTATTTCTTTAGAACTCCATTTTTTCTATCGATTGAGTACAAGAAACTGCTCATTTACCGATTTCAACTACCCAATAATGTGGTCAGAAATTTGCAATTTGGCCAATTTCACGAAAATTAAAAAAATGACAATTTCAAAATAGGGTCCAGAATGAACAATGCAGACATTCCTGGCTCTAAAACAACATTTTCTTTGTTCATCAGTCACATCTCCAGGCCCCTCTGATATTACTCTTGCTTTCTATTTTGAATTTTTATTCAAACAAAAAATAGAAGATTTACTGTTATGCAGACTACTGCAATATTGTAATAATTGTATAAATAATGTCAACCCATTCATGACTGCATATTAGAATGACTACTTGGACATTTATTGGAAAATGACGTCATTTGTTTACTTCTGAACATCGGCAAAAATAAACATTTCCCCAAATTTGAGCTCCATTTTAAGGTTCTTTTCCTAGCAAAAACCAATCAAAATGACCTCTATTTCTATAACATATTTTCCATTCTTTGTATCAAATGAGACCAAGAAAACGAGAATACAACCATAAATACTATACGAAAATAGACCACAAAGTTGGCATTTTAATTAAAAAAAAAACGGTCGGAGTTTTTTTTTTCTCATTATGCAATGCGTGCTGCAGGATTTTTTTATATGGAGCACACTGACCACACAGACCCATTCTGTTACAGGTGGGCCTACCAGCTTTCTCCTGCTTGATTTGAAGCCGCTAGAATTTATGAGTATATATACGTCAAAAATGGTGGCTCATAAGACGCATATATACAACCAAAACAAAGGCTTAAACCCCTTCTTCTGTATATGAGCTTGACTATCATCATTACTGATTCTATGTCATCATTGAAGGCTCTTGTCTCATATAATGACTCCAACAACATGCTCATTGGAGAAGCCAGGTATAGATACTCAAAAATCATGGACAAAGGGATTAATGTACAATTGCTATGGGTCCCATCACACATTGGATTACTCCTTCATGATAAAGTTGATATGTTAGCCAAGAAGAGTACCCAGAAGGAGAATGTAGAATATAACTTTGGTATATCTGTGTCTATCATTAGGAATAATATTAGGAGAGAAGTAAATAACGAAAATGATTGTTACAGGAATGCAGTTAGAAGGCTGAGTAGATCTATAACCCACTATGATAACATGAACGTAGATAAGTATGTTTATGGAGCAACGTGCAATGTGAACAGACTGACTGATGTTGTAGTGGCCAGGCTTAGGCTTGGTTACAAGTACAATTATGACACAGATGATGATCAAACTAAATGCAAATTATGTGATCAGGCATATGGTCACTGTCTTGAACACTATGTGCTTAATTGTCCACTTATTGAGGAATACAGAGACAGACAGTATAATAACCTATGTGACATGTCAAGATATCTTATTAATGAAAATAAGATACCAGATATACTAAGCAAATTTCTTAAATTTGCTTATAACAGATAAGTGACTTGTAGATCTGTAGATATAAACCCATATGTACACCTGTTAACCCTTTTGGGGCCTAGTTCCTAGGCCTTTTGTGTATCCATATGCTCTTGCACTACCGTCCACAGGATGGATATGGGGTGCACAATAAACTAGCCACTTCGGTGGCAAAATCTAATCTTCTGCATATGATACTAAATTTAAAAAGACAAACTTTAATTTTTCTTTTTAAGCCACCCTGCTTTGGTGAGACAGAGCTGGTTTGCTGAAAGAAGATATGAATGCTAATTTATGATACTGTACTGTATAATTTATTGTAGTATAGTTTTATAATCTTGAATCTACCCAAATTGTATCCATGGAAAAGCACTAAAAGCCTGTATGGGTTGTACTGCCTGAGGAATGGGAGTTAATCAGGTTTGATTCAAGGAAGGGGAAAGCAGTAACAATTCCTTCAATCAAGAGCCCCCTACCAGCATCAAGGAACCTTCCTTGAAGGGTGTTACAAGCACCCAGTAACCTTTCTCTCTTCCTCTCGGGAAAGAAAGAAATAATATGAGAGTATGCATTCATTTCCTTAAGATACTGAACATACTTGTACCATTATTTTGTCATTATCAGTTTCCAGCAAGGAGTGGACCATCTTATCTTGAATGTTAGCTTCAGCCTAGCAGTTGTGATTACTGTGAGTCACTGCATCTCGAGTATTAATATATTTCATACAGATTGAGTTAGTGGACATTTGAGTCGAAAATAACTGGATAAAACTGTGCAACTGTGTAATACTTAGCATAACTTAATTTTATGAAATGGTTATAGAATTTAATCTCCAAGTTAATGTGGACTGCAGAAGAGGCAGTGTGTGTATACTACCGATTCATTGCAGCAGCCCTCCTTAAGCCTCTCATGGGATGTCATTAATGAGTGGCATGACCTCGCAAGTGCTCTTTTTTTTTTTTTTTTTTTTTTTTTTTTAACATAGGGAGTCCTTTTATTTATCTAGGAATACCAGTTAGGTATTTGTTCTTAATTCTCCCTGGATGTTCTGGGTAGGCATGAATGTGTTTATAACCTGTGATACATACTGTATATACTTTTTCTACCAGTCTAGTCATGTATATAAAATAGGTAAAAACTATAACCTCAGCATTACATTTAACTGCAGAAATTCTTATATATCTTCTATGCCCTAACTTAAAGGTAAGGGTTAAGCCAGATATGTTAAGCACTAGCTAGGCAGTCTTTCTCTCTCTCTCTCTCTCTCTCTGAAAAAAATATAATGCTATCTTAGCATGACTTTGTGAAGCAGTAAAGGGTTAAACAGGTTTACAGGATGTTCTCCACACCCTGCAGGGTAACTGTAATAAGGGGACAAAGTACTTGAAGAATTTACCTCTTCGAAAAGTCATCCTGGGTTGTGCAGCAGCTCCTGGTATGATTTCTAATGTGACATGTGAACCTGGTGCAGTCTTCAGCAATTGAGCAGCTTCAGCAACTGTTAACTGGTCAAGTCTTGTCCCATCTATAGCTGCTACAATATCATTGACAGCAAGTGCACCACATCTGCCAAAACAAAAGTTAAGAAATTATTGAAGTACAAATCTAAAATTGAACTATATATACTTCATTACTGTAGATGAAACAGCAACAGTAAAGTACAGTGGTACCCAGAGTTTCGGCCATAATTCGTTCCAGAAGGCTGTTCGAGTGCCGTTACTGAACGAATTTATTCCCATAAAAAATAATGTAAATTAGATTAGTCTGTTTCAGATCCCCAAAAATACACTTACAAAAGCACTTACAATAATACACTTACAAAACTGTTCGAGCTAGGAACTGTATGAAACTCGGGGTACCACTGTATACTTAATAGAATGATACCTTTATCTTTGATGAGGTTCAAGTTTTTCTATTCTCAACCCAGCCCTGGGCCAGGTTTGTTTGGTGCATGCCTGGTCAACCAGACTGTTGCTGGCCCACATATCTATCACAACTTGGTTGATCAGTTTCCTCTTAAAGACTTGTCCTAGCACTGTTTCTGATATCTTCTGGTAAGATGTTGAATAGTCTGCAACCATGGATATTGATACAATGTTCTCTTACTGTGCCCATGGTGGTCCTATATTTCAATGGGTTTATTTAACACTTTCTCCCTATATCTTTCACTCCAGTATGTCGTTATGGCAGTGTGCATATCTAGGACAAGGCCCTCCAATACTTTCCACACACACATTACCATATATCTCGCTCTCCCCTGCACCAATGAGTGCACTGGTTCTATGCAGGCTGTAAATGATCTCAATCTGTTCAGGTTCTCATATCTTCCCTTCCCTGAATGGGGCTGTCAGCACTGAACAATACACTAAATGAAAGGGCACAAGCAATGTGAATAGTGTCACCACTGGCACTATTTCCCTTGTTTTGAAGGTTCTCATTATCTACCCTATAATTTTCCTGGCTATCATAACATTTATAGGTACTTTTAAACATGAAGCCTAAGTAAATGGACTACTGAATCTTCAGTGGGAATTAATTTGTTAAGCTCAGTATTTATTATTTAATTCACAAAATAAAGTACGTAATTTTCTCTTTATTGTTCTAGAAGTTTTGCTTGCTATATTTTTCATGAGTTGAAATCACCCACAAGCTAAATATTTGCAACACTGATTAAAATATATATACAGTATATAAAACAACTGCACTAACACAGCCATTAATAACAAAAAAATTGAAAAGCTAAATGGCATTTTGGTCCATCCAGAATTATCTGTAGAGTATTGTAAACTTGTGGACTAACAGCACTTGCAATTTGATAATGATCCAGGATGGATGGAAATATCCAGTTTTCATTCCCAATTTGTGTATCTGTTGTAAATTTTTCCAGCTATGGTATGATGACATAATTATTACATAACAGTTAATAAAGAACTTTACATTAAAAAATTACTAAGCAATAAGTGTAAACTATGTTGTGTTATAACTATATATTAACCCTTTCAGGGTCCAAGGCCAAAATCTGAAGTGGTGCCCCAGTGTCCAAGAATTTTCAAAAAAAAAAAAATTTATTTTTTCTTATGAAATGGTAGAGAATCTTTTTGTGAATGTAATAAAACAAAAAGTACGAAATTTGATGGAAAATTGACGAAATTATGCTCTCGTGAATTTTGATGTGTCAGTGATATTTACGAATCGGCGATTTTGCCGACTTCGACTCCCATTTTAGGCAAATTACATTATTCCAGTCGACCAAATTCTCAGCTATTTCACTAGTATTACTTCTATTCTATCGATTGAGCACAAGAAATCGCCAAGTCAACTGTTTCAACTACAAAATAAAGTGACCGGAAATTGGTAATTTGGCCAATTTAACACAAAGTTCAAAATATTCCAATTTCAAAATAGGGTCCAGAATAAACAATGTAGATATTCCTGGCACTAAACTAACATTTCCTCTGTTCATTAGTTATGTTTTGAGGCTTTACAAATAAATTCCATTCTGATTTTTTATTCACATAATGAATTTTTATTCACACCAAAAAATAGAAGATTTACTGTTATGCAATATTGTAATAATTGTATAAATATCATCACCATATTTGTGAATGTATATTAGACCCACCAGCTGGCGTGTATTAGATGTGTGAGGTCGTTTGTTTACTCTTGAACATCGGCAAAAATTTAACATTTCCGCCACTTTGAGCTCAATTTCAAGCCATTTCCAGTGCTAACACCAATCAAAATTATCTATATTTCTGTAATATGTCTTCCATTCTATCAAATGAGATCAAGAAATCACAAATACAACTATAAAAAACATACGAAAAAACACTGCTAAGTCGCTGTTTTAATCGAAAATCATGGTCTCAGTTTTTTTTCTCTCATTATACACAGTGTCTGCGGATTTGTTTTATGTGGTGCACACATACCACATAGTTTTTTCTCTCTATTGGGCCCCAAAATTTCCCCATCACATTTACAGATGAGTGAGCTCATGGTAAACTACGGTTTGGACCCTGAACGTAAAGCATTGACAGGGGACGGACCCTAAAGGTTTTTAAATAGTCTTTTCTCCCTTTCAGCAATCTGGCAGTGGGATTTTTCAATGATATGGCTTGGGGGCCTGGATGGGCAGGGTGGGGTGTACCCGGGAAAGTGCCCCCTGCCGTTCTACTCCCCCCAACAATGGTCCACCTTTTTCCCCGCACTCCGTCCATACTGTTTCATATACCTAAATAAAGATAAATTTTGATAATGTGCTAAAAACAATGTAAAGGGAATGTATTGATATGGATAGACAGTGTTTTTTTTCTACTAAATTTTTATGGAATGGCATAGTGAAAATGGGAAATGAAAACAAAATAATGACACTATTTCACAAAATCTTTGGGAATTAAATTTAAAAAAATAGAGTTTTTTCTATAATCATGGAAAATACATTCAGCATTCTGAGTATTTTTGCCTAAACGAACCAAACTTTGGTTAACTACTTCTTCTTAATACAACAATTCCCTGATTTAGGGGGCCAAATCAAGAGGAAACAGCCCAAAGGCCAGCAAGAAAACGCCGAAAAATCACTATTCAACAAGTGTAGTCAGGAGGACGCCGGCCCGAAACCCCACCCCACTCACCACCACTAAGGCACCCACAAAATAACAACAAACATGGCTCCCACCCCCCCCTTCTTCCCCTTTTCCCCCGGATTCAACCTACCAATATCTCTCGGTTTTGACCACGATCCGATCCTAAAGTCTACATCCCAACTTAGTTTTGAAAATTTAATTTTCGGAGACGCTAAAAAAAACAAGAAAACCAGGATACACAACCAGAACAAAATCCTCAGTTTTAAAACAAAAGTTATAAACACCAGGAATGACAACTGTGGCAAGACCACCCAAACAGCATGAAACCCATACCCAACAAAAAATATCTCTTAATAAAAAGGGTTGAAGAAGCAGTAAAAGAATGGAAGAAAACTTAGATAACCTTACGACTACTTTGTCTCCAAAAAGATAAAATGAACAAATAAACAAGGACACAGAATAGAAACAGTCCTTTTTCCCCCAGTGATAGAACCAAAAAAACAGAAAGAAATTACTCTGCAATCATAAAGGCCCAAAACAAGTTTTATTGTCCAAGTTGAAAAAAAGAACCAGGTTCTAGGATCCCTGGTAAAAAAAGTGTTATGCTTAGATTCCACTCACAGACGGAAAAAAGACTTATTATTGCACTAAAAAGTAAAAAAAGGTATACATAAACGAGTTCTTTCCAAAAAACTCAGAACCCCTGTATGAGTCAGAAAACTTAAGGGGGGAGAAAAACGAACAATACACAATGCTTCCAGGGGAAGGGAAAATTTTGTTGGGAAAAACAAATGTAGGTCAACTGTACCAATCACGAACGAGAATGCATCACGATTTCAGGATACAATCTTACAGAAATAACAAAAAATGCCCCAATTTTAAAAGCTATGTAGTGATTTTAGTTTTGCCCCATTATTGTTCAAATTTCATTGTACAATTTTTTTTGTTTTTAAAATAATCAACTACCTCTTTTTGTGTTTTTAAAAATAAGCAAAAGTCACCCTTTTGTAATTTTCTTTTTTTATATTGTTTGCTTAAACATTTCTGAATTTTCTTTCTCTGTCCAATTTCTACCTATTTTTTTTTTACTATCAAGATATTACCTACTAAAATTTAAAAATTTTTATTTTACTATAATTTTAATTTACCTTAACATTTTTTTACATTTAATAACCTTCTTGTCTAATTTCCTTTACCTGTTTTACCCATTTACTACTTAGAGTACTCTTAAATTACCTTGTACTGCCCTATAACCCAAGTATAACTACCAGTGCAATATGAATGAAATAAACATTACTTTTTCACTTTTTTTGTAATCATTATTACTTACTAAAATTTTTTTAAAAACCCTATTTACACCATCAATTTTTACTTTTTACATTAAACAATTTTATACTTCCCCTAAAATTTTTGGGGTTTCCAAAAATTTAATTTGCATATTCAAAATCCCAAACCTTTTTTTTATCCTTTGTACCGTCTACCATCTTACTATCATTTATTCAAGCATTACCATTATTTATTGTTCTTTCCTGCCCTTTAAATTTTTTTTACCAAATTGGTTTTTAATTTTGGGGGTGCAAAGGAAAATTAAATGAATACAAAAATAATTTTGAATAACAAAAATTAGGTGTGAAAATTAAATTTTTTAAATTAAAATAAGGGGGGTAAAATATTTTGATATTTGGGATACTTTTTTACAGGGTCTAAAAGAAAAAAGAGGGGAATCAAGAATGATGAGGGAAAAAATTGGGGCACTTAGGACTGTGGAGAAAGAATTGTCCCTTGGACAAAAAGGGGGTGATGAGGTATAGTTTTTACCAAAAAAGTTTAAAAGGGTGTAACGTTAAATGTTGCAGCGGGGAAGGTGGAGGCAGGGAGATGTCATGTCTGAGGGCAATGTGTGGTGTAAATATAATGCAGAGAATTGTAGTTTGGAAGTTAGGAGGAGGTGCGGGATTACCAAAAACTGTTGTCCAGAGGGCTGGGGAAAGGGTTGTTGGGTGGTTCGGACATGTAGAGAGAATGGAGCAAAACAGAATGACTTCAAGAGTGTATCAGTCTGTAGTGGTGAAGGAAGGCGGGGTAGGGGTCGGCTAGGAAAGGGTTGGAGGGAGGGGTAAAGGAGGTTTTGTGTGCGAGGGGCTTGGATTTCCCAGCAGGCATGCGTGAGGCTGTTTGATAGGAGTGAATGGAGACAAATGGTTTTAATACTTGACGTGCTGTTGGAGTGTGAGCAAAGTAACATTTATGAAGGGATTCAGGGAAACCGGCAGGCCGGACTTGAGTCTGGAGATGGGAAGTACATTTGCCTGAAACTCTGAAGGAGGGTGTTAATGTTGCAGTTTAAAAACTGTAGTGTAAAGCACCCTTCTGGCAAGACAGTGATGGAGTGAATGATGGTGAAAGTTTTTCTTTTTCGGGCCACCCTGCCTTGGTGGGAATCGGCCGGTGTGATAATAATACTTGTTTTTTTAGTCACTTTTTATTGTGTGTGCAATTAGTGTATATTCCAATTACTTTTTTGCAAGTACCAAAACTATCTTTTGCTAGCTAGTACCAACTACCTCATTTTTTTTACTTTTTATTGTGCAATAAACTGCTCAACTTATTTAATATTACAAATCAGATCTTACTCCTAAACCAATATTATTTCATAGTGACTATCTGTCCATTTAACTTTGTTTACCAAAAGGGCCTCTGAGAACTAGGAAGAAGAAGAAGAAGAAGAAGAAGAGTGAAACTATGCCTATTATGATGTTGAAGGGTGGTGCACACATCATGGAGGCAACACAATTAGTATCTGGTGTTAAGAGAAATGATTTGGTCAATTTGAAACAATAAGGCACAGAAAGGGCTTGTACAATAAGTAATCATCAATGTGACATAATAAAACGAATGAGAAATAGGTAACCATAGTTAAATAAAACAAAGATTACTAAACATATGGATTGAAAAAACAAAGAAAGGTGGACAGAGACAGGATGTTCCTGAGTTGGGACACAGAAACAATGGGTCACCATTGGAAGCTGAAGACTCCGATGAGTCAAAGGGATGCTAGGAAGGATTTCTTCAGTCATAGAGTTGTTAGGAAGTGGAATAGTCTGGCAAGCGATGTAGTGGAGGCAGGAACTATACATAGTTCTAAAACGAGGTATGATAAAGCCAAGGAACAGGAAGGGAGGACCCGTAGTGGTCAGTGAAGAGGCAGGGCCAGGAGCTGAGTCTCGACCCCTGCAACCACAATTAGGTGAGTAAAATTAGGTGAGTACTTGATGGCCTTATTATTAGGGAAACCTTCTCAGATTATAAAAGCAGAGAAGAGAGAGAGGAGAGAGAGAGAGGAGAGAGAGGAGAGAGAGAGAGAGAGAGAGGAGGAGAGAGAGAGAGAGAGGAGAGAGAGAGAGGAGAGAGAGAGAGAGAGGAGAGAGAGAGAGAGAGAGAGAGAGAGAGAGAGAGAGAGAGAGAGAGAGAGAGGAGGAGAGGAGAGACGAGAGGAGAGAGAGAGAGAGAGAGAGAGAGAGTGAGAGGAGAGAGAGAGAGGAGAGAGAGGAGAGAGAGGAGAGGGAGAGAGAGTGGAGAGGAGGAGAGAGAGAAGGGAGAGAGAGGGGAGAGAGAGAGTGAGAGAGAGAGAGAGAGAGAGAGAGAGGAGAGAGAGAGAGAGAGAGAGAGAGGAGAGAGAGAGAGGAGAGAGGGAGAGAGGAGAGAGAGAGAGGAGGAGAGAGAGAGAGGAGAGAGAGGAGAGGAGAGAGAGAGAGGAGAGAGAGAGAGGAGGAGAGAGAAGAAGGAGAGAGAGAGAGGAGAGAGAGAGAGAGAGAGAGAGAGGGGAGAGAGAGAGAGGAGAGAGAGAGAGAGGAGAGAGAGGAGAGAGAGGGAGAGAGAGAGGGAGAGAGAAGAGAGAGAGAGAGAGAGAGAGAGAGAGAGAAAGAGAGGAGAAGAGAGAGAGAGAGAGATGGAGAGAGAGAGAGGAGAGAGATGAGAGAGAGAGAGAGAGAGAGTGAGAGAGAGAGTGAGAGAGTGAGAGAGTGAGAGAGTGAGAGAGTGAGTGAGTGAGTGAGTGAGTGAGTGAGTGAGTGAGTGAGTGAGTGAGTGAGTGTGTGTGTGTGTGTGTGTACTCACCTAGTTGTACTCACCTAGTTGAGGGTTGCGGGGGTCGAGTCCGAGCTCTGGCCCCGCCTCTTCACTGATCGCTACTAGGTCACTCTCCTGAGCCGTGAGCTTTATCATACCTCTGCTTTAAAGCTATGTATGGATCCTGCCTCCACTACATCGCTTCCCAAACTATTCCACTTACTGACTACTCTGTGGCTGAAGAAATATTTCCTAACATCCTGTGATTCATTTGTGTCTTCAGCTTCCAACTGTGTCCCCTTGTTACTGTGTCCAATCTCTGGAAACATCCTGTCTTTGTCCACCTTGTCAATTCCTCTCAGTATTTTGTATGTCGTTATCATGGCCCCCCTATCTCTCCTGTCCTCCAGTGTCATCAGGTTGATTTCCCTTAACCTCTCCTCGTAGGACATACCTCTTAGCTCTGGGACTAGTCTTGTTGCAAACCTTTGCACTTTCTCTAGTTTCTTCACGTGCTTGGCTAGGTGTGGGTTCCAAACTGGTGCCGCATACTCCAATATGGGCCTAACATACACGGTGTACAGGGTCCTGAATGATTCCTTATTAAGATGTCGGAATGCTGTTCTGAGGTTTGCTAGGCGCCCATATGCTGCAGCAGTTATTTGGTTGATGTGCGCTTCAGGAGATGTGCCTGGTGTGTGTGTGTGTGTGTGTGTGAGTACTCACCTAATTGTGGTTGCAAGGGTCGAGACTCAGCTCCTGGCCCCACCTCTTCACTGATTGCTACTAGGTCCTCTCTCTCTCTCTGCTTCCTGAGCTTTGTCATACCTCATCTTAAACCTATGTATGGTTCCTGCCTCCACTACATCACTTGCTAGGCTATTCCACTTCCTGACGACTCTGTGACTGAAGAAATACTTCCTAACATCCCTGTGACTCGCCCGAGTCTTCAGCTTCCAATTGTGACCCCATGTTTCTGTGTCCCCTCTCTGGAACATTCTGTCTCTGTCCACCTTGTCTATTCCACGCATTATTTTGTATGCTGTTATCATGACCCTCCTGTCCTCCAGTGTCGTCAGTCCGATTTCCCTCAACCTTTCTTTGTAGGACATTCCCCTGAGCTCCAAAACTAGCCTTGTTGCAAACCTTTGTACTTTCTCTAATTTCTTGACGCGCTTGACCAGGCGTGGGCTCCAAACTGGTGCTGCATACTCCAGTATGGGCTTGACGTACACAGTGTAGTGTCTTAAACGATTCCTTACTAAGGTATCGTAATGCTATTCTTAGGTTTGCCAGGCGCCCATATGCTGCAGCAGTTGTCTGGTTGATGTGTGCCTCCGGAGGCGTGCTCGATGTTATGGTCACACCAAGATCTTTCTCCTTGAGTGAGGTTTGCAGCCTTTGTCCACCTAGCCTATACTCTGTCTGCAGTCTTCTTTGCCCTTCCCCAATCTTTATGACTTTGCATTTGGCAGGGTTGAATTCGAGAAGCCAGTTGCTGGACCACATGTCCTGCCTGTCCAGGTCTCTTTATAGTCCTGCCTGATCCTCATCCGATTTAATCCTTCTCATTAACTTCACATCATCTGCGAACAGGGGCAGTTCAGAGTCTATCCCTTCCATCATGTCATTCACATACATCAAAAATAGCACTGGTCCTAGGACTGACCCCTGTGGGACCCCGCTCGTCACAGGCACCCACTGTGATACCTCATCACGTACCATGACTCGTTGTTGCCTCCCTGTCAGGTATTCTCTGATCCATTACAGTGCCCTTCCTGTTATACGCGCCTGATCCTCCAGCTTCTGCACTAATCTCTTGTGAGGAACTGTGTTGAAGGCCCTCCTGCAGTCCAAGAAAATGCAATCAATCCACCCCTCTGTGCGTGTGTGTGTGTCTCTCTCTCTCTCTCTCTCCAGGTTTAGTTCTGGATAGTTTAACAGATGTAGAAGGCACAATGGTGTGCATAATACAAAGTTCAGTGGGAAAAGTGACTGCTGAAAAGTAACAAGCCAAGCTAGCTAGCATTATCTCTGACTATAGCTACAAACCTGAGCAAGTGCTGAGGAGTCAGGCTTGTTCTGAAAGAAGATGCACTCTAGAACATACATCAGCAAACAAGAGAAAACTACTCTTGGACTTAAGGCCAAAAAAGACTAATTGAGCTTGCTTCTATGCAGTGATGCTTGTTTATCACTCCAAGAATCCCAGTGCTTTAAAAGGTAAAGACAACAGCACACTGCCTATTATTTGGAAGTCCAACACCGTGGCATGAGTGACTTGAGGCCTTCACTGAGTAATTCAACATCACTGTATTCCTGAAATGAGGATGTACCTGTCCTGAAAAATCTTGCATTCAGGGATCTCATCCTTGGTAATTGTCATAGTCTACCTCAACTCCTGGAGAATGTGGAGTCTGGTGTCAAGATTGTCATTTTACCACCAAATACAACATTCTAGATACAATTACTGGATCAAGGAGTTATCAAAACATGTAAGTGTCACAATGCATGCAATGTGGTGTATAAACTAGCAGCAACAAATGATGAAGCAGACGGTTTGGCACAAATTTAATATTGCATATGCACTCCCCTATGTGAAAAATGCATGGGATCATGTACAAAAATCAATAAAAATTGCTGGCTGGAGAAAAACATGGCTCAGTATGTGAATGGTTTTGGAATGGTTTTGCTGGTCTTTCAAAATTGCTAAGTGAAGTTCAAGAAATTTTTGATCTGACAGAGAATCAGGTGAAGGATTTGAAGATATGCAAGCCAGATGACATCAATGAACTCTTGGAATATGATGCTAGGAAATCAACTGCACAAAAAATGTTGCAGGAATTAAAATCCCAGGTACAAAGAGCAGAAGAAAATGAGGAAGAAGAACCTGAACTTGAACAGTAGATGAAAACTGTTGGTAAACTTGCAGTATTGTTGTAAAGCATGCTCTGGAAAAGGCAGCTGGGCCTTACTGTCTGATGTATAACGAACTGCAGGGTAAAACAAATCAGCAGCACATGACAGAGTACCTGAGGACTCCACTACAACAAATCAACTGATGAAGCTACACCAACATTACACAATCCCCATCCTTCAACATGACAAGATCACCAACCTGCAATCTCAGTCCAGTAGGGCCACAGTCACCCTCTCCACTCACTTCAAACTGTTAGGCATACCAAACTTTACTTGAAGGTAAATAACAAATAATATATTGTATCACTAACTATTTTTTAGCTAACATCTTGTAGGAGTGAGGAAGAGCCAGTTGTGAGTGTGGGGGAAGTTCGTGAGGCAGTAGGTAAAATGAAAGGGGGTAAAGCAGCCGGGATTGATGGGATAAAGATAGAAATGTTAAAAGCAGGTGGGGATATAGTTTTGGAGTGGTTGGTGCAATTATTTAATAAATGTATGGAAGAGGGTAAGGTACCTAGGGATTGGCAGAGAGCATGCATAGTTCCTTTGTATAAGGCAAAGGGGATAAAAGAGAGTGCAAAAATTATAGGGGGATAAGTCTGTTGAGTGTAACTGGTAAGGTGTATGGTGGAGTTATAATTGAAAAAGAATTAAGAGTAAGACGGAGAATAGGGATAGCAGATGAACAAGGAGGCTTTAGGAAGGTAGGGGGTGTGTGGACCAGGTGTTTACAGTGAAACATATAAGTGAACTAGTATTTAGATAAGGCTAAAGAGGTCTTTGTGGCATTTATGGATTTGGAAAAGGCGTTATGACAGGGTGGATAGGTGGGCATGTGGCAGATGTTGCAAGTGTATGGTGTAGGAGGTAGGTTACTGAAAGCAGTGAAGAGTTTTTACGAGGATAGTGAGGCTCAAGTTAGAGTATGTAGGAAAGAGGGAAATTTTTTCCAGTAAAGGTAGGCCTTAGACAAGGATGTGTGATGTCACCGTGGTTGTTTAATATATTTATAGATGGGGTTGTAAGAGAAGTAAATGCGAGGGTCTTGGCAAGAGGCGTGGAGTTAAAAGATAAAGATATCACACACAAAATGGGAGTTGTCACAGCTGCTCTTTGCTGATGACACTGTGCTCTTGGGAGATTCTGAAGAGAAGTTGCAGAGATTGGTGGATGAATTTGGTAGGGTGTGCAAAAGAAGAAAATTAAAGGTGAATACAGGAAAGAGTAAGGTTATGAGGATAACAAAAAGATTAGGTGATGAAAGATTGAATATCAGATTGGAGGGAGAGAGTATGGAGGAGGTGAACGTATTCAGATATTTGGGAGTGGACGTGTCAGCGGATGGGTCTATGAAAGATGAGGTGAATCATAGAATTGATGAGGGAAAAAGAGTGAGTGGTGCATTTAGGAGTCTGTGGAGACAAAGAACTTTGTCCTTGGAGGCAAAAGGGGAATGTATGAGAGTATAGTTTTACCAACGCTCTTATATGGGTGTGAAGCGTGGGTGATGAATGTTGCAGCGAGGAGAAGGCTGGAGGCAGTGGAGATGTCATGTCTGAGGGCAATGTGTGGTGTGAATATAATGCAGAGAATTCGTAGTTTGGAAGTTAGGAGGAGGTGCGGGATTACCAAACTGTTGTCCAGAGGGCTGGGGAAAGGGGTTGTTGAGGTGGTTCGGACATGTAGAGAGAATGGAGCGAAACAGAATGACTTCAAGAGTGTATCAGTCTGTAGTGGAAGGAAGGCGGGGTAGGGGTCGGCCTAGGAAGGGTTGGAGGGGAGGGGGTAAAGGAGGTTTTGTGTGCGAGGGGCTTGGACTTCCAGCAGGCATGCGTGAGCGTGTTTGATAGGAGTGAATGGAGACAAATGGTTTTTAATACTTGACGTGCTGTTGGAGTGTGAGCAAAGTAACATTTATGAAGGGATTCAGGGAAACCGGCAGGCCGGACTTGAGTCCTGGAGATGGGAAGTACAGTGTCTGCACTCTGAAGGAGGGGTGTTAATGTTGCAGTTTAAAAACTGTAGTGTAAAGCACCCTTCTGGCAAGACAGTGATGGAGTGAATGATGGTGAAAGTTTTTCTTTTTCGGGCCACCCTGCCTTGGTGGGAATCGGCCAGTGTGATAATAAAAAAAAAAAAAAAAAAAAAAAAATGTCCTCTTTATTTTAACTATTTACTAGAGTTCAGATATTTCCCCGAGCATGAACAGTGACAAAATTAAGTAGGAAAAAGGATTGTTTTTTGAAGAATTATTATAGTAAAAAAATTTGTTTGGGCTTTTTGGAGGTTTGAAGAACACAACCCTATTTTTCCTATGTGTTTCTCAGTTCATAAATCGTGGAAATCACTGGTAGCACAATTTCCAAGAATGTAACTTGCACAAATTATGAATGTCCGCTATATATTGGGTTTGCAAGGACACCATTATTAATGGTTTACATGAGTGCACAGTACTGTACTAATCTTGAACATTTCAAACCTGCTGCTCTCTAACATGGACATTCAAGAAGAAACCGGATACCACTTACAATGTAACCAAGAAGTGAAAACTAGCCTTCATTAAGAGGTATAATTACTCCACAGTGCATCAACAACCTCCTTATTGGTCAGACACTGGATTAGCTGATCCACATTGGTTTCATGCATTATGAAATTCAATACAATACAGTACTTACTCTACAGTGAGGGTGGCACTACGCTCTACTTTGCGCAGCGCTTCCTGGGCTTCGGTGAGGGAACAGCGGGTCAAGTCTCGTCCATCTACAGCAATGAGGCGGTCTCCAGCTTTGATTGTCCCCTCTCTACCAATAAATTACATAGGTCAAATTTCTCCCAATATTTTCAATGTTAAGGATTTTTCAATAACTTTTTTTTTTAAATTAAAAGTATTATAGCTACTTAAAAGTAAAAATTTACTTTAAGCCTGGGTGTTTTTTTATTATGCAAATTCTCAAGAATAAGGTACACTGGGATGGAGATATTTATATTTAGTAACAAGTATCTTCACCAGGTGCCAGATCAACCAGGTTGTGAAGGATACGTGGAGCAGCAGGCCTCCAACCGCAACAGCCTGGTTGACCAGGACAGCACCAGATGAGCCTGGCTCATGGCTGGGACCGAGTGTAGCAAGATTCTCGAAACTAATCAAAGGTAACCTAATGTTACCCAACCTACCCTAACCGAAAATTTAACAGGTGGTCTAGGTGAGGTTTGGTTTTGTTGTGTTACATTATTAAATTTACTTATCTAAATCACTTCTTTTTCCTTTTTGTCCAAAATAACCCTCGATTAATAAAACTGAATTTTTATAAATGATATTCACATGCAAACAAACAAAACAATAAAGTTTATTTCTTTGCAAAGGTTACAATGTGTGTTTACATTTAATAATCTGATTGGTACAAAGAAAGCCACCATCATGCTGAGGCATTTCGGGCAGAAATAACCTATACTTTACCCTTTGACTGTTTCTGACATATATATATACATCTTACGAGCCAGCGTTTTTGACATATTTATACTCCACAATTCTAGTGGCTTCAAATCAAATGGAAGAAAGCTGGTAGACCCACAAGCGAGAGAATGGGTCTGTGTGGTTAGTGTGCGCAGTATAAAGAATCCTGCAGCACGCAGTGCACAATGAGAAAAAAAAAAACTGACCGTGTTTTTGGATTAAAACGCCAAATTTAAGGTGTGTTTTCTTTTAGTATTTATGGTTGTATTCTCGTTTTCTTGGTCTCATTTAACAGAATGGAAGACATATCACAGAAATAGAGATGATTTTGATTGGTTTCATTATGAAAAGAACCTTGAAATTGAGCTCAAAATAGTGGAAATGTTCGATTTTTGCCGATGTTCAAAAGTAAATGTCCAACCAGCCATTCTAATATGCAGTCAAGAATGGGTTGACATTATTTATACAGTTATTACAATAATGCAGTAGTCTGCATAACAGTAAATCTTCTATTTATGTGAATAAAAATTCAAAATAGAAAGCAAGAGTAATATAAGAGGAGCCTGGAGATGTGACTGATGAACAGAGAAAATGTTATTCTAGTGCCAGGAATATCTGCACTGTTCATTCTGGACCCTATTCTGAAAATGGCATTTTTTTTAATTTGCATGAAATTGGCCAAATTGCCAATTTCTGACCATTTTATTGGGTAGTTGAAATCAGTAAATGGGCAGTTTCTTGTACTCAATCGATAGAACAAATGGAGTTCTAAAGAAATAGCTATGAGTTTGGTCGACTGGAACAGTGCAATTGGCTGAAAATAGGGCTCAAAGTGGGCGAAACTGCCGATGCGTAAATATCGCCAAGATCGCTAACTTCACAAGAGCATAATTCCGTAAGTTTTTAACCAAATTTCATATTTTTGGTGTCATTACCAACAGGAAAAGATTCTCTATCATTTCATGATAAAAAATTTTTTTTTTTAATTCTTTGACAACGAGAGCAAGTTTGTGAGCAGGGGTATCGACAGTCAAATGGTTGTTAAAAACAATTTAAGTCTAGACAGATAAAGAGTGGCAAATTTCAAATGTTCAATATTTTACTCTATTATTAATATGAGCTAGTACAATTTATGATAGAAACATACATTTTTAGGTAATAAAATATTTGGGAGAGTTGCTTCAAATTTGGGTAGAGATTAGCATAGTGTGGGTATAGTTATTATTATTGGTTATTATTATTGACAGTATTTTGACTATTATTAATAAATAATCAATTTGCACAAAAAAATAACTTTTTCTCGTGGAATTGATAACACATTACAGTGGACCCCCGCATAACGATCACCTCCGAATGCGACCAATTATGTAAGTGTATTTATGTAAGTGCGTTTGTACGTGTATGTTTGGGGGTCTGAAATGGACTAATCTACTTCACAATATTCCTTATGGGAACAAATTCGGTCAGTACTGGCACCTGAACATACTTCCGGAGTGAAAAAATATCGTTAACCGGGGGTCCACTGTATTTATAAGATAAAATATTAACAGATTGTTGTCCTGAAAAAATGGGTGATAATGATCTACTTGAAGAGTAAAAGGCACAGGAAAATATTGTACAATATTACTACAGTTCCCAAAAATTTCCCTTTAACCCTTAAACGGTCCAAACGTATATATACGTTCATGCGCGTAGCGCCCCAAACGTATATATACGTTTTCTTTGTCATTCATTCAACATTGCCACAATAAGCCTGAGTCACCTAGACATGAGAGAATGGGTGTGCGCACTCACTCTGTGCCATATTAAAATAATTGGGGATGCCTGGGAACCATATGCTCTTTTTTTCCTTTTAAAAGAAAGGATTTTTTTTCCTCAAAAAATTTGGGGCGCTACGCGAGTGAACGTATATATACGTTTGGACCGTTTAAGGGTTAAGAAACTTTGCAACTGAAATTTTTTTTATAGGGTAGAATGTGCTAATGTGTATCTTTTATTTAGAATCTTTTAAAACTGTTTTAAAACTGAAGACTGAGTCTTATTCCTATGTGGCTGAACAATGCCCACTTTACTGAAGTACTGTATAAACAGTGATAAAACTGACCTGTCAGCAGGACCACCTGGCCTAACATGGGTAATTATAAGTGGCCTGGACTTGGTGGTATCATGAGAGGACCCACCTCTCACTGTAAACCCAAAGCTGCCCTCTTCCTTCTCCAATACCACTCCTACTGTCCTAGCCAACACGCACCCACTACCCTGCACCGCTGTAGCAAGAAAATAAAAATTATTATTATTAGCTAATTATTATTATTAATTAAAATATAATTTTATAAAATATATATTCATATTCACATTGTTTATTTGGACATGATGCATAGTTGTACAAGGAATTATAGTAGTTGGGTGTACATGCCAAAAGCCCCTTGTATGCAGAGCAATATGGGCAGGTTTAAAATTAACTTAAAATTAACAACCAATGAAAGGTTCAGTGTTAAAAATTGCAGTAAACAATTTACAATATGAAGTACAATTGAGTACTATTTGAAAAAATGAAGGAGGGGTGTTAATGTTGCAGTTTAAAAACTGTAGTGTAAAGCACCCTTCTGGCAAGACAGTGATGGAGTGAATGATGGTGAAAGTTTTTCTTTTTCGGGCCACCCTGCCTTGGTGGGAATCGGCCAGTGTGATAATTAATAATAAAAAAAAAAAAAAAAATTATATATATATATATATATATATATATATATATATATATATATATATATATATTATATATATATATATATATAATATATATATATATATATATTATATATATATATATATATATATATATATATATATATATATATATATATATATATTATATATATATGCAAAACAACCACTCTGAAAGAATAGAGAAATTCCAAGCGCTTTCGTGACTACTCACATTATCAATGTGAGTAGTCACGAAAGCGCTTGGAATTTCTCTATTCTTTCAGAGTGGTTGTTTTGCACATTCTGAAACCACCTGTTTACTGTGATCTTATTGCATATATATATATATATATATATATATATATATATATTATATATATATATATATATATATATTATATATACACACACACACACACACACACACATACACAGTGGAACCTCTACTTAAGTGTGCATCCGCATGCGAGTTTTTCCAGATATGGGCAGCTGCTCGGTCAATTTTTTGCTCCCAGACGCGAGCAAAATTTCCAGATGCGAGTGGGCCTCAAGGGAGGTTAATAGACACTGGTGAGGAGGCTCTTGATCTTGATCTAGGGAATTGGATCTCAGTTCTTTGTTGGACTATCTTATTGAAACTTGGGCAATGTATGATGAAAAGATGCTTCTCAACGTACACCAAAAATGAAAGAAATCAGACCATAAATAACAGAGTTTACTTCTCAGCCATTAGCCTCCCGTGAGCGATATATTTTCATATGGTTTTTATGGTTGTATTCTCGTTTTATTTGGTCTCATGTGATAGAATGGAAGATATACTACAAAAGTAAATATGATTTTAATTGGTTTCACCATGAAAAGTACCTTGAAATTGAGCTCAAAATGGCAGAAATGTTCGATTCTTTGGCGACATCACTGGTAGACATCATGAGGTAGCAGTGGCACGCAACATGAAGCAGCAGTGTCAGACATGAAGCAACAGTGTCAGACATCATGAGGTAGTAGTGGCAGACAACATGAAGCAGCAGTGGCAGACATCATGAGGTAGAAGTGGGGCAACATGAAGCAGAAGTGGCAGACAACATGAAGCAACAGTGTCAGACATCATGAGGTAGCAGTGGCAGACAACATGAAGCAGCAGTGGCAGACATCATGAGGTAGCAGTGGCAGACAACATGAAGCAGCAGTGACAGACAACATAAAGCAGCAGTGGCAGACAACATGAAGGAGCAGTGACAGACAACATAAAGCAGCAGTGGTAGACAACATAAAGCAGCAGTGGCAGACAACATGAAGCACCAGTGGCAGACAACATGAAGGAGCAGTGACAGACAACATAAAGCAGCAGTGACAGACAACATGAAGCAGCAGTGGCAGACAACATGAAGCAGCAGTGGCAGACAACATGAGGTAGCAGTGGCAGACAATATGCAGCAGCAGTGACAGACAACATGAAGGAGCAGTGACAGACAACATAAATCAGCAGTGGCAGACAACATGAAGCAGCAGTGGCGGACAAAATGAAGCAGTAGTGACAGACAACATGAAGGAGCAGTGACAGACAACATGGAGCAGTGGCAGACAACATGAGGTAGCAGTGGCAGACAACATGAAGCAGCAGTGACAGACATGAGGTAGCAGTGGTAGACAACATGAAGCAGCAGTGGTAGACAACATGAAGCAGCAGTGGCAGACAACATGAAGCAGCAGTGGCAGACATCATGAGGTAGCAGTGGCAGACAACATGAAGCAGCAGTGGCAGACAACATGAAGCAGCAGTGGCAGACAACATGAAGCAGCAGTGGCAGACAACATGAAGCAGCAGTGGTAGACAACATGAAGCAGCAGTGGCAGACAACATGAAGCAGCAGTGGCAGACATCATGAGGTAGCAGTGGTAGACAACATGAAGCAGCAGTGGTAGACAACATGAAGCAGCAGTGGCAGACAACATGAAGCAGCAGTGGTAGACAACATGAAGCAGCAGTGGCAGACAACATGAAGCAGCAGTGGCAGACATCATGAGGTAGCAGTGGTAGACAACATGAAGCAGCAGTGGGAGACAACATGAAGCAGCAGTGACAGACAACATGAAGCAGCAGTGACAGACAACATGAAGCAGCAGTGACAGACAACATGAAGCAGCAGTGGCAGACAACATGAAGCAGCAGTGACAGACAACATGAAGCTGCAGTGACAGACAACATGAAGCAGCAGTGACAGACAACATGAAGCAGCAGTGGCAGACATGAGGTAGCAGTGACAGACAACATGAAGCAGCAGTGGTAGACAACATGAAGCAGCAGTGGCAGACAACATGAAGCAGCAGTGGCAGACATCATGAGGTAGCAGTGGTAGACAACATGAAGCAGCAGTGGGAGACAACATGAAGCAGCAGTGACAGACAACATGAAGCAGCAGTGACAGACAACATGAAGCAGCAGTGACAGACAACATGAAGCAGCAGTGGCAGACAACATGAAGCAGCAGTGGCAGACAACATGAAACAGCAGTGGCAGACAACATGAAGCAGCAGTGGCAGACAACATGAAGCAGCAGTGACAGACAACATGAAGCAGCAGTGGCAGACAACATGAAGCAGCAGTGACAGACAACATGAAGCAGCAGTGGCAGACATCATGAGGTAGCAGTGGCAGACAACATGAAGCAGCAGTGGCAGACAACATGAGGTAGCAGTGGCAGACAACATGAAGCAGCAGTGACAGACAACATGAGGTAGCAGTGGCAGACAACATGAGGTAGCAGTGGCAGACAACATGAAGCAGCAGTGGCAGACAACATGAGGTAGCAGTGGTAGACAACATGAAGCAGCAGTGGCAGACAACATGAAGCAGCAGTGGCAGACATCATGAGGTAGCAGTGGTAGACAACATGAAGCAGCAGTGGTAGACAACATGAAGCAGCAGTGGTAGACAACATGAAGCAGCAGTGGTAGACAACATGAAGCAGCAGTGGTAGACAACATGAAGCAGCAGTGGCAGACATCATGAGGTAGCAGTGGTAGACAACATAAAGCAGCAGTGGCAGACAACATGAAGCAGCAGTGGCAGACAACATGAAGCAGCAGTGGCAGACATCATGAGGTAGCAGTGGTAGACAACATAAAGCAGCAGTGGCAGACAACATGAAGCAGCAGTGGCAGACAAACATGAAGCAGCAGTGGCAGACATCATGAGGTAGCAGTGGCAGACAAAAATGAAGCAGCAGTGGCAGACACATGAAGCAGCAGTGGCAGACATCATGAGGTAGCAGTGGTAGACAACATGAAGCAGCAGTGGCAGACAACATGAAGCAGCAGTGGTAGACAGTATGAGGTAGCAGTGACAGGCAACATGAAGCAGCAGTGACAGACATGAGGTAGCAGTGGCAGACAACATGAAGCAGCAGTGACAGACAACATGAAGCAGCAGTGGCAGACATCATGAGGTAGCAGTGACAGACAACATGAAGCAGCAGTGACAGACAACATGAAGCAGCAGTGACAGACAACACAAAGCAGCAGTGGCAGACAACATGAAGCAGCAGTGACAGACATGAGGTTGCAGTGGCAGACAACATGAAGCAGCAGTGACAGACATGAGGTAGCAGTGGCAGACAACATGAAGCAGCAGTGGCAGACATCATGAGGTAGCAGTGGCAGACAACATGAAGCAGCAGTGGCAGACAACATGAAGCAGCAGTGGCAGACAACATGAAGCAGCAGTGGAAGACAGTATGAGGTAGCAGTGACAGACAACATGAAGCAACAGTGGTAGACAACATGAAGCAGCAGTGGTAGACAACATGAAGCAGCAGTGGCAGACATCATGAGGTAGCAGTGGTAGACATCATGAGGTAGCAGTGACAGTTTAGTTTAGTTTAATATGTTTATTATGCACCCCATTCCCATCCTGTGGGTGGTAGTCAAAAGATTACAAAGGTACATAATGGGTCCAGGGACACAGTGACAGACAATATGAAGTAGCAGTGGCAAAGTGTAGCATTAAGAGTGTAGCAATTAAGTGAAGCATTAAGAGTGTAGCACTTATAAGTCACTCTGTCTGACTTTTTTGGGTTATCCTAGGTTCTCTACACATGTAGTCAGGAGCAGGAATGACCACTGTGGTGGCCCTATAAACCCCAACAACAATGGCTGCTGTCACCACCACTAGCCACATACCTAATGACATGTATTTTATTCATTTTAGTGTATATATCATGTTTCTATCCTATTAGTATTGTTTATTATGTCATATTACATGAATTGTGATAGATAAATAAGCTGTAGAGTTGATATTAGGGAAATTATTAAAGTATTTTATCGTGCCTGGAATTCCACTGGAATGAATTAATTCCATTTCAATTAATTTAAATGAGGAAAATTGACTCTGCAAACAATCAAATCCAGTTGTGAGAAAGGTCATGAAATGGATTAAACTCATAAGTAGAGGTTCCACTGTATGTATGTATGTGTGTGTATGTGTGTGTATGTATATATATATATATATATATATATATATATATATATATATATATATATATATATATATATATATAATATATATATATATATATATATATATATATATAAATGTACATGGTTTAGAAAGACATGTAAGCAAACACTATGACATATTTATTAGAAAACGTTCCGGTCCTGGGACCTTGATCACTTCTAACATACAGAGGTAGAAAGACATTATGTATATATAGGTGGAGAGTGAGGTGTGAGTGATGCATGGTGACCTGAAGAATGCCATGTTGAGATGAGGACAGGTAGATGATGAGATCATGTGACTCCTGTGTTGTTGGGTTGGTGGTGCTTAACCTACTTAAGTATCATGTATGCTAATGTTTTTGAAATTTTGTGGTTTCCAGTGTTACTTTCTATTGTGTCAGTGACGGCGATCAGTGAGGCTTCTAGGCACCATCAGCATCTGAGGTCTGGTTCAGTGAGAATGAGCTGTGCCTCATTCCAGTTCATCAAATGCCCCAAGTTATACTTTTGTATCAGTCAAATCACATATTACTCGGGTAGATAATTTCCAGTAGATCCTTCATGTGTTAGCTCAAATCACCGACCAGTATGTTTTAAATAAGTGACCCACTGATCAGAGCAGATCGTCTGGCCCGAACCCTTGCCTGGTCCGAACCCTTGACTGGTCCGAACCCGGGACTGGTTTCAAACAGTTTCGTTGGACAATAAAGCAGACTGTAAACGGATGGGGTTGTAGGCGCCCTATAAACACAAACATTAAAAATCAGGAACGTGACGGTAAGCTGTCCAATATACAAAAAGAGTTAGAAACAGAAATACAAATAGCTAGAGCTTCATTTAAGGTTATTAATAGAATTTTCAAGAGGTTGCTAGTAGAATTTGCAGTAAATCAACCATTCAAATCATTATGAAGCCCTGTGTAGTCTGTGGTCAGTCAAACAAACGGGCTTCCACATGGATAAATTGTCATTTTTGTGGAAATTGGTGTCACGCCCCTTGTGCAGATATCCCAGAACTAGCTACAAGCAGTATTAAAACAGAGAAGTGTTTTTGGGTATGCTCAAATGAGGAAAATCTGTGGACTAAAATCACAAGGGTATTAAAAGAGGACAACATCAAAGCTGCTTTCATAGAAAACCTGGAAGCTTTCTACAACAGATGGGAACATAAAATGTCTGGGCTGAATGGTACTGCCCTTGATACTGGCCATGTAGTCATAAACTGTAAGGCTGGAGGTGATGTCCTGGTAGTCAGTAAATGTGGGGCTGATAGTGCTGTCCTGGGAGACAGTAATGGTGAAGCTG
The DNA here is from genome assembly GCF_026875155.1 of Cherax quadricarinatus. Classification (NCBI taxonomy): domain Eukaryota; kingdom Metazoa; phylum Arthropoda; class Malacostraca; order Decapoda; family Parastacidae; genus Cherax; species Cherax quadricarinatus. The sequence continues at coordinate 21,108,325 of NC_069425.1, read as the reverse complement.
GAGGTGCTGTCCTGGGAGACAGTAATGGTGAAGCTGGAGGTGCTGTCCTGGGAGACAGTAATGGTGAAGCTGGAGGTGCTGTCCTGGGAGACAGAAATGGTGAAGCTGGAGATACTGTCCTGGGAGACAGAAATGGTGAAGCTGGAGGTGCTGTCCTGGGAGACAGAAATGGTGAAGCTGGAGATACTGTCCTGGGAGACAGTAATGGTGAAGTGGAGGTGCTGTCCTGGGAGACAAAAAATGGTTGAAGCTGGAGATACTGTCCGGGGAGACAGAAAGGGTTTGAAGCTGGAGATATTGTCCAGGTAGTCGGGAATTATACGCAGGAAGGAATACATATAAATGATCTCATAGGGGACAGGAGCCATAGTAGGGAAAACAAGTGTAGTCAAAGAAAAGATAAAACCAATATTGCAAAATAGAATACCGCAGGAAAATAGAAAAACAAGAGGACTCCAATAGCAATAGGGGAGGATAAATTACCAAAACAACTGGTGGGAGCTCCATTGTTGGGGGCTAGGGAGGATAGAAGAAAGACAGGGAAACATGCACCAACGGGGAAATACAGTCACAGAAACCAAGGCAAGCGGAAACCAAGCCTGTGCACATACTATGCATTTGGGTATCTGCTGGCATGGGAAATCTGGAAAAACAGAGGGGAAATGCAACTATGACCACCCTAGAAAATGCCATGCCCATATGAAAACAGGAAAATGCAAACTCCCTTCCTGTAAGCTTTTTCACCCTGAAATGTGTACCTTTCAGTACAGGAAAGACTGTGTATAACTTAAATTGCCAGGCATACCATCTAAAGGGGGCAAAAGATACAAAACATCCAGGCCATGGGAAAACCTGGTAGCCACAGCCACTCAAGAGGGAGAGGTTTTTTTTTGTGCCAGGAAGGAAAAAAAACTGGCAGGAAATGGCAGAAATCGTACACCAAATCCAGTCATTCCTGGAGTGGAACCACAGTCGTGGCCTCCACTCCAAACCACAGATACAGATACTAATGCTGGAAAAAAAATCCCCACCCCCGTACCAACAATTTCCACAGTCCGATAACAAATTTTTCTTTGCAAATATACAGGGTCTAAAGCCAGCTACAAACAACAAATACCTTTCATCCGTGGACTGCTTGCAGAGGCAAAGGCAATGTTCGCGGCTTTCACTGAGACCCACATAAAGGATCACTTGGACAACGAAGTATGGATCCCAGGTTACAACCTATACAGATGTGACAGAGTGAAAAAGGCAAAAGGGGGGGTTGGCCTGTACATTGCAGAGTCACTTGTTTGCACAGAACTGCTTAATGCCTCAAATTTACGTAGTGGAAGTTTTAGCAGTAAAGGTCGAGAACCAAAACCTAGTTTGTGGGAGGTCTACAAGCCTCCGGATGAAAAATCCCAGCAATTCCAGGAACAGTGTTAAAAATTGACCACTGTCTGGAAAATCTTCCAGCTTTCCTGCACCCAACATCTTGCTCCTGGGGGATTTCTACTTAAGGCACCTAAAATGGAGGAATATAGCAAATAATATTGTTGCAGTAATAACACCAGGAGGCAGCTCTGATGAAAACTCACACTCACACGAGCTTTTAAATCTCTGCACAAAATTCAATTTAAACCAGCAAATAATAGAGCCTACAAGACTGGAGAATACACTAGACCTCATCTTCACTAACAATGATGATCTGATAAGAATGTCACCATATCAAAAACAATATACTCAGATCACAACATAATTGAGGTTTCAGACATGTATGCATGGAGCCCCAGACCGACAAAATGAGACTAGTCACGAGGGAGCATTCACCAAAATTCAACTTCAATAACAAAAACATAAAGTGGGACCAAGTAAACCAAGTCCTAACCGATATAAGCTGGGAAGATATACTAAGCAACACAGACCCAAACTTATGCCTAGAACAGATTAACTCGGTGGCACTCGATGTATGCACAAGGCTTATTCCTCTAAGAAAAAGGAGGAGTAGATGTAAAATAGAAAGAGACAGGCGCTCCCTTTACAGGCGACGAAAAGAATAACAGAGCGGCTAAAAGAGGTCATATATCTGAAATGCGCAGGGAGACACTGGTCAGAGAAATAGCAAGCATCGAACTTAAGCTAAAAGAATCCTTTAGGAGTCAGGAATCGCGGGAAGAACTAAAAGCCATAAATGAAATCGAAAAAAACCAAAGTATTTCTTCTCCTATGCCAAATCAAAATCGAGAACAACGTCCAGTATTGGGCCCTACTTAAACAAGATGGGTCCTACACAGATGACAGCAAGGAAATGAGTGAGCTACTCAAGTCCCAATATGACTCAGTTTTTAGCAAGCCGCTAACCAGACTGAGAGTCGAAGACCAAAATGAATTTTTATGAGAGAGCCACAAAATTTGACTAACACAAGCCTATCCGATGTTATCCTGACGCCAAATGACTTCGAACAGGCGATAAATGACATGCCCATGCACTCTGCCCCAGGGCCAGACTCATGGAACTCTGTGTTCATCAAGAACTGCAAGAAGCCCTATCACGAGCCTTTTCCATCCTATGGAGAGGGAGCATGGACACGGGGGTCGTCCCTCAGTTACTAAAAAAAACAGACATAGCCCCACTCCACAAAGGGGGCAGTAAAGCAACAGCAAAGAACTACAGACCAATAGCACTAACATCCCATATCATAAAAAATCTTTGAAAGGGTCCTAAGAAGCAAGATCACCACCCATCTAGAAACCCATCAGTTACACAACCCAGGGCAACATGGGTTTAGAACAGGTCGCTCCTGTCTGTCTCAACTACTGGATCACTACGACAAGGTCCTAAATGCACTAGAAGACAAAAAGAATGCAGATGTAATATATACAGACTTTGCAAAAGCCTTCGACAAGTGTGACCATGGCGTAATAGCGCACAAAATGCGCGCTAAAGGAATAACAGGAAAAGTCGGTCGATGGATCTATAATTTCCTCACTAACAGAACACAGAGAGTAGTCGTCAACAGAGTAAAGTCCGAGGCAGCTACGGTGAAAAGCTCTGTCCCACAAGGCACAGTACTAGCTCCCATCTTGTTCCTCATCCTCATATCCGACATAGACAAGGATGTCAGCCACAGCACCGTGTCTTCCTTTGCAGATGACACCCGAATCTGCATGACAGTGTCTTTCATTGCAGACACTGAAAGGCTCCAGGCGGACATCAACCAAATCTTTCAGTGGGCTGCAGAAAACAATATGAAGTTCAACGATGAGAAATTTCAATTACTCAGATATGGTAAACATGAGGAAATTAAATCTTCATCAGAGTACAAAACAAATTCTGGCCACAAAATAGAGCGAAACACCAACGTCAAAGACCTAGGAGTGATTATGTCGGAGGATCTCACCTTCAAGGACCATAACATTGTATCAATCGCATCTGCTAGAAAAATGACAGGATGGATAATGAGAACCTTCAAAACTAGGGAGGCCAAGCCCATGATGACACTCTTCAGGTCACTTGTTCTATCTAGGCTGGAATATTGCTGCACTCTAACAGCACCTTTCAAGGCAGGTGAAATTGCCGACCTAGAAAATGTACAGAGAACTTTCACGGCGCGCATAACGGAGATAAAACACCTCAATTACTGGGAGCGCTTGAGGTTTCTAAACCTGTATTCCCTGGAACGCAGGAGGGAGAGATACATGATTATATACACCTGGAAAATCCTAGAGGGACTAGTACCAAACTTGCACACGAAAATCACTCACTACGAAAGCAAAAGACTTGGCAGACGATGCACCATCCCCCCAATGAAAAGCAGGGGTGTCACTAGCACGTTAAGAGACCATACAATAAGTGTCAGGGGCCCGAGACTGTTCAACTGCCTCCCAGCACACATAAGGGGGATTACCAACAGACCCCTGGCAGTCTTCAAGCTGGCACTGGACAAGCAACTAAAGTCAGTTCCTGATCAGCCGGGCTGTGGCTCGTACGTTGGTTTGCGTGCAGCCAGCAGCAACAGCCTGGTTGATCAGGCGCTGATCCACCAGGAGGCCTGGTCACAGACCGGGCCGCGGGGGCGTTGACCCCCGAAACTCTCTCCAGGTAAACTCCAGGTGGAGTCTCTGTGGAGGACACAGGTGTACCTTAAATTGTCTCTGTTACAGGCACTTCGATGTTCATTCAGGTGGACCGCAAGATCTCTGCCTGTCTCGCCTACATACTTCTTGGGACAGAATCCACAGGGGATGGTGTAGATGCCTGCTGTAGAAGTTAGAGGTGTGGGGCTGCATTTCGTAGTGAGGTCTTTGATAGATGATGTGTTTATAGTGGAAACGATGTTACTCACAGCAAGTGCCTGGCAAGTATTCGTGGCAACATCACAACATGGGAGCACTATGAACTGCTTAGAGGGTCACCCATGCATCTGGCAGCCCGACTGCCAGACACACGGTTGTAAGTCGAGTGGACGTATGTCGAGCAGGTCGTAAGTCAGATGGTAGGTGTACACGTATATGTACGTATTTATAACTTTAGCTCAGTTGCTTAGCTTTATAGATAACTAAATGATCTAAAGTTTACTATACTCCACTAAAAACAAGGAAATATATAATTTGCATTACATTCATAGGGGAGCACTAAACCTGAAAGGATCAAACAGCACCTGGGGGAATGGAAGACATTCAGGTTCGACACCAAAAGAACCTTAGGAAACTTATAATAACAAGCACAATTTAATTTAGGCTAACCCAGCTAAATATATTTTATACAAGTTTACAATAATTTAATAATAAACACAATGAAATATATTTTTTCGTTAGATTCAGAATGATATTTGCGAAATTATTACATACGCAAATTTTCACTTGCCTTATTCAGCAAGAAATGTGTTGATATTTATGGCAAAATGGCAAATTTTACTTATTCGGCACGATATACATATACATGTCATATATAATTGTATGTCATATATATATAATGGTCAAAAAAATTTAGCCGATGTTTGGGAACCATTTAAACCTCTGGCTATGGTAATGTGACTGAGTCAAGTGTTTTGAAAGATGGTCTGAAGAAATATGACTGATGAACAAGCCACAACGTGACGCCAGACAAAGAAAACCAAATGTTTTTGGTGCACGCTAATTAACCCTTGTCTATTATGACGTGAACTATTAATGCTTCCATTAGTTTGAGTAGTTAAAATGTTAAATCAGGAAGCAATCATACGTCAGGTTTAATATAAAATTGCGTCAAATGTATGTGGAGACTCCTAAGCAAGTTGATTATAGCTCAGTTCTTGTAGCTACAAATGGGTAATGATATATATGTTGGTTTTGGCAAATTGGTGTCGAGCTCACCCAACTTGAACTAACACATACTATCTTAGTCACCTCCTGTGGTGTTGACACCACCACAGGAGGTGACTGAACACTATTATAATCACAGGGGAGTGCTAAACCCGTAGGATTAAACAGCGCATGTGGGGGAAGATGGAAGGCATTCAGGCTCAATTCAGGGACCCGGAGCACATATCCAATCCCCTAGATCAAGAGCCCCTCATCAGCGTCAAGGAACCTCCCTTGAGGGGTGTGGATTTACATTAAATCCACTGTTTTACGTTTTTTTATGTATACATGAGTGTTGTAACTGCAAAGTTAGCTTATACTACCTTAAATTTCATTAAATTACATTACGTACTGAAAGTCAGTACGGTACAGGACACTGAAAAAGTACAGGAAGAAATAAACAGGGTTTTCCAGTGGGCAGTGGAAAACAAATAGAACTTAAGAAACACGTAAAAGACCTAGGAATAATTATGTCAGCGGACCTTTCTTTTAAAGACCATAACAAGACAAAGATCACAACAGCCAGGAAGATGACTGGGTGGGTATTGAGAACTTTCAAAACAAGGGAAATAATGCTAGTGCTCCCTCACTTAGAATATTGTTCAGTGCTGACGGACCCGTTCAAGGCAGGAGAAATATCGGAGCTGGAACAAATACAGAGATCGTTTACGGCTCACATTGAGCCAGTAAAGCACCTAAACTACTGGGAACGCCTGCAAGTCTTGAACATGTACTCATTGGAGCGGAGGAGAGAGAGATACATGATAATATATACCTGGAAGGTACTCGAGGGCTTGGTCCCAAATCTGCACACTGCCATAACAACATACTGGAGTGAGAGATATGGGAGGAAGTGTAAAATAAACCCAGTGAGGAGCAGGGGTGCTGTGGGGACAATAAGGGAACACTGTATCAACATCCGGGGTCCCAGACTTTTCAACATCTTACCAGAAGATATCAGAAACACTGCTGGAACAAGTGTAGAAGCCTTCAAGAGGAAACTAGACAAGTATCTTCACCAGGTGCCAGATCAACCAGGCTGTGATGGATATGTGGGACAGCGGGCCTCCGGCAGAAACAGCCTGGTTGACCAGGCAAGCACCAGACGAGCCTGGCCCATGGCCAGGCTCAGAGAGTAGATATACTCTCGAAATTCTTCAAAGGTAAGGTACATTAAGTCTGACTATTTTGACTAAGTTATGTTTGTCAACTTTACGTTAGGATGGACAAAGAACTTACCAGTTTCGATAGCACCTCTGATAAACCTTTGATAAGTTTCGAGAGTCTTTCTACTCCCGTAGCCCGGCCATGGACCAGGCTCGTTTCGTGCTAGCCTGATCAATCATGCTGTTGCTGCTAGAGGCTCGCTGCTCCACATATCCATCACAGCCTGGTTGATCTGGCACCCGGTGAAGATACTTCACTTTTCTACTCGCACTAAGACCCAAGTCCATGCATGCTTTCCTGTTGATTGCCAGATCAACCAAGTTATTATTGCTTGTGTGAGCCCAGGACTTATTTTCGTCCCAGCAACACATCTCTCAGGCACTTTGAGGTTGACACGGCATTCTTACTTTTATTAGGGTCATCCTACACTTCTTGCATTAGCAACACTAAATAATAAAGATGAGAGTAGTGTTGCTGATCTTGTTTGATTACATTAAGAATGTTCGACAAAGTAAGGCTAGATTTTGCATAATTTTAATACGATGTTAACTATAAGATAAATCTTGTTCGACCACCTAAAATAACTATTGACAAATATATAACTGCAATATGAAAAGATATTGTTTGTGTAGTATGTGAAATAAGACACGTACAGAACAAGTGTTTAGTGAAACAACTGCTTGGTCACTGTGAACTTAACTGACTTGATAAAACTCACATTGAGCAAAACATCGTGAAAGTAAAGTTCATACTGCGCGAAAGGTCATTTTAATAAAGACATCAGCTATCTATGTCTTTGATTTATTACGTGTGGACTTTTATCGTATCATTTAGTCTGAAATACGTCAAAACAGGAACTTAAAACTGTACGCCTAGCCTAATAATAAAATTAACTCATGAGAGGTGGTAGATCTCAGAACCAAGATCCCAGATGATGGAAAAAAAGGACATTAATGCTGTATATTGTGATACTTCAGTGACAATAAATCGCATTATACCACATACATCTCTTTTCTTCTATCACGTCCGTATTTTATATTACTCCCAGAGGGTGACACTGAGAGTTGGACACTAGAGATCACATGAGAGGAGCCTCCTGCCCCCACCACAAAAGCATGTGGTGGAGTTTGTGGTGTGTTCCTAGGGGCAGGGGTGACCCTCTTCTCTATGAGGGGTGCCACTAATCCCACAGGTTGCTTTCGGTATAAGTGGTCGGGATATTTTCCCTTTCGTCTAAGCTGGCTCACATTCCTGGCCGATAACATGGGACGTTGTTTTACGTTATGTGAAAACCAGATTTAGGATGGTTTTGCTTGCGTTGTGATTATAATTTATGAAAGAGTAAATCGGTCTCGATAATAGCAAGTTGGTAATGATAGTGTAAATTTGTTATATAATGTTAGAAACAGAATATGTTTAGAGCTGTGAACAATCAACTGGTTCCTGTGCTTCATAAATATAACAGAACAACATGGTAGATGTGTCGAGCACTAGAGTTTGGCAAGCCGAGCAGTGAACATGCCAGTGAGCAGCGACCTTCACACACACATACACACACACACACACACACACACGCACACACACACACACACACACACACACACACACACACACACACACACACACACACACACACACAATGCACACATGCACACATGCACACATGCACACACACACACACACACACACACACACACACACACACACATGCACACATGCACACATGCACACACACACACACACACACACACACATGATAACGACATATAAAATACTGCGTGGAATAGACAAGGTGGACAAGGACAGGATGTTCCAGGGAGGGGACACAGAAACAAGAGGCCACAATTGGAAGTTGAAGACACAAATGAGTCAGAGAGATAGTAGGAAGTATTTCTTCAGTCATAGAGTTGTAAGGCAGTGGAATAGCCTAGAAAATGACGTAGTGGAGGCAGGAACCATACACAGTTTTAAGACGAGGTTTGATAAAGCTCATGGAGCGGGGAGAGAGAGGGTCTAGTAGCAACCGGTGAAGAGGCGGGGCCAGGAGCTAGGACTCGACCCCTGCAACCACAAATAGGTGAGTACAAATAGGTGAGTACACACACACACACACACCACACACACACGCACACACGCACACACGCACACACGCACACACACACACACAGACACACACACACAGCAGATATGTTGTGCGTGCCACTTACCACAATCTTCAACACATCCCTGGAAACTGGGCAACTACCTGAGGTATGGAAGACGGCAAATGTAGTTCCCATTTTTAAAAAAGGAGACAGAAAAGAGGCACTAAACTATAGACCTGTGTCATTGACGTGTATAGTATGCAAAATTATGGAGAAGATTATCAGGAGGAGAGTGGTGGAGCACCTGGAACGGAACAGGAGTATAAATGCCAACCAGCACGGATTCACGGAAGGCAAATCCTGTGTCACAAACCTTCTGGAGTTTTATGATAAAATAACAGAAGTAAGACAAGAGAGAGAGGGGTGGGTTGATTGCATCTTCTTGGACTGCAAGAAGGCCTTTGACACAGTTCCTCACAAGAGATTAGTGCAGAAGCTAGAGCATCAGGCGCATATAACAGGAAGGGCACTGCAATGGATCAGAGAATACCTGACAGGGAGGCAACAACGAGTCATGGTACGTAATGATGTATCACAGTGGGCACCTGTGACGAGCGGGGTCCCACAGGGGTCGGTCCTAGGACCAGTGCTATTTTTGGTATATGTGAACGACATGACGGAAGGGTTAGACTCAGAAGTGTCCCTGTTTGCAGATGATGTGAAGTTAATGAGGAGAATTAAATCTGATGAGGACGAGGCAGGACTTCAAAGAGACCTGGACAGACTGGACACCTGGTCCAGCAAATGGCTTCTCGAATTTAATCCTGCCAAATGCAAAGTCATGAAGATGGGGGAGGGGCATAGAAGACCACAGACAGAGTATAGGCTAGGTGGCCAAAGACTGCAAACCTCACTCAAGGAGAAAGATCTTGGGGTGAGTATAACACCGAGCATGTCTCCGGAAGCACACATCAATCAGATAACTGCTGCAGCATATGGGCGCCTGGCAAACCTGAGAACAGCATTCCGATACCTTAGTAAGGAATCATTCAAGACACTGTACACCGTGTATGTCAGGCCCATACTGGAGTATGCAGCACCTGTTGGGAACCCGCACTTGATAAAGCACGTCAAGAAACTAGAGAAAGTACAAAGGTTTGCGACAAGGTTAGTTACAGAGCTAAGGGGAATGTCCTATGAAGAAAGATTAAGGGAAATCGGCCTGACCACACTGGAGGACAGGAGGGTCAGGGGAGACATGATAACGACATATAAAATACTGCGTGGAATAGACAAGGTGGACAAAGACAGGATGTTCCAGGGAGGGGACACAGAAACAAGAGGCCACAATTGGAAGTTGAAGACACAAATGAGTCAGGGAGATAGTAGGAAGTATTTCTTCAGTCATAGAGTTGTAAGGCAGTGGAATAGCCTAGAAAATGACGTAGTGGAGGCAGGAACCATACACAGTTTTAAGACGAGGTTTGATAAAGCTCATGGAGCGGGGAGAGAGAGGGCCTAGTAGCAACCGGTGAAGAGGCGGGGCCAGGAGCTAGGACTCGACCCCTGCAACCACAAATAGGTGAGTACAAATGCACACATGCACACACACACACACACACACACGCACACACACACACACACACACACACACACACACACACACACACACACACACACACACACGCACACACGCACACACGCACACGCGCACACGCACACACACACATCTCCGGAGGCACACATCAACCAGATAACTGCTGCAGCATACGGGCGCCTGGCAAACCTGAGAATAGCGGTCCGATACCTTAGTAAGAAATCATTCAAGACACTGTACACTGTGTATATCAGGCCCATACTGGAGTATGCAGCACCAGTTAGGAACCCACACCTGGTCAAACACGTCAAGAAATTAGAGAAAGTGCAAAGGTTTGCAACAAGGCTAGTTCCGGAGCTCAGGGATATGTCCTACGAAGAAAGGTTGAGGGAAATCGGACTGACGACATTGGAGGACAGGAGGGTCAGGGGAGACATAATAACGACATACAAAATACTGCATGGAATAGATAAAGTGGACAGAGACAGGATGTTCCAGAGAGGGGACACAGAAACAAGGGGTCACAATTGGAAGCTGAAGACTCAGACGAGTCGGAGGGATGTTAGGAAGTATTTCTTCAGTCATAGAGTCGTCAGGAAGTGGAATAGCCTAGCAAGTGACGTAGTGGAGGCAGGAACCATACATAGCTTTAAGACGAGGTATGACAAAGCTCAGGAAGCAGAGAGAGAGGACCTAGTAGCAATCAGTGAAGTGGCGGGGCCAGGAGCTGAGTCTCGGCCCCTGCAACCACAATTAGGTGAGTACATACACACACACACCAGACCAAGTGTCTATCTACAAATGCCTTTGACAACGTAAGGAAGTAAGAGAGGTTGAGGGAGCGCCTGACACTTCGCATTCTGATGTTCACGTGATTATGTAAATATTGTCAGGTGCTTAGTGATAGATACATTCATTGATGTTGTGATACTTTAATTGTATGTGAAATTAATTACTATTTAATTGATGACACTGCTGGAGCCAGGGCTTTACAATGTTCGGAGAATGGAAGGAAATTAGAGTTGATATAAAGAAGGCAGCGTAGCTCCAATTCCTTGAATCAAGACCGCTTCAGCATGAATACATCTATTTAAGGGTATATTATATGATGTTTAATTTTTAAACGTATGTAACTACAGTGAGAAACTTGCCTTATGTTTGTTATAGTCACCCCTTCCCAGGGGAATGTTATTGATCAAAGGAACTGGAGCTACTCTCCCCTTCCTCGCATCAAATCTGATTACCTCTCATTTCTCAGGCGCTGTATAACCCCACTAAGCGTTTAAGTATAATAACGTGTAAACAGGCAGAATGGACGTGGACTTGAGCGCTGGTAGCACAGTGTTGTACCAGTCAGCCATCTTTGTGGTTGAATGGTAGTGCTGGGCCTGCCACATGCATGGACCACAATGACCAATATTTTTTAGTGGTATTAAGATATTTTTTATTTTAGATTATATTCCATACTGCCAGGGACGGATATATTATGAAACTAATAAAGCTTAGCTTCAGGGCCCCTAATCCCGGAGGGGCCCCAGAAGCCCAATACGACTCAGTGTTCAGCGAGCCGCTACCCAGACTGAGTCGACAATCCAAATGAATTCTTTATGAACGAAACCCAAAATCTGGTCACCTCAAAAAACTCAGATATTATCATAACTCCATAAGACTTTGAAAAGGCAATAAATGACATGCCCATGTACTCTGCCCCAGACCCAGAATCGTGGAACTCCGTGTTCATCAAGAATTGCAAGAAATCCCTGTCGCGTGCCTTCAGCATTCTATAGAGAGGGAGCATGGACACAGGGGTCATCCCACACACACTAAAAACAACAGATATAGCCCCACTCCACAAAGGTGACAGTAAAGCAATTGCAAAGAACTACAGACCGATAGCACTAACATCCCATATCATAAAAATCTTTGAGAGGGTTCTAAGAAGTAAGATCGACAATCACCTAGATAGCCATCAATTACACAACCCAGGGCAACATGGGTTTAGAGCAGGTCGCGCCTGCCTGTCTCAGCTACTGGACCACTATAACAAGGTCCTGGATGCTGTAGAAGATTAAACAAAATACAAATGTAGTATACACAGACTTTGCAAAAGCTTGCGACAAGTGTGACCATGGTGTAATAGCGCACAAAATCCGTGATAAAGGAATAACAGGAAAAGTTGGTAGATGGATCTATAACTTCCTGACAAATTAAACACAAAGAGTAATAGTAAACAGAGTAAAGTCCCAGGCAGCCACGGTAAAAAGCTCTGTTCCACAAGGCACAGTGCTTGTTCTCATTCTATTCCTCATCCTCATTTCTGACATAGACAGAGATGTAAGCCATAGCTCCGTGTCTTCCTTTGCGGATGACACCCGGATTACCATGACGGTGACCTCCATCGAAGACACTGCGAGACTCCAAGCGGACATCAACCAAATCTTCAAATGGGCCACTCAAAACAATATGAAGTTCAACGAGGAGAAATTTCAACTATTCAGATATGGAAAACTTGAGGAAATTAAAAATGTATCAGGGTATACGACAATTCTAACCATACAATAGAGCGAAAAAGTAATGTGAAGGACCTGGGAGTGATAATGTCAGAGGATCTCGCCTTCAAAGACCACAACAATGTATCTACAGCATCTGCTAGTAAAGTTGGTAGAATTACCGACAATATGTAAAGTAAAAGGACACAAGTGCAACTAATGTGACATTTATTGTGGCAACGTTTCGCTCTCCAGGAGCTTTATCAAGCCATTACAAACAATACATGGACACAGAGGGTATATAAAGGCTCAGAGTGAGGTGTAATACTAGTGAGGTACCATTTCGATGTTCACTAGTGGTAGTAGTACTTTCACAAGCTAACGCCAGAGTCGCCATCGCTTCTAGCACTTCAATAAAGGATATAACCAGGACAAAATCCAAGCACCACGAACCAGTCAATGCAGGAGTTTACACTATACCCTGTGGAGGCTGTGACAAGATTTACGTAGGTGAAACAGCAAGAAACCTCGACACCCGCCTCAATGAACACATTTACGCATGTAGGAACGATAACTTGAACAACGCCTGTGTACAACACCGAAATTCCACCAATCATCTCATGAAATTCAGAGACGCCCAATTAGTGATCAAAGAAACTAATTTACGCAGACGCAAGTGCCTCGAATCAGCACTGATCGCTGTTTCGAATACAATTAAACAAAACAACGGCAGCTTCACCATCTCCGAAGTCTTAGCAAGAATCCTCCTGAAAACAGTAAACCCTGCCATCACATAGTCTCTCCTGTTATACTACACAAAGCACATTACAGAGAGTGAACACTGAAACAAGCTGCCTCATTCCAGTCTATATTTGTCCAACCTATTTTTATGTTACCCAAGTAATAGCTTTTATATCCTTTTACTCATGTACGAATTAATTGCTCTAACATATTGTATTACTTTTGTCACTACCACTACTACTACTACTACTACCACTAGTGAACATCGAAATGGTACCTCACTAGTATTACACCTCACTCTGAGCCTTTATATACCCTCTGTGTCCATGTATTGTTTGTAATGGCTTGATAAAGCTCCTGGAGAGCGAAACGTTGCCACAATAAATGTCATATTAGTTGCACTTGTGTCCTTTTACTTTACAGCATCTGCTAGGAAAATGATAGGATGGATAATGAGAACCTTCAAAACTAGGGACTTCAAGCCCATGATGATTCTCCTCAAATCGCTTGTTCTCTCAAGGCTGGAATACTGTCGTACACTAGCGGCCGCCTTGAAAGCTGGCGGCATTACTGACCTGGAGAGTGTACAAAGAACTTTCACGGCACACATAAGTACGATAAGGCACCTAAATTACTGGGAACAGTTGAAGGTCCTTGATCTGTATTCCTTGGAACGCAGGCGAGATACATGATAATATATACTTGTAAGGGTATGGAGGGATTGGTATCAAACCTGCACACGAAAATCACTCCCTATGAAAGCAAAAGACTCGGCAGGAGATGCAACATTCCCCCGATGAAAAGCAGGAGCACCACGAGTACACTGAGAGACAACACAACAAGTGTCCAGACTGTTCAACTGCCTCCCAGCATACATAAGGGGGATTGCCAATAGACCCCTGGCTGTCTTCAAGAAGGGACTGGACAGGCACCTAAAGTACCTGACCAACCGGGCTGTGGTTCTTACATCAGTTTGCGTGCGGCCAGCAGTAACAGCCTGGTTGATCAGACCCTGATCCCCCATTAGGTCTGATCTCAGACCGAGCCGCGGGGGCGTTGACCCCCGAAACCTTCTCCAGGTGAACTCCAGTCCACAATGCTTAAAAATGTTTGGTCTACTGTATGAGAAAGAGTTTTAAAAATAATAAGTAATAATACAACACTAGTAGTAATATAGTAATAAAATTAATCCAGTTAGATCAATCAATATAAGTTAATTATTACAATATGTTAATATAATAAAAGTTATTAAGTGCGATGTAGCAGCATGGTGTTTGCGGTGAAAAGTTCGCTCAGGGACAAAATAAGTCACCAGTGTGTACTGCACTCTCTATAAATTTATATTGTAATGATCGTAGTCTGACAAACGTGGCTCTAACTTTTTTTTTTTACCTACCTCACAAGATGAGCACGAGGTGCACAATAAACTAGCCGCTCAAGCGAAACATCTAAAACTAACGTATATTTCTCTAGTGTGTGTAGAAGCGTGTATCAGAAACTGAAGGTGAACACTGTTGTGAACCTTCACGATGATGAACTGTGTCCTTTATGAGCAGTAATGACACAAATATTTATATGTACAAAAGAAACTACAGAGTGGTTGATATATATATATTATTATATATATATATATATATATATATATATATATATATATATATATATATATATATATATATATATATATATATATATGTGCAAAACAACCACTCTGAAAGAATAGAGAAATTCCAAGCGCTTTCGTGACTACTCACATTATCAAGGAGCTATCATAGTTTCCTTGATAATGGTGTAGTCACGAAAGCGCTTGGAATTTCTCTATTCTTTCAGAGTGGTTGTTTTGCATATTCTGAAATCACCTGTTTACTGTGATCTTATTGCATATATATATATATATATATATATATATATATATATATTCAACAAGTCGGCCATCTTCCACCGATACATACATACACACATACATACATATAATAAGCAGACCAGTCCCCCCCAAAGAGCACAAACAGTCCCACTGGGACAAACCGATAATGGAAAAAATCACTAACACAATGCTCACCAACGCTTCAGGAAAGGACAAAGCTCGTCTCCTAGCGGTGAAGGCACCACACTCTGGAGATTTCCTTTTAGCTGTTCCCAATTCCTCCCTGGGCACTCGACTCGACCCACAGACCATTCGGATTGGTGTTGCACTTCGTCTAGCCGCCCCCATCCTCACCGTACATAGGTGTATTTGCGGCAGGTCGACGGCTGATCAATTCGGACTTCATGGCCTCGTGTGTTACACAGCAGAAGGGAAGTATGCTAGGCTCGAGGAGGTCGAAGACATCATTAAGAGAAGTCTCGCCACAACCTGTTAGCCAGTTGAACGACACCCCCAAGTACACAAATTTTCGCTTGCCTTATTCGGCAAGAAGAGTGTTGCTATTTAAGCCCAAATCGCAAGTTTTACCTATTCGCCACGACACACACACACACACACACATATACAGAGAGAGAGAGAGATGGAGGTCAGTGAGAGAGGGGGAGGGGGGGGACCGGAGGGCGCATCTGAGGAAAACAAAACAATTAAGATGCCAATAAAAGAAAGGAAAATAGAAGGTATGTCAAGTCTACAGAAAAAAAAAAGTGTCCAGTATCATAAGCCTTAAGCCCCCGGGCTTGATGCCGGCCGGGCACACGCCCCCGGGCTTGATGCCGGCCTGGCACACGTCCCCGGGCTTAATGCCGGCCGGGCACACGTCCCGGGCTTAATGCCGGCCGGGCACACGCCCCCGGCTTGATGCCGGCCGGGCACACGCCCCCGGGCTTGGTGCCGGCCGGGCACACGCCCCCGGGCTTGGTGCCGGCCGGGCACACGCCCCCGGGCTTGATGCCGGCCGGGCACACGCCCCCGGGCTTGGTGCCGGCCGGGCACACGCCCCCGGGCTTGGTGCCGGCCGGGCACACGCCCCCGGGCTTGGTGCCGGCCGGGCACACGCCCCCGGGCTTGGTGCCGGCCGGGCACACGCCCCCGGGCTTGGTGCCGGCCGGGCACACGCCCCCGGGCTTGGTGCCGGCCGGGCACACGCCCCCGGGCTTGGTGCCGGCCGGGCACACGCCCCCGGGCTTGGTGCCGGCCGGGCACACGCCCCCGGGCTTGGTGCCGGCCGGGCACACGCCCCCGGGCTTGGTGCCGGCCGGGCACACGCCCCCGGCTTGGTGCCGGCCGGGCACACGCCCCCGGGCTTGGTGCCGGCCGGGCACACGCCCCCGGGCTTGATGCCGGCCGGGCACACGCCCCCGGGCTTGGTGCCGGCCGGGCACACGCCCCCGGGCTTGGTGCCGGCCGGGCACACGCCCCCGGGCTTGGTGCCGGCCGGGCACACGCCCCCGGGCTTGGTGCCGGCCGGGCACAAAGCCCCCGGCTTGGTGCCGGCCGGGCACACGCCCCCGGGCTTGGTGCCGGCCGGGCACACGCCCCCGGGCTTGGTGCCGGCCGGGCACACGCCCCCGGGCTTGGTGCCGGCCGGGCACACGCCCCCGGGCTTGGTGCCGGCCGGGCACACGCCCCCGGGCTTGGTGCCGGCCGGGCACACGCCCGCCATGAATGCTCTAGAATCTAGATAAAGAAATTTTGAAGAAAATAATGCATTAACTACCATCAATTTTCCAGGAAAATGTATTAACACTATAGAGAAAAGTATAGTGACATGTAGTAACCCAGAGAGATACGGAAATACAGAGTAGATTGATCTGCATATTTGAACCTCAAACCAAGATCTTTTTCAACAGTCACATTCTAACTTAATGTAAGTTCCTACGTCTCATAATGTATGTAATTTAAGTAAACATTACATATTTTTTTACTAAGGTGAGAAAACATTCTCAAACACCAATAAAAATAAGTCATTTTGATTTTTTTGGGTTATCCATGGTAATTTACACACATATTATTATGTAAGACATCTATCATCATCTGAAAAGTGTCTATAACTATACCTAATGTTACTAACCTCAGTATCAGCTTTATAAAGACCTATCGCTTAAAAGGAAATTCGTGTATTATCTTCAGGAGGAATAACCATGCCAATAAACAACAGTTAATTCATGTACAGAAATATGATTTCAACTTTGAGCAAATACGAGACAAGTGACGGTAAGATGCGTGTTAAACAGAGTTGGTGGTGATGTTTTAATTCAGTGGCGGAGGCCATACATTGTTTACCTCAGTCTGGCCACACATCTTGACCAAGAATAATTACAACTACGGAGCAATGTAGCCACCGACGTGCAGGTGTGTGACCGCTGACAGATATAGCCACTAACAGGTAACATAAATCAGTATGACACTTACAGATGTAGCACTGACATTTGTGACACTAACAGGTATGGCACTAACAGGTGTGACACTAGCAGGTGTGACACTAATAAGTGTGGATACTAACGTGAGTGGGCGCGCCTGCGGGCCTGTGACTTGCGCCGGTACCAAGCCGCGCGAGACTCGCGGGTTCGAGTCTCGGACGCGGCACGGGAGACATCGGTGCCGCGACTGTCGGACAAGCTGCGTCCCCGCATCACCGGGGACCCTATGGGCGTCGTTACCCGGGGCGTAGGCGGCGTACAGCTCCTGAAGGGACTCTGGGCGCGGGGTGAGGGTGGCGTGCGGGGCCGCTTCAGTGCTGATAATGGAGTAGGCGCACGCGGCCTAGGGGAATTCTGGCGGCTTAGTAGCGGTGATTTGGGCGGCGCCAGGTTATAGTAACATATGGAGGGTGGGGGCGGCGGAGGTGGGGCGGGTGGCTCATACGTGATGGAGTCATTAGGGTGGAGAGGGTCGGGGAAGTAGTAGTGGTCGAAGTGGACATCCATGGCCCACAGAGAGAAGCGTCGAGGGGGAGGACTTGGCGGTGCCTTCACAGAACCCTGACTCTTGGATAAAACTTTTGGGGCCCCAGGATTCATCACGTGCCCCGACGGACGCCCGTTGACGGGGCTTACCCATGATACCAGACTGGAGGGTAAGTCCTTGAACGAGGACAGGCTGGAGTTACTATTCTTGCGTATGTGCTCAGTACGACAGTCAGAGCTGTAGTCTGAGCAGTACCCAGAGTTACTGAGTTCTAGATCTGTCGAGTGGTCGAAGGGGCGGAAGTTGGAGGGCTTCGTTGGCTGCTTATCCTTCTTCTCCCCCGTCAAGAAGTTGGTAAGACCCTCCGTCAGGGAGAGGAATCGCTTACGGAAGCCACTGCGTCGCGGGCGACCACCACCTCTGGGAGAGCTGCCTGAGGGAGGAACGTGACGAGCACCGTTCAGTAAGTCGAGGCTATCAGGTCCCCTACATTCCCGTCCACGGCTCCATAGTGATCCTGACGACCCACGCCAGTCCAGCCGCCAACCAGAGTTCATCCTCCTTCGCCCACGCCTCACACCCACGCCTCACGCCCACGCACAGGCCTATTTACAGGCTTTATCATTTATCTGGATGACCCGGACCTGTTGGTCAATATCACACACACTATCAAGGGTCTCCTGAAACAATATACATCCCAATATTTCCTTCGCATAAACCTCTAGTGAATTAGTATAATTATTATAAGTAGTGGTAGTAGTAATATTTTCTACATTTTTAGCAAATATTACTGTTTCAACACCAATTTGAATCACCTTCGTTCAGCCCATGCTGAGCTGTGAGCACCAGCACTCTTAACTATACCATATAATACTGTATAGTTTAGTTCATGTATTTATAATTATAACATATGCATCTGTAAACACTGCACTAACATATAAACAAATAGTGGCGATTCATACGGCCAATTCATACTTTAACAACAGTGACATCCGAATGAGAATGTCTAGCCAAAAATTATATACAGACGTGAGCACTCACAGTACTGAACAAACTATAAAATCGTAAAAATCACTGCATATTTTTTTAATCCATCAGCGATTTAAACATATATATACATATATAACTTGAACTGGTTAGGAGAATCTTCAGGTGAGGGCCGTAAACAGATTGGTGGGCCGGTGGTGGCCCGCCTGCCACTGTCTCACAAACCAGACCAACACACATTCTGCCGGCCAGCTTGCCACTGCCAGCTAACTTTCCGCCAGCCTCACACACTCACCCCAGATATTTCCCACCCTTTCCCCCCTCCCTCTACCTGGCAGAGGTGTGTAGCAGCCTTCCCCGTCACTTCCCTCTATCTCATAACGTCCTGAGGGTACCCACATGTTGACTAATGATATACGTTCCTCCATAAGGAGTATTACCCGTGTTTTATGAAAGCACTTTAGTCTACCCTAAACGCCCTCCTGTCCCCCTCTTAATGACACTTACCACCCATCTGTCGACAGGGTAAATATTCCTCCGTGGGGTGCATTACTGGTGCTTTATGAAGACACTTTAGTTTGCCTTAATATGACCTCTCTTCCTCTTTTCCCAGACAACTAACCTGACAAAGGTTGACGGTGTACACACAACACAAGTACAACACAAGTTTTGACAGAGGTAAATATACTGTAGAGGGGAAGGAGCAGCGATGTCCCAGAAAATGTGATTGAACTATATTTGCTTTGAAGCTAAGTTCCCCAAGCTCCCAGTAGAAACTGTCAACATGCTATTTACCACTTGTCTTTTCTGATTGCAGATGTTTTAAATACGAAGTTACTTGCGGGTGCAGAGCTTCGGCTCTTGGGCCATCTCCTAGCTTTACGCTGACTGACTTACTCTGGCTTACTGACTTACTTCAGCTTTTGAAGATATGGATTGTTTAAGTTTCCACTGTCACTTGGTAGTCTGTCCCAAGTGTCTACTGCTGTGCCACCGTGTTTCCCTGTGTCTGCATGTTTACTTGTCATCATTCTGACTCTGCTGATTCCTGGCCTCCAGAGCCTACTCATACTTACTCTTGAAACTAAATTTAAATTGAATAAATCACATAGAATCCGGGGGAGACACACAGAACTGAAAATCATTATTAAAACTGAAAGAAATCCAAAACATTTCTTTTCATACGCAAAAACCTGGGAATAAACCACACCCAGAGTGTTGTGTTCTTGCTCAAAGATAAAACTTTTACTGAAGACAACAAAGAAATAAATGAAATACTGAAGTTTCAGTATGACTCTGTGTTCAGTGAGCGGCTCACCACACTAAACATTTATAATCCTAATGAATTCCTTATGAACGAAACTCAAAAATTTGTCAGTGCGAGGTGCAAGGTTCTGACCAGAGCTTTGGTAAGATGGGGAAGGAAGAAGGATGGGGAAGGATGGAATGTGGGAAAGGTTTGGGAGAGTGGAGGGGGAGATGGGGTTTTAAAGGTAAGTGGCCCATCCAATTTGGTGCAATTTAAATACGTGTATGTGTATGTTGTGTAATTCGTGAAAAAGTTGAATTCATAAGATAGGTATACCTCCTGCCCGTCAGTTGCACACTGCTATACCAGCTGTATACCGGTGTGCCACTGAATTGGAAGGATGTATACTGTTTGCTATTCCCCTTGTTTTTTTGCGCAAGAGTCGGTCGTAAGGCTGCAGCTGCAGGTGGTAATTGCAGGTCGTTTGATGGAGGGTGGTTGCTCACCTGGAGTTGGTTGGCTAAGCAGTTTCTGAGGTGGTGTCCTGCTGTAGGTTAGTTGTAAGGTGTTGATTGACAGAAGTGGGTCACCCAGAATTGGGGAGCGTTAATCCATGTTACTGGACGTAGAATGGTTCTGGTGGTATCCATTCTATTTCAGGGAGGTCACTCAGGATTCTTGGTTGGGGGAAGTTCTCCTTGTGGATGAAGCGTCGGACTCTTTGTTGGAGGGTCATTCTTTGGGATCTGTAGGGGTGTTGATGGTGTAGTCGGTCGTGTTCGGTGGTTGGGGTGGGTTCTCAGTCAGGTGCACAGAGTTTCTGCATGTCATATAGTTGTCTCTTCTTTAGTTTGTCTAGCCTGACGTTAATTGCAGTGATTCTCTGTTGTATGTGCAGGTCTTCCGTCCTGATTCTGTCTCTGAATCTGGTGCCGGTGATGAAGCGGAGGGCTCTGTTTTCGACTCTTTGGAGATTCAGCATGTTGATTTTAGTTAGTGACATGGATACGCAAGGGTATTCTAGCAGAAGTCTGATCATCATCTTGTACAGTTGTTTCTTGATGTGGGAGGGGGCTTGCATTGAATCGGAAAAGTTGGCCGAGGCGGCTTTTGCTAGGTTCACTTTTTTGGTTACTCCGATCATAACATCATAGAGGTTCAAACTAGTATTAACTCAGGGGTACGAAACTGCATCACTAAAGTTAGAGACGGGATGTTCAGTAAGTTTAATTTTAACAACCATAGAATTAACTGGGAAAAAATAAACCCAGAGCTGTCAGACATATCCTGGGAATCAGACACGAGCACCCTAAATCCCCACCAGTACCTAGAGAAGCTGAATACAGAAGCATACAAAGTATGTATGAAACATGTACCATTGAGGAAACCGAGAGGAAGATCAGATATATAGAGAGCGTAGGAGATGGTACTGAAGAAGAAAACGGGTTACTGAACTGCTTAAAAACACAAATATGCTACAACAGAGGAACGATAGACTTAGCAGAGAGATCACTGAATTAGAGCAAAAACTTAGGATGTCATACCTGACAGAAGAAGTACAAAGGGAACAAAAGGCCATAGAGGATATTGCAAGAAACCCAAAATATTTATATTCCTATGCAAAATCCAAGCTAAGAACTACCTGTCGAATTGGACCACTAAGAGGAGACTCATATACTGACGACGAACAGGAAATGAGTGAAATCCTAAAAGAACAGTATGAGTCGGTGTTCAGCAACCCACTAAATGACAGCAAGGTAGAAAATGCAGAAATATTTTTCACTTCAAAAGAAGGCCGCAAAGACCAACTATCTGACATTAGTACAAATCCCATAGATTTCCAGAAAAAAATGGAAAACATGCCCACTCACTCAGCACCTGGACCAGATTCATGGAATGCTCTATTTATAAAGAAGTGGAAAATACCACTAGCACGAGCCCTCAGTATTCTTTGCAGAAAGAGCTTAGATCTAGGTGAAATACCGGAGGCCTTAAAGAGTGCAGACATAGCTCTTTTGCACAAGGGAGGTAGTATAGCACTAGCTAAAAATTACAGACCAGTAGCCCTAACCTCTCACATCATAAAAATCTTCGAAAGAGTGATGAGACGGTAGATTACAAATTTCATGGACCAGCACAACCAGCACAACCCGAACCAGCATGGCTTTAGAGCGGGATGATCATGTCTGTCACAGTTGCTGAACCATTATGACAGAATTACGGCGGCGTTGGAAGACGACCAAAACGCAGATGTGATTTACACAGATTTTGCAAAGGCTTTTGACAAATGTGATCATGGAGTGATAGCGCACAAAATGAAGGCCATGGACATTACGGGGAAGGTAGGCAGATGGATTTTCGGTTTCCTAACACACAAAACACAAAAAGTAGTAGTAAACAGAGCAAGATCCAGTGTCAGCGAGGTAAAAAGCTCAGTGCCCCAAGGCACTGTTCTGGCACCTATGCTGTTCCTCATCCTCATAGCAGACATAGACAAAAACACCCGGTACACTTTTGTATCATCATTTGCAGATGACACTAAAATAAGCATGAAAGTCAGTACGGTAGAGGACACTGAAAAAGTACAGGAAGATATAAACAGGGTTTTCCAGTGGGCAGTGGAAAACAACATGACGTTCAATGGTGATAAGTTCCAGGTGCTTAGGTATGGAAAGAATGAAGAACTCAAAAGGAGCACTATATACAAAACTCAAGAGGGTCACCAAATAGAACGTAAGGAACACGTAAAAGACCTAGGAATAATTATGTCAGCGGACCTTTCTTTTAAAGACCATAACAAGACAAAGATCACAACAGCCAGGAAGATGACTGGGTGGGTATTGAGAACTTTCAAAACAAGGGAAATAATGCCGATGGTGACACTCTTCAAATCGCTAGTGCTCCCTCACTTAGAATATTGCTCAGTGCTGACGGGCCCGTTCAAGGCAGGAGAAATATCGGAGCTGGAACAAATACAGAGATCGTTTACGGCTCACATTGAGCCAGTAAAGCACCTAAACTACTGGGAACGCCTGCAAGTCTTGAACATGTACTCACTGGAGCGGAGGAGAGAGAGGTACATGATAATATATACCTGGAAGGTACTCGAGGGCTTGGTCCCAAATCTGCACACTGCCATAACAACATACTGGAGTGAGAGATATGGGAGGAAGTGTAAAATAAACCCAGTGAGGAGCAGGGGTGCGGTGGGAACAATAAGGGAACACTGTATCAACATCCGGGGTCCCAGACTTTTCAACATCTTACCAGAAGATATCAGAAACACTGCTGGAACAAGTGTAGAAGCCTTCAAGAGGAAACTAGACAAGTATCTTCATCAGGTGCCAGATCAACCAGGTTGTGATGGATATGTGGGGCAGCAGGCCTCCAGCAGCAACAGCCTGGTTGACCAGGCAAGCACCAGACGAACCTGGCCCATGGCCGGGCTCAGAGTAGATATACTCTCGAAATTCTTCAAAGGTATATCAAAGGTACATCATTGTGTTCAGGCTGGGGGAGGTTGCTGACATATATTGATGAGTACAGGGCTGAGGCAAGAGCCTTGTGGTACTCCAGCTGTCGGCGTGAAGGGTGTTGCTGCCATACCATGGAAGGTGGGAATGATACTTTTACCTGTTAAGAAGTTGTATATGAGCCTGAGAAAGGTCCAGTTGTGATCTGGGAGGTCTGCAAGTTTGAAAATGAGTCCGCCGTGCCACAGGCTGTCGAAGGCCTTGTGTACGTCCCTAGTTGCAATCAGGGCCAGGTTCCCTTGCTTCCTCAGGCTGGCCACGGCATCTAAGATGATATTTATCGCATGTTGTGTGCTGCGGTGGGACCTGAAGCCGAACTGCCTTTCAGAGAATAGATGGTTGAATTCCATGTAGTAGTAGTTCAGTGTGTTTGAGATTATACTTTGGAAGACTTTGCCCGTGACTTCGAGTAAGATGGGCCTGTAGTTCTCGGGGTTTCGGTTTGTCAGTACCTCCCAGATTTTCGACATAATCCTAATACTGAAAAATCATTAATAGCATGCCCACGCAATCATTAAGCCCCAGACCCAGACTCGTGGAATGCCATGTTTATCAAGAATTACTTTAAATATTCTATGGAGAGGGAGCCTGAACACGGGAATCGTCTCACAGTCGTTAAAAGCAAAGGATATGACTTCACTCTACAAAAGTAGCAGCAAAGCAATACGAAGAACTATATTATTAAAATACTTGAAAGTTTTAAAAAGGAAAATCGCTAACCACATGTATTCACAACAATTACACAACTTAGGGCAGCATGGGTTTAGAGCAGGTTGCTCCTACCTCTCGCAACTACTGGACCACTGCAAGACTAACACACTGCGGATGTAGTATACAAAAACGGGAAAAGTGGGCAAATGGAATTTTTAACTTTCTAACAGAGCGCAAAATGTAACAGTAAACAGAGTTACATCAGAGGCTTCCAAGTAGAGCTCTGTTACCAAGAGACAGACAGGAATATAAATCTTAGCACCTTATCATTTTGTTCGCAGACGATACTATAATTTACATGAGAATGGCATCCAGTGAGGACACAACAACTCACCAGGTTGATATGAACCAAGTCTTCCAGTGGGCCACAGAAATCAATATGACGTTTAATGAAAACAGAAATCAATATGACGTTTAATGGAAAACAGATGAAATAAAAACTAGAACGGAGCATAAAACAAAATCTAACCAGTAAATAGAAAAGTTAAATTACTGAGAACGTTTAAAGTCCATCAACCTGTACTCCTTAGAATGCAGGCGAAAACAATAACACTTTTTTTTTGCACAACTGGATACATATGCAATGTGCTGTTACCCTATTCTACATGATAGTTACACAGTGGTAACAAAAGCTAGCTATGTTTCCTTGTCATATTCCATCACGCAGGATGATGCCCATTCAAGGTGTTGAAATGTGTCAGCCTGAACCGTGACACTTCTACAGGGTAATGAAAAATATCGCAAAATATTGTATTAAAGGCCCATAAGCTACTGGAGCTTTAAAGCTTCCTCCCTGCATAGCTGACTACCACTAATGGCCTGACTGATCAGACACCGGATCAACCCTCCACCATTCCTGACGTTGAATGACTCACACGAGTTTAAGTGTTTGCAAAATGCAATCTGCAAGCTTTTCGTTACCTACCATGAGTGCAGCACCAAGAGATTGACTGACGAAGCTTTCAATCGGAAGACCAGATGCGAGACTGGACTGGTGGGTCGACTCCAGGACGAGCCACCGGGACAACGGGCAAGTCTCGCCAGGATAACCAAGTTTCATTTATCTGGTGGTATCATCTTCAAGTGAAAGCATATCTGAGTAGTGTCTCATCCTACTACTGACTGTGGAGATCCTATCTAAACAGACTCTTGAAGATAACGACTAACGACTTTTCTTGACATTAAGACTTAGTAAAGATAACGACAACTCTCTCTCGAGACACGAAGAACCCCTCGCAGCATTCCATTGTTTCTTTTGTCACCGACTTCAATTCAGACGCCAAAAACCCCAAAAAAGCACCAAACGCGCTGCTAGACACTTCAAAAACAAACACCACAAACTCAGATCCATATACACACATACACATCTAAACACCGTAGAAACAGTTCTGAACACTTCAAACATATCTAAGCAATAAAATGTAAACACACACCAAACATGGCTAGACACTACTAAAAAACTTAAAGACAACCACAGAACTAAACATCATAATTACAGAACCAAACATCAGATGCATGAGTAATTTGTGCAGTGAATCAGCAAGGTAATCAAGAGAGGCAGATGGAGCAAGAAAGTTGGCACTCGGAGAAGCCTTCAGCAAGTACGACATTTGGCACCGATGACAGCAGTGTTATCGGCAGATCCTGGCACTCACAGCAGCGTGACACTCCCGCACTACAAGGCAAGTAGTGCCATTCTCACAGGCTCACATCAATGTGACACTCCCGCACTACAAGGCAAGTAGTGCCACTCTCACAGGCTCACAGCAGCGTGACACTCCCGCACTACAAGGCAAGTAGTGCCACTCTCACAGGCTCACAGCAGCGTGACACTCCCACACTACAAGGCAAGTAGTGCCACTCTCACAGGCTCACTTTTTCAAACTCAGTAGTGGGTTTGAATTTAGCCTTAAGGTGGTGTTATTAGAATAAATAAAACCACAAGTTATAAGTTTTATATCTGTCTACTGATGGATCCGGGGATCATCGCCCCCGCGGCCCGGCCTCACGCCACTCCTCATAAATTGGAGGGAAAATATTACGGGAACATGATGTACTAAGCAGCCCAGAGGTAACTTAAGTTTACGTTTAATGCACGTAGGTGTCTGCAGGATTGACTTGTCGTCTTATGTATTCACAATCATATGTGGCGTTTTTCTTCGTCAGAAAACATGTCTCGTAACGCGGATGTTTGTCGTTGAGATTGCGAGGATGAGCTGCTTTCAGATTAGAGTGACGGCGTGTCAGCTCCACACGCTGGAGAGTATGAGTCACTTGCAGGTGGGGAGGGAGGTGCGGTGGGTAGTGACACATGGGAAGATTACATAGGGTGAGGCCGCCAGGTGCTGAGCACTCCTGCTGGGGAACAGGTGAGAGCAGGTGCCATCTATAATGAAGGAACACACAAAGATAACAAACAGAAGACACTTATTTGACCATTCATGCAACCTGCCTCAGTTTTCCCGGAGGTCCTTTTCGTCCTCTCCGGCTTGCATTATCACAAGTTTCACAAACTTTGTACATACCGCAGCTAAGGTAGGCCAACGAATAGTTAACCAGTTACAGGTCCTCATTTGACAAAGACCCTTGTCAGAAAAAGCTTGTCCTGTTTCTTGAATACTAAACCACTACCATCGTTTGCAAACATAATTGATGTCGCCCGTTAGTCTATTTATATACAGTATATCAAGAACAGTAGTTGCTCTTGCACTGATTACCTCACCCATCCTGACACTTCCTTCTTTATCATCACTCTGTCTTCTGTTTTTCTCATTTACACCTGCTTGCTCCTTTAGCTGCTGAGGCAGTTTCCACTGCGAAACTGTGTGAAATGCTTTCCTGTAGCTCAAAGTAATTCACCCGCCTCTCTTGTTTAATCTCAGCAATTGTTGTCACAAAATTCAGTAGATTTATGAGGTAGGATCTTTCTTCTCTGAATGCGTGATGATTTTCATTAACGAAGTTTCTTCTCAGTTGGTGACCTAGCACGCTCCTCTTCACGATCTTCTCCATTACTTTGACTAGGATGCATGTCAGTGATATCACCATGTAGTTAAGTACCTCAAGTCTGTCTCCTTTTTTAAATAATGACACTAACGTATATTATTCATCTTCCAAACATCCGGTCGTAGTCCTGTCTAGCGGACAGTATGTTGTCAACAGCTACGAGTTATCGTCATGTTCAGTTCCTCTAGTACAGTGGCTACTCAACTACTATTGGACAAGTACCAATGTAAGCAAAGGTCCGGATACATTTTTACCCGCAGTCATGAAAAGCAAAAAATCCGAGTATAGGTCAGTGTACATATTATTTTTTATGAACTTCATTTTCAGTCTTTTTCTCTTCAGTTCCTGGCTGATACATCTTTTCAGATCCACTGTGTTTAGTTTCATAATGGCGTTTCATATTACTGCTCTTCACTAAGACAATTGTTGTACTACATATGAAGGAACCATTTTCATCACCAAACTTTCTTGTTTTTGAACATGTTATATCTCCTTTAAAAACATATGACTAGTTTAGAAAAACAAATCATTCGATATGGAAATAAATATCTGGAGAATTAAAAAAACCCAAAAACTAGAAGTCATATTTAAACTGTAAAATAACAGCATAATAAATGTGAAAATATCAATTTAATTTAATAAAGACAAGTTTGGTGCAGCAGTTGTTCTCTGTATTATTATGAAATGTATTACTGAAATTTATCAGTATTTATCAAGATAAAACATGTTTTATATCCACTCTACATAAATTAAGAACATCCAGAATGAGGAAATTTTTAACCAATTTGATTAAACATTAATGTGAAGAATTTGATCACAAGACGATGATTCAGTACTAAACATCCCATCAACGTACTTATTCATAAAGGAGATGGACACAGCAAATTAAAATCAAACTTGCTAAAAAGAAAATGAGAAAATCCAAAATCATACCTTGCACAAACATAAAATACACAACCTTTCCCGAAATTCAAAGTTGCACCCGGGTGGCCAGACTTCCCAGACTATATGCGGCCAAATTCTTTTTCCAAAATGTCAAAAAAGTCAACTTCATGACACAAGTGATAATTACCAATATGAATTACCATTGAAGGGAAGAAATTATCATTATTTAGCTGTGCTAAAATACTGTATTACATTCAGAAAGAATAATGTATTAATCCCGCTCTTGTGTACCACCTGATCCTGAACGTGGTAACACTAAGCTGTCTCCTGAAGCCGGCGGTCCAACTATAACACTCAGAAGGTTCGGACCGCGGACCGCGGACCGAACCATTAAGTAGCCCTGCTCTAGTATATTCTTCACTTGTAAACAGACTGATGGATGCTTAGGACTGGTTACAATTTTATCTGGTAGCCTGGCATATAGTACACCGAAGATGATCAAACTAAATGTAAAGTATGCGATCAGCCTTACGCTAACAACATACTTTATTGTCCACGTACTGAGTAATGTTGAGAGACAATACAGTAACATATACATCAATTATATGGTACTGGTAGTGGATATTATCTTCCCCACGACCCGGTCCCACACCAGGCTTCTTTGGTTGGAAAAGAAATATGACAGGAATGTGAATGATTAAGAAACAAACAGTAAAATGAAGGTATGTGTATACTGAATGTAAACAGTAGTTTATAATATTCTCTACCGAATGTAAGTTGAAGTCTGTAATATTTCATGTCAAGATATTTTATTAAATAAAATATCGGAAATATTGAACAAATATCCAAAATTTGCCTGTGACAATTGATCATTTTTAAAGGGCCTAGTAGCTCCTAGGTTTTTCGTGTATCCATATACACGTGCGCTACCGTCCACTGCAGGGATACACAGCCTTTAACTTTGATATACCTTTGAAGAGTTTCGAAACTTTATCTACTGAGCCCGGCCATGGGCCAGGCTCGTCTGGTGCTTGCCTGGTCAACCAGGCTGTTGCTGCCGGAGGTCCGCTGCCCCACATATCCATCACAGCCTGGTTGATCTGGCACCTGGTGAAGATACTTGTCTAGTTTCCTCTTGAAGGCTTCTACACTTGTTCCAGCAGTGTTTCTGATATCTTCTGGTAAGATGTTGAAAAGTCTGGGACCCCGGATGTTGATACAGTGTTCCCTTATTGTCCCCACCGCACCCCTGCTCCTCACTGGGTTTATTGTGCACTTCCTCCCATATCTCTCACTCCAGTATGTTGTTTTGGCAGTGTGCAGATTTGGGACCAAGCCCTCGAGTACCTTCCAGGTATATATTATCATGTATCTCTCTCTCCTCCGCTCCAATGAGTACATGTTCAAGACTTGCAGGCGTTCCCAGTAGTTTAGGTGCTTTACTGGCTCAGTGTGAGCCGTAAACGATCTCTGTATTTGTTCCAGCTCCGATATTTCTCCTGCTTTGAACGGGCCCGTCGACACTGAGCAATATTCTAAGTGAGGAAGCACTAGCGATTTGAAGTGTGTCACCATCGGCATTATTTCCCTTGTTTTGAAAGTTCTCAATACCCACCCAGTCATCTTCCTGGCTGTTGTGATCTTTGTCTTGTTATGGTCTTTAAAAGAAAGGTCCGCTGACATAATTATTCCTAGGTCTTTTACGTGTTTCTTAAGTTCTATTTGGTGACCCTCTTGAGTTTTGTATATAGTGCTCCTTTTGAGTTCTTCATTCTTTCCATTACTAAGCAGCTGGAATTTATCACCATTGAACGTCATGTTGTTCCCCACTGCCGCTTCGGTGGCAAAATTTAATTTTTCAGTCTTTTTCACGTATATTCTAGTACGAGTTGATCTGTCTTGTCTATCATGTTCCGTTATCATTTACTGCTCCTCTACGGATACCTCCATGAAATTTCTGCTTAGTCCCAAACCGACACATATACTCCCAGTGAAAATCCTATGTACAGTGAGTACACAAAGAGATAATAAGAGTAAAGGATTAAAACTTTTCAACACCCTCCACTCATACATAAGGCGAATTAACAACAGATCTCCAACTTGTCTTCAAGAGGTAACTTATGCCATTCCTGGTTACACAGCCATACACAACTGTAGGCCAGACCAACAAGGGGGTGGCACAGCCATATACTACTCAGACCAACTAGAATGTATCACTAATACTTGCACAAGGGATGAACATGGGGAATATATAATAGCTAAATTCAAATCCAAATACCTACAAAAACCTCTCACATTGATAAACATCTACAGAGTTCCACAGTCAAACATTAGCCAATTTAGTCAAAATCTAGGAAGTATGATAACTGATGCACGCATGAACAAAGATCATTACTACTCTCAGGTGACTTCAATATAAATCTCCTGCAAGACAGGACCCACACGTTACTGAATTCACAAACACAATGAGTAACTGTATGTTACTACCAACAGTAACAAAACCTACAAGAGTTACAGAGACTAGTGTTTCCCTACTTGACCACATCTGGACCAACACCATATCCCCTTTAAATCAGGCATAATTACAGATAATACCACAGACCACTACCCTACTTTCCTCATAACAACTCTTGGTAAACTACCCCAAGACACTACTAAAGTCACCTTCAGACTTCACAATGAGGCAGCCATTAATAACTTCGCAACAGCATTAGCAAACATTGATTGGCACCACTGAGCTAGAAATCTATACAGATATTGACGAATGTATTAATAATTTTCTAAAAAAAGACCCAATACTCTATAACAAGCACTGCCCTAAAAAAACTAAACAGATGACAGCAAAGAGACTGAACAGTCCCTGGCTAACACCAGCATTCTCAAATCCATAAATACAAAACACCAATATGAAAAACAGTACAGAATGGGTCACATAACCAGAGACCAAACAAAACGTTACTCGTCAATCCTAACCAGCCTGATAAGAAGGGCAAAAAATTGTATTATGAGAACAGATTATCCAACTTACGAGGTGATATAAAAAAGACTGGAAAACACTATCTGAAATTCTAGGGAACTAAAAAGATATCACGAAATAGCGAAATAAAATTAGCAAAATCAGATGAACCCCAACTCCCACCAACAGAAACAGCAAAACAGACTCAATGATTTCTTCTCCACTTATAGGACAAAACCTGCCATAAAATCCCAAGCTCAGATACCCACACCAAATAACTACCTCACCGGCAACTACCCGAACACACTGTTCCTAGCTCCGACTAACCCATACGAAGTCTCCCTTATTATCAATGCACTAAAAACAAGGCAGGAGATTTAAGTACCTTACCACCCTTTATATATAAAAAAGTGTCACAAGTGCTATCTCCAATCATTGCAACACTCTTTAACAAATCCATTGAATCCTCCACTTCCCTACAGTACTCAAATAGCAAGGGTCACCCCGATCCACAAAGGGGAGACCAAACAGAGTTGAATAACTATAGGCCAATATCCAACTTACACCCTCTCTCAAAAATCTTTGAAAAACTAATTCATAAACGAATCTACTCCTACTTATCTCCCAGAACATACTCAACCCTGCCAATTTGGATTCAGGCCTAATAAAATACTAATGATGCTATTATACACATGCTAGAACATATATACACTGCAATAGAGAAAAAAGAAGTCCCACTGGGGATCTTCATTGACTTACGTAAAGCTTTTGATCAGTTGACCATGACTTGCTCCACGTAAAATTGTCACACTATGGTATAAGAGGGCACTCCCTCAATTACCTCAAGTCATACCTCAGCAACAGAAGCCAATATGTGTACGCAAATGGGGCAAACTCTTCTGCGCAACCAATTACAGTTGGTGTCCCACAGGGAAGTGTCCTTGGCCCTCTTCTCTTTCTCCTATTACATAAATGACCTTCCAAATGCTTCGCAATTACTCAAAACCCACACTATTTGCAGATGACACTACATACGTCTTCTCTCACCCGAGCCCAGTCACACTAGCCAATACTGTAATATACCGAATTACAGAAAATATCTACCTGGATGAGGACTAACAAACTTACACTAAACATTGACAAAACCTACTTCATTCAGTTTGGTAACAGAGCTACAGATGTCCCTCTTAACATAATGATAAACGGATCACCTATCACAAAGCTAACAGAGGGAAAATTTCTTAGGAATCCACCTTGATAATAGACTCAAATTTCATACACATATACAACAAATTTCTAAGAAAATTTCCAAGACTGTAGGCATACTATCGAAGATACGGTACTATGTTCCACAGTCAGCCCTCCTGGCCCTATATTACTCTCTTATTTACCCCTATCTCACCTATGGAATTTGTGCATGGGGCTCAACAACAGTTAACCATCTCAGACACCTAATTACCCAACAAAAGGCTGCAGTTAGAATGATAACAAATTCTCACTACAGGCAGCACACTCCACCAATATTCAATACACTAAACCTACTCACCATACAAAACATCCATACTTATTACTGCACCTATTACATACATAGAACACTTAACTCTGATATTAACCCTCCCCTCAAACATCTCCTTGCCAACCTCAACAGAACACATGACCATAACACAAGGCACAGATCACTCTTTGATGTTCCTCGTGTTCATCTCACACTATGCAAAAACTCAATGCACATAAAAGGCCCTAAAATCTGGAATTCATTACCTGTAAATATAAAAGAAACACTACCTGTTTATAAATTCAGTCTCTACTCAAAGATCACTTACTCACCCAAAACCAAATAAATACTGAATAACTGAACCTTATAAATTGTATATCTTAAATGTTTCTCACAATTATATCACATAAATGTTAAACCTAAAACCCAATCTAACTTTATTATTTTTTAAATACACTACCTAACAGAATCCTTCATATGACCTGTCTTTGTAATACTCACTTGTGCTTTATAGTAATCTGTTTACATTAATGTTTTATCACTGACTTCATCATTGCTTAATTAATCTTAAGTTAATTTTAAGCCAGCCCGTAATGCTATGCATAGTATAAGTGGCTTTGGCATACTGCTCTTATCTGTATTTTTTTGTACCTCTGTATGTGTGCACAAATTTATAATAAATAAATAAATAAATAAATAATCTTAAGGTTCATGGAAGAGATGGAGTGTGTGAGAATTGAGAATCCTGGAAGGTCCTCAATCATGTAAAAATTTAATTCCTGTAGGAATCACAATAATAATAGTGGCCGATGTTAATAAATTCCTCGCCAACAGCAAAGACAGTGATCACTGGAGCTTCTAGTGGAAAGATACAGGTACCTCTCTATGTCGTCTACAGTGAGTGTTTCCCTCTTCCTTCTTCAGTGTATGTTTGTGTGTGTGTGTGGAGAAATGAGTGTGAGGGACAGGTGAGGCGGCAGTGTTGTGACGAGTTAGAAAAGTGTGAGTGTGTGGTGTTGACGCAGCAGAGATGTGTACCAACACCACAACACTTTGCTCTGTACCTTCATTCCTACACCTTTTTTCCCCTCCGCTCCGCTCCTCCTCGCCCCTCACTCCTTCCCCCTTCCCCTCCTCCTCGCCCATCACCTCTACTATATGGTTGACTATCCTCTCATATTATATGACAAAAGATACTTATGCACAGTTCAGGACGTGGCTTTTTCAGGACTGAAGAAGCCTCGTCACAGCAAATTTTGACGAAAATGAGAATTCCCGTCGCAATTTAGTTCGGAGAATAAACTACTGGGTTCTCAGTGAGGTACACATATGCTGCTATGTATGATAATTCTATGTAACTGTATTTGTGTATACCTGAATAAACTTACTTACTTACTTACTTACTACCACCACCATGGTGAAGTGACCCAACGTCAGGGTATGGAGAGCGGCTGAACCCACTGTAGAATCTTGATAACCTCATCGACCCACTGAAGTCTTCCAGCTCAAGCTGACACAGGTCAATTGATGAGCACAAATCAGCATCATGTGTCTCGTGATAAGCGGATGGAAGCTAAAGCCTCGTGAATAATGAAAAATAACAGAGAAATATAAGTAGCTATTGCACAGTAAAATACAGTACATATATGGCGTAGAATATCCGTACATCGCGTCGATTGATTGTTCTTGCATCAAGTAGACTAGTCCTACCACATAATGGATGCAGTTACAGGTGATTCACGCATCAGTATCTAATCTTTGTCCACTATATATTCTGTGTTTATGGTGAACTGATATACTGCCCAGTGGGCGAAACCTCTAATAAATACCCTAAGTGTTCCATACGTATCTTTATTACACAACTATCGTATAGAATATGATTGTTACACCCTCAGTGTGTGACTAAGTTGTTTTAATTAAAAAAAATGATCTCATTCCTATACCTCCCTTCTCCTCCGACCTGACCGAGCGAGCGCCTGTACCAACACAGGCATGTCACAAGGTGTACCTGAGAGAGACTTCAGGTGGTAAACAACGTCAAAATAAGGTCCAGATACGACATAAATGTTTACATAGCGTCAGTTAACGCGTATACCACCAATTCTTTCATGAAATAAACACTACCACTTAACACACATTCCCGAGAAAACTTTGTATGTGGTATGGCGTAGCAGCGTAAGAGTGCACAGGTACTACACTACAGGTAGACTCTTATAAATAAGATAGGTACGATCACGGAAGAGCTTGTTACAACCGTAAGAACGATCACACATCATTTTTTTTAATATTACAGGGAAGTATCACAATAAGACAATGCGCTGAATGGGTAACCTGACCAGGGATCTTACAAACAGTAATACAAAGACCTGACAATATTACCTTATCTTAAATACTGTATAAGGTGCTCGGAATAAATATATTTGCCACAGAAATCAGATCAAGTAAAAATGACCCTAAATGAGTAAACAAGAGTCTCAAACATATCTTGGGGAGGAGGGAAACATTTACAGGAGCAGCAAATAAGGTGAAGGCCAGCCACCTTACATACCAATGTGTTCAGATTAAAAAAGAAATAAAAAAAGGGATAAGAAATGCTAAATGAGATTATAATATCAAAGTTGCAAGGAGCTCCAGGACTAATTCGTGTAGTTTCTTACAAGTGTACATAACAAAGATTAGAGAAAATTGGGTCCATTTAAAACAAACCCAGGACCACTTACAGTTAAAATGAGGAAGAAACATAGCATGGAGACACTATCTGTGGAATAAACTTTACCTGGAGAGAGTGTATCACACACACAATCTTCATCAAGTCATACTTCTTACTATATCTGTCGGCAATTCTGTCATTCCAGTACAGTAAGAAATTTTGAATCTGTAACAAATATTTCCTGCTGGTCTTTACACAAATTAAATTCCAGTAATCAATAATTATGTAAAACCTGAGGAAAACAAATGAGGCAGCATCAGCGTCGTTAGAGACGAGGATATCATACAAATATACCGAGTAAACCAAAATTATTCTCCAGGTTGCTATGAACTGTTTTCAATAATTCCTAATGAACCACTAACTAGAGCATAACATATAAAAAAGGAAGAACATTGCAACAGGCCTACTGGCCCATACTGGGCATAATAAAAACTAGCTGCCCAACCCATTTTCAATGCTGTCCAAACAATAAGCTTTGATAACCCTTTTAACTCATGTGCAAATATCAGTGCAAACATATATCATGCTGGAGATGTGATAAATGGTCAATGCGACTCCTATCTACAAAACGGGATGCAAGTCCCAACCACTTAAATATCATCCAGTCAACCTCAATACTGGGTCAAGGATCAGAATCGACAGTAGCATTCTTTAGCAACTGATCTCATACCTCTTCCAAGTTTTTAACCATTAGAATAAAATTTCAAATTTGCACCTACTTACAGGGTATTATCCGTCTGATCGAATGTATCAACAACAATATTTTGAAGCCAATCAGAAAAGAACCTTACCTAGTTATTAAATATAAATTAATATCCTTATTTAGTCAATAAAATCGGCAAACTGAGACTTATGCCACCCTAGAGCAGCGTGAATCTTGCGTTCTGGATACCACACCAGTGGTGAAAATTTGAAGACGATAAGATTAGTCATCCTTCAGTTATGGCATATTCCAACAATATTAAACTTTCTGTATTATTTTAAATCAACAAATTTTCCTGCACGCACATAAAAATTAATAGGCACTGTCCTGGCCCTAAGATGTATCAGGCATTAAATACTGAAGCCGTTCAGAAATTTATTTAACGTGATTTAACGGAAATAAAAATTTCACGCTATTTTACATAATGTTTTTTATCCACCTTTCGTGAACGTCTGAAGCTTCGCCAATGTGGGGTTTAAAAGTTATCCAAGTCAATTTTGGATACTGAGAATTGGTTCAACAACCTTTTGTCGTATGGCATGTGAACGTACCAACTGTTTCAAGAACCTAGTCCTCGTTACTATACATGAGTACGGTAACGATAATTTGATAATTTGAAGCCGACTGCATGAGGCGTTCTCGATTACGAGTGAAAATCGAAAAATTGGAGGAAGGAAAAAAGAAAAACATATAGGCAACCTTTTCAGGGATACCTAAATTAGAAGCCACCTTGATGAACATGATTAGTAAGTCATAACATGGATCCACAAGGGATACTTCTGGCCTAACAAACTGACTCTTCAGTATAGATTTCAGGAGGTGGACCACAATATAGACCACATGTTGTTATCTTGATTTCAGTTAGACAGAGTGCCACACAAGAGTGTTAAGAACGTTAACAAATGCACTTCCGTATTTAATAAGTGTTAGTACACTAATCCACGATATATCTGACATGTAACTTTGGACACGATATTTTGGACACTAGCTGATATTCATTATTCCCTCGACAGTTATCATTGGTCTAATTTATTTTAGAGAAATTTAACTAATGCAATTTAATAATTTTTATTAATGTTCTTATTTCAATATTGTGTTAAAAACACTTCCCTGTTTGATGAAACATGTTTGTGTATTATTCTGGTAGTGAGTGAGTATAGTCGAGCATACATGAAGACAAGTGTATGACGCTGCTGCACTTTTCACCACCACCTAACCTACAACGAGAGAGAAAGAGAAGAGAGGAGAGAGAGAGAGAGAGAGAGAGAGAGAGAGAGAGAGAAGAGAGAGAGAGAGAGAGGGGGGGGGGGGGAAGTGGGTCTCACTAGATTATTGCTAGACCAGAGGGCTGAGACTGGCTGAGTATACAAGGTGAGAAGGTTGCTCCTCCTGACTGACTGACTGATGCAGACTACTGGAAGGTGAAGGAAGG
The DNA here is from genome assembly GCF_026875155.1 of Cherax quadricarinatus. Lineage (NCBI taxonomy): Eukaryota > Metazoa > Arthropoda > Malacostraca > Decapoda > Parastacidae > Cherax > Cherax quadricarinatus. The sequence goes on along the minus strand of NC_069425.1, from coordinate 21,070,424 downwards.
GTGCTCTGGCCAGCACTTACTACCACTTCCCTCACACACTTACTGCCCCACTGCAGCCATGGCAGAGGTCAAGACACTGTGGTGAGGGGTGTCTGTGGCTGGGGATAGGATAGGGTCAAAGTGGCAGTGTTTACCTTTGATATACCCTTGACGGGTTTCAAGACCTTTCCTACTCTCGAAGCCCGGTCCCGGATCAGTCTTGTCTGCTGGTGGAGGTGGTGGTGGTGGAGGTGGTGGTGGTGGTGGTGGTGGTGGTGGTGGGTGGTGGAGGTGGTGGAGGTGGTGGTGAGGGTGGAGTGGTGATGGTGTGGTGGTGAGAGGTGTAGTGGTGGTGGGGTGTGGTGGTGGTGGAGTGGTGGTGAGGGGGTAGTGGTAAGTGGTAGGTGGTGGTGTGGTGAGAGGTAGTGTGGTTGGTGGTGGTAGTGGTGTGGTGGTGATGGTAGTGGTGGGGGTGGAGTGTGGTGAGAGGTGAGGGGGTGGTGAGGTGGTGTGTGAGTGGTGGTGGGTGGTGGTGTGGGTGGTGGTGAGAGGTGGTAGTGGTGGTGGAGAGTGGTGGTTGTGGAGGTAGTGTGGTGAGGTTGGTGGTGGTGGTGGTGAGGTGGTGGTGGTGAGAGGTAGTGGTGGGGGTGTGAGTGGTGAGTGGGTGATGGTGATGGTTTGGGGGTGGTGGTGATGATGGTGGTGGGGGGAGTGAGAGGTGATGGTGGTGGTGAGAGGTAGGTGGTGGTGGTGGTGGTGGTGGTGGTGAGAGGTGGTGAGGTGGTGGTGGTGGGAAGGGAGGATGGTGTGGTGGGGTGGTAGTTTGTGAGTGGTGGGTGGTGGTGGTGGTGGTTGGTGGTGGTGATGGTGGGGATGTGGTGGAGGAGTGGTGGTGGGATGTGGAGGTGGTGGTGGAGGGTAGTGATGGTGGTGGTGGTGGAGAGGTAGTGATGGTGGTGGTGGTGGAGGTGGAGTGGTGGTGGTGGTGAGGTGTGGTGGTGGAGGTGTGGTGGTGGTGGTGGTGGAGTGGTGGTGAGAGGTGGTGGTGAGGGTGGGGGGTGGTGGGGTGGTGAGGTGGAGATGGTGGTGGAGGATAGGTTGGTGGTGGGGGTGGAGATGGTGGTGGAGATGGATTTGGGGGGTGGTGGAGTGTGGTGGGTGGTGGGCGGAAGGCCAGCCAGAATGTATCCCCAGACCATTGGCATTGTGGCCCACCACAACCTGTCCCAACACCCTCCATTCATCTGTCCCTACCTGCCCACACCTCCACACACCTTTCTGTCCTCACACACCTGCCATCAACTCCACTACACCTGTCCAATCCTTCACAAACCTGCCACACCTCCATATCCTGTCCACATCCTGTCACAACCTCCCACACCTGTCCCTCAACTCTCCACAACCTGTCCAAACTCCACACACCTGTCATCAACTTCCACATACCTGCCAACCTCGACACACATGTCATCAATCTCCACATGCCTGCCAACCTCACACACCTGTCATCAACCTCCACATACCTGCCAACCTCCACACACCTACCTGGAGGTTACCTTGAGGTTATTCCGGGGATCAACGCCCCCGCGGCCCGGTCCATGACCAGGCCTCCCGATGGATCAGGGCCTGATCAACTAGGCTGTTACTGCTGGCCGCACGCAGTCCGACGTACGAGCCACAGCCCGGCTGATCCGGCAATGACTTTAGGTATCTGTCCAGCTCTCTCTTGAAGGCATCCAGGGGTTTATTGGCAATTCCCCTAATGCTTGATGGGAGGCTGTTGAACAGTTTTGGGCCCCGGACACTTATGGTGTTTTCCCTTAGTGTACCAATGGCGCCCCTACTTTTTATTGGCGGCATTTTGCATCGCCTGCCCAGTCTTTTACTTTCGTGGGGAGTGATTTCTGTGTGCAGATTTGGGACCATTCCTTCCAAGATTTTCCAAGTGTAGATTATGATATATCTCTCCCTCCTGCGTTCCAACGAGTACAAGTCAAGTGCTTCCAAGCGTCAACCTCTACATACCCGCCAACCTCCACACACCTGTTATCAGCCTCCACATACCTGCCAACCTCCACACACCTGTCATCAACTTCCACACAACTGTCATCAACCTCCACACAACTGCCATCAACCTCCACACACCTGCCATCAACGTCCACACAACTGCCATCAACCTCCACACACCTGCCATCAACCTCCACACACCTACCATCAACCTCCACACAACTGCCATCAACTTCCACACACCTGCCATCAACCTCCACACACCTGCCCACACACCCTAAAAGATACATAAAGGAAGTTTTCTTAGCACCCCCGTTGCCCGATCTCAGACCAGGCCTTCTGGCGCATCAAGGCTTGATCAAAGCCTTGATCAAAGCCCAAGCTTTCTCCCATGCCTTTAATTTTACTGATGTCCTCTAGGAGAGATTCTGTTGTGCCAGCTAGGGTACCATCATCCAGGAACCAGATATTGAGCTCGCTGGAGAGTGCTTCTGTGACTTCCTTGATGACCAAACAGAATAGAAGGGGGCGAGAGGGTCCCCCTGTTGCACGATCTCACACGAGTCAATTTCATGGTCCCCAAACAATAGTTTGGAAGTCACACTGTAACACGATTCTATGAAGGGATAAAGGGAAGGGAAGTTTCTATAAACTGTTTGGAGAGCAGCATCCCTTCTAATTTGAAAGCGTTGGCAAAGTCCAATTTGACCAAGGCTTTTTCATATATATATATATATATATATATATATAAATTATATATATATATATATATATATATATATATATATATCAATAACACTGCACTAGCCAAGGACTCGAACCCATGCATGCTGCTTTGGCCTGCCTCATGGTGGGCGAAAACACATGACGCCCTTATCCACTGGACCATACGATCCTTAAGAGTAGCGCATCCAGCGGAACTGGATGTTGTACTCGCTACCCAAGGACACACGATGGTGTGGATGACTCTAGGCTAATTTCATTCTAGTCCCTGTTTGGTGTACTAGTTCAACGAGCAGTATTTTATATTATTGGCTAGTGCAGTGTTGTTATTGATCAATACCACTCGTTCGTGGTAACAATAATATATATATATATATATATATATTATATATATATATATATATATATATAATATATAATATATATATATATATATATATATAAATATTATATAAATTATCACACACTGGCCGATTCCCACCAAGGCAGGGTGGCCCGAAAAAGAAAAACTTTCACCATCATTCACTCCATCACTGTCTTGCCAGAAGGGTGCTTTACACTACAGTTTTTAAACTGCAACATTAACACCCCTCCTTCAGAGTGCAGGGTGTCCAACAAGGAGATCCTCTTGCACCATTTCTCTTCTGTATTGCAGTTAGGGAAATCACAGTCAGACTGACCAGCGAGCTAAACATCTGGTTCCTAGATGATGGCACACTAGCAGGTACAAAGGAGTCCCTCCTACATGACCTTACACAGGTAATGACACGGAGGCAGGAAATGGGTTCACCCTGAATCCATCCAAATGTGAAATCATCTCAGTCAGTCAACAAGTGATAAATGCAGTGAGATCAAAACTACCAGGAGCAGCAGTCATTGCCCCCACAAATAGTGTCTTGCTAGGAGCACTTTGGGGAAAGCAATGCCATTGACACAATTCTCAGGAAAAAAATTGGAAGAGTTAAGGAGAATGGAACAACGAATAGGCAATCTGGACACCCCGATGCCTTGTACCTTCTCACAAAGTGCTTGAGTCTGCCCAGGTTGACATATTTCCTAAGTGTGCACCTTCATATGATAACCCTATACTGCACGAATATGACAGTATTCTGAGGCAGATTTTTACGAAAGACTTAACCTTACTCTAGAAGACGGGCAGTGGAAACCAAGCTACATTCCAGTCAGACTAGGAGGCATTGGTGTCCGCAAGTCATCACAGATTGCGTTACCTGCTTTTTGTCCTCGTGTATTGCATCCAGAGAGCTTGTAGCAGCGATTCCCCCTGAACATCTTAGGGACAAGATTGGACCCCAGGACCAAAAATTCATTGACGGAGCAATGATCTGGGATAATTTTACGGGCTCAGAAACCGGGACTGCTCCCCCAACAATACAAACAATCGCACTGGGATGGTCCAATAGTGGAAAATATAGCCTCAACGATGCTTCAGAGTGTTTTCAGGGAAGGATGAGCCCGCCTCCTGGCAGTGAGAGCCCCTCATGCTGGGGACTTTCTGTTGGCTGTTCCCAACTCAGCCTTGGCACACGCCTCGACCCACAGACCATCCGCATCGGTGTTCCCCTTCGACTTGCCGCCCCTATTCTCGCCGAACACAGGTGTATTTGTGGCAGTGAAGCAGCAGACCGATTCGGGTACCATGGTTTGTGTGCCGTAAATCCGAGGGAAAGATTGCAAGACATGAGGAGGTTAATAACATTATCAAGAGGAGCCTCAAAACCCAGCTGGATGCCCAGCAGTAAGGGAGCCACCCCAACTATGCAGATCTGAGGGCAGCCAGAAGCGTCCAGATGGTATCACCCTTCAAGCCTGGACAGAGGGGAAAGCAGGTGGTGTGGGACTATACATGTGCATCTACCTTGGCTGATACCTATCTCCAATACACCAGGAGGAAGGAGGGGCAGCTGCCAGCTTTAGGGAGTCCCCAAAAATCTAGAAAAAATGGGAGAACTTGCCCATCATTTTATGTTTGTTCCCCTAGGCTTAGAGACCCTTGGCTATGGGGAAAGAGTGCATCTAATTTCCTTAAGGAGCTTTGGGGAAAAAAACTCATCAGGGTAATAGGGATCCCAGGGCAGTTGTTTTCTGTTCCAGCGGGTCAGTGCGGCTGTTCAAAGGGGTAATGCATGCTGCATTTTGGGCACACGCTCCAGCTCTTTGGAGCTGGATGAGATTTTCGCCTTATAATCGGTGTACATACGTAACAACATGTACCGTATTTTGCCACCTTTATATAACAATGTAAACTCTAAATCTTGGTGCCATATTATGTAATAAAATATTCCTATTGGTAAAAAAAAATAGTTTAAAAGATGGGGTGGTAGGGGAAGTGGAATATTCAAATGGCTTCAGGAAGAAATCCCAAAAATTCTTCCTTGAGCCTTTTCATCCATTTATATATATATAATATATAAAATATATATATTTATATTTTATATATATATATATATATATTATATATTATTTATATATATATATTTTAATATATATATTATATATAACTGGGAGTGAATCGTCTGGGGAATAAACATGTTGGAAGTCTGAATGAATACGGGCAGTGAATGTTCTCTATATTTTCCGGCTCAGCAATCTCACCTACTTTGAATGAGATTGTAGGTATGCAACAATATTCCAGCTTAGAGAGAACAAGCGACTTTAAGAGTATCATCACTGGCTCAGCATCTTTTATCTTGAATGTTCTAGTTATCCAAACTATCATTTTCCTTTCGGTATAAAAGAACAACATTGTTTTGATCCATGAACGTGAGATCTTCTGACATTATTACTCCCAAGTCTCGCATATGGAACCTTAGTTCTAATGAATTATTTAAGTTTGTCTTGAGTAGTAGGGAAGATCCCGCTATGGAGAATCCAGCTACAGATTCTTACATGGTAGAGCAACCGAAACTTTTACTCGTACTGAAAAACATATTGTTGTTGAGATCAATGGAAAAGTTGATCCAAATCCGCTTAAGATTCGCGCACCAACACTTTCACACAATTACACCCTTTGCACAACCACAATCTCCACAACTTCTATACTATTCATTACAATCTCCACTCCCACAATCCCAATTCCACAACGTCCAGCGTTCACACAACTCCCATTCACAATCACAAAACACCTTCAAAACCCTCCACACAAACTTCAATTCCACACACTCCACATTTAAAAAAAAAAAAAAAAAAAAAAAAACAAATTAAAAAATAAAAAAATTTTAAAACCCCCCCCCAAAAAAAAAAAAAAATTAAAAAAAATTAATTAAAAAATAAAAGTAAAAAAAAATTAAAACCCCCAAAATTAAAATTATTAAAATTAAAATTAAAAAAACCTTTAAAAAATTCCCAATTAAAATTAATTAAAAAATTAAAACCCCCAAAATTTAACCCCCCCCCTTTTTAAAAAAAAAAAAAAAAAACCCAAAAAAATTATTAAAAAAAAAAAAACTAAAAAAAATTAAACCCCCAAAAATAAATTTTAAAAATTCCCAAAATTCCCCCAAATTAATAAAAATTTAAATTAAAAATTAAAAAAAAAAATTTAATTAAAAACCAAAAAAAAAATAAAAATTAATTTTAAAAATTAAAAACCCCCCCCCCAAAAAAAACCCCCCAACAATTCCCCCCTTTTAAAAAAACCTTAAAATTTTTAAATAATTACAAACGCTTCACACAACTCCACTTACAAACTTCAATTCCACACAACTCCACATTCACAAACTTCCACACTCTCCAACACTTCAACCCACAAACCTCCCATTCTCCACAAAACTTCCCATCTCCAACAACCTTCCACACTCTCACACAAACTTCCACACTCACAAACTCCCACTTCCAAAAATCAATTCACACAACCTTCCACTTCCAAAACTCCACACTCTCCACAAACTTCCACAACCTAACAAACATACATTCCAACAAACTTCACACTTTCCAAAACAACAAACTACATTCACACAACTTCCACACTCTCACACAACCCTTCCAACTCTCCTACAAAACCCTTTCCACACTTCACACAACTTCCCAAACACTCCCACACATTCCACAACCCCACACAACCTTCCACACTCTCCACACAACCTTCCACCTTCCACCCAAACCTCCACACCTCACAAACCTTCCCCTCCCCAAACACAACCTTCCACACTCTCAAAACCTTCACCTTCCACACAACTACCACGTACAAAAACCCTTCACACTCTCCACACAACCTTCACACTCTCCACACAACCTTCCACTCTCCACACAACCTTCCACACTCCACAAAACCCTTCCACACTTCACACAACTTCCACATCTCCACAAACCTTCACATCTCACACAACTTCCAATCCACACAACCTCCACACTTTCCACACAAACTTCCACACTCTCCACACAACCTCCCCACTTCCACACAATTCACCTTCCAAAAACTCCAACATCAACAACCTCCAATCCCAAAACTTCACATTCCCAATCCCAAAATTACAACCTCCCACCTTCCAAAACCCTTCCCACTCTCACCAACCTTCACACTCTCCACACAAACCTCCCAAATTTCCCCCACAACCTCCACACTTCCACAAACCTTCAACAACTCCCACTCTCCACACAACCTCCACACTCCCACATTTACACTCTTCAGAAACCCTTCCACATTCCACACAACCTTTTCACATTCAACAACTCCACACCCCAACAACTCCCCCTTTCCAAAAACCTCCACACTCTCCACAACCTTCATATCTCACACAACCTTCACATCCCCAAACCACTACCACACTCCCACACAACCTTCCACACTTCCACACAATTTCCCCACACTCTCCACACAACCTACCACACGCTCCACAAAACCCTCCCCACTCTCCACAAACCTCCCACATCTCCACACAACCCCCACATCTCACACAACCTCCCACACTCTACACAACCCTCCCACACTCTCCACACAACCTTCCACACTCCACACAACCTTCAACATTCTCCACACAACCTCCACACTCTCCACACAACCTCCCACACTTCCCCCAAAACCTTCCACACAACCTCCCCACACTCTCCACACAACCTCCCACACTCTCCACAACCTCCCACACTCTCCACACAACCTTCCACACTCTCCACACAACCTCCCACACTCTCCACACAACCTTCCACACTCTCCACACAACCTCCCACACTCTCCACACAACCTTCCCCCCCTCCCACAACCTCCCACACTCCCCCCCACAACCCCCCACACTCTCCACAACCCCCCACTCTCTCCACACAACCTTCCACACTCTCCCCACAAACTCCCACACTCTCCCCACAACCTTCCAAAACCTCTCCCCACAACCCTCCCACATCTCCACACAAACCTCCCACACTTCCACACAACCTCCCACACTCTCCACACAACCTCCCACACTCTCCACACAACCTCCCACACTCTCCACACAACCTTCCACACTCTCCCCACAACCTCCCACACTCTCCACAAAACCCTCCCACACTCCCCCACAAAACCTCCCACACTTCCCCACAACCTCCCACATCTCCACACAACCCCCAAACTCTCCCCACAACTTCCACACACTCCCCCAAACCCCCACACTCTCCCCAAACCTCCCACACTCTCCACACAACCTCCCACACTCTCCCCACAACCCTCCACACTCTCCACACAACCTCCCACACTCTCCCCACAACCTCCCACAACCTTCCACACAACCTCCCACACTCTCCCCACAACCTCCCACACTCTCCCCACAACCTCCCACACTCTCCCCACATTGTTCACTCTTGTCTCTCAAAACAAGGTGAAATATGTTAGTGTGTTGACCAGGTCCAGGGCAGCACCTGGCACCTCTCCCAAGGTCCTCCCACCCACTCAAATTATTATTATATTCATGGGGAAGCACCAAAACCGTAAGGGTTATGCAGCGCCTGGTAATGGGAGGTAATCAAGTTTGATCCGAGGAATGAAAGGGCAGTTCTAATTCCTCATATCAAGTCTTTTCCCGGAATTAAGGCACCTCAGTGAAGAGTTTTCCAGGAGGCATCAGGTATATCATGAAAAGAGGTCCAGATATGCTTTAAAAATCCATATACAACGAGGAAAACTATATACAATGACAACAGTTATACTCACTAAGGTATATTTGTAAAGTGTGTACCTAATAAGGTATATATGTAGCATACTCAATAGAGTATATCTATAGACCATTTTCCCAGTAATGTATATTAGTACGAGGTATATCCAATAAGGGATTGTAAGCAAGCTCTCCTAGCTTTTCAAGCTTTCTGTCGTAGACCTATAACTTGTCATGAATCACAAACTCTATCATCATTTGCTTGATGACGCCAGAATCTTTGAGAGTGACGTCAATCGAAAACAGAGGGAATCTTCAAGCCGATATACATCAAGTGTTCCAGTGAGCCTCAGACATCAATATGTGGGTTTAATGATGGGAAGGTTTAGGAGGAAATAAAGACTGGAACAAGTACAAGACAAACTTAAGTAATGCAACCGAGCGAAAGTTCGATGTGGGAAACTTGGTAGCGATGATATCAGAAGATGTCACATTCATCGATGACATCATCGTTGTTACTGCTACCGCAGTGAAAATGATGGGTTAGATAACAAGGACTTTCAAGACAAGAGATGCTGAGCCGATGATGATACTCTTCACTTGTTCTCTCCAGGCTGGAATAATGTTGTATACTAATGGTCAACTTCCAAGCAGAAAAGATTACTGAGCTACAAAACAAACACAGAACATTCACAGTCCACAGACATTCACTCAACCATCTGAACTACTGGAAAAGCTTTAAGTCTCTTCAACTGCAGTCCTTGGAATGCAGGTGAGAAATGAAATTCATAATTTATACCTGAGAAGTTCAGGAAGGACTGCTCCTAAACCTGCACTCTGAAATCACTCGGTATGTAAGCAAGAGACTTGGCAGACGGTGCAGAGTACCCCCAATAAAAAGCAGAAGTGTGACGAGTACACTGAGAGAGAACTCGGTAAGTGTCAAAGGTTCGCGAATTTTCAGCGCCCTCCTCCCTTCATGCGTAAGAGGAATTACCATCAAACCTCTAGCTGTCTTCAAGAGAAAACTTGATAAGTTCTCGAAATAATTTCCTAACCAGCTGGACTGTGCTTTGTACTTTGGACTGCGTGTGGCCAGCACCAACAGCCTGGATGATTAGATCTTGATCCACTAGGAGGCCTGGTTTGGTACTGGACGGAAAACATTTCAGATATCCTTCAGGTACAAACCTAATTAACTGTTACATTCGTTTATTATGAATTTTTGTGTCACTGACAAATACCCTGGAAGGAATAAAGTCTAGATTCTACATCTACCACAAACTACGGATGGAGTGCAATAGTACTCTATAAAAACCTGTCTAAGAGTTGCAGCAGTGATTGACACTAATCTCGCCAGTGAAAACCATTTTCTGATTGACGTACTATTGATCACTCTCTGTTGTACAGTGGTAGACTTGTACAGTGGTAAACTTGTTGTACAGTGGTAGACTTGTTGTACAGTGGTAGACTTGTTGTACAGTGGTAGACTTGTACAGTGGTAAACTTGTT
>NC_069425.1:21052626-21055126 GCF_026875155.1 Cherax quadricarinatus | reverse complement strand
GGAAGGAAAGAGGGGTAGGGGTCGTCCTCGAAAGGGTTGGAAAGAGGGGTTAAAGGAGGTTTTGTGGGCGAGGGGCTTGGACTTCCAGCAAGCGTGCATGAGCGTGTTAGATAGGAGTGAATGGAGACGAATGATACTTGGGACCTGACGATCTGTTGGAGTGTGAGCAGGGTAATATTTAGTGAAGGGATTCAGGGAAACCGGTTATTTTCATATAGTTGGACTTAGAGTCCTGGAAATGGGAAGTACAATGCCTGCACTTTAAAGGAGGGGTTTGGGATATTGGCAGTTTGGAGGGATATGTTGTGTATCTCTATACGTATATGCTTCTAAATTGTTATATTCTGAGCACCTCTGCAAAAGCAGTGATAATGTGTGAGTTGGTGGTGAAAGTGTTGAATGATGATGAAAGTATTTTCTTTTTGGGGATTTTCTTTCTTTTTTTTTTTTCGGGTCACCCTGCTCGGTGGGAGACGACCGACTTGTTGAAAAAAAAATATATATATATATATATATATATATATATATATATATATATTATATATATATATATTATATATAATAATATATATATATATATATATATATATATATATATATATATATATATATATATATAAAAGGACCCCAATGGAAATATAAAAGGACCCCAATGGAAATAAGTCACTCTGACTTTTTTGGGTTATCCTAGGTTCTCTACACATATGCTGCTATGTATGATAATTCTATGTAACTGTATTTGTGTATACCTGAATAAACTTACTTACTCATTAAAAACCAGTGGGGGTTTGAGAAAATGGAAGGAATGGATGGCACGGGCGAAAGGGACTACTTAGTAGGAACAATCCAGTCTGAGGGACATAAGGTGATAATTGCAGTACTGTACAACCCACCACAGAACTGCAGGAGGCCAAGAGAAGAATACGATGAGAGCAACAGAGCAATGGTCGACACACTAGCCGAGGTGGCCAGGAGAGCACACATGGGGGGAGCAAAGTTACTAGTTATGGGTGATTTCAATCACAAGGAGATTGACTGGGAAAACCTGGAGCCCCATGGGAGTCCCGAAACATGGAGAGCCAAGATGATGGATGTGGTACTGGAAAACCTCATGCATCAACATGTTAGAGACACTACCAGAGAGAGAGGAGAGGATGAACCAGCAAGACTGGACCTTGTATTCACCTTGAGTAGTTCTGACATCGAGGATATCATGTATGAAAGGCCCCTGGGAGCTAGTGATCATGTGGTTCTGTGCTTCGACTACATAGTTGAGCTCCAAGTGGAGAGAGCAGCAGGAATAGGGTGGGAAAAACCAAACTACCCAAAAGGGGGAACTACTCAGGCTTGAGGAACTTCTTTCAAGACATTCAGTGGGAGAGGGAACTGACAGGAAAACTAGTACAAGAAATGATGGACTATGTGGCAACAAAATGCAAGGAGGCAGAGAGAGGTTTGTTCCCAAGGGAAACAGAAATAATGGAAGAACAGAACGAGTCCTTGGTTCACCCAAAGGTGTAGGGAGGCAACAACTAGGTGTACTAGAGAATGCAAAAGGTACAGAAGACAGAGAACTCATGAAAATAAAGAGATTAGCCGAAGAGCCAGAAACGAATATGCACAGATAAGAAGGGAGGCTCAGCGGCAATACGAAAATGACATAGATCGAAAGTCAAGACTGACCCGAAGCTGTTGTACAGCAAATCAGGAGGAAAACAACGTCAAAACCAGGTACCCCCAAAAAAAGGGGGGGGGAAAAAAACCCCGGTTTTAAAGGGGAAAAATTTTTTTTAAAAGCCCAAAAAAAATTTTTTAAAAGGGGAAAAAAAGGGGGGGGTTTTTTTTTCCCCTTTTTTTTAAAAAAGGAAAAGGGGGGAAAAACAAAAGGGGGTTTTTAAAAATTTTTAAAAACCCCCCGGGGGGGGAAAAGGGGGAAAAAACAAGGGTTTTTAAAAAAAAGGGGGGGGGGGGTTTTTTCCAAAAAAAAACCCCAAAAAGGAAAACCCGGGGGGGAAAAAAAAAAAAGGGGGGGGGGGGAAAAAAAAAAAACCCCCCCCCCCCAAAATTTTTAATGAAAAAAGGGGGGCCAAAAAATTTTTTTGCTTTTTAAAAATTTAAAAAAAACAAAAAAAAAAAAAAAAAAACCCCCCCGGGGCCCCCCGGGGGGGGGGGGCCCGGGGCCCCCCCCAAAAAAAGGTTTTTTTGGGGGGAAACCCAAAAAATTTTTTAAAAAAGGTCCCCAAAAAAAAGGGGGAAAAAACCCCGGGGGCCCCGGGGAAAAAAAAAACCCCCCAAAAGGGGGGCCCCCCCAAAAACCCGAAATTTTTTTTAAAAAAAAAACCCCCAAAAAAAAAAAGGGGGGGCCCCCCCAAAAAAAGCCCAAAAAAAAAAAATTTCCCCCCCCCCGGGGTGCCCAAGGGGGGGGAAAAAAAACCCCCCCCGGGGGGGGAAAATTTTTAAAAAATTTGGGGGAAAAAGGGGGGCCCTTTTTAAAAATAAA
>NC_069425.1:21025126-21050126 GCF_026875155.1 Cherax quadricarinatus | reverse complement strand
CCCCAATCCCCCTTCCCAAAAAAAAATTTTTAACACCCCCCCCAAAACCCCCCAAAAAAAAAAAACCCCCCAAACCCCCCCAAAAAAAAAAACCCCAAAAATTACAAAAAAAAAAAAACCCCCCAAAAAACCCAAAAAAAAAAACCCCCCTTACACCCCCAATACACCCCAAAATACACCCCCCCCCTTTCCCCCCCAAAAAAACCCCCAAATTTTTTCCCCCAATTTTAAACAATACACCCCCCAAAAAAATAAAAAAACCCCCCCAATACACCCCCAATAAAAAAAACCCCAAAAAACAAAAACCCCCCCCCCAATCCCTTACCCCAAAACCCCCTTTCCCAAAAAAAAACCCCCCCAAAAAAAAAAAAATACCCCCAAAACTTTTCCCCCCCAAAAAAACCCCAAAACTTTTCCCCAACTTTTAAAAAAACCCCAATACACAAAACCCCCCCCCCCAAAAACCCCAAACAAAAACCCCAAAACCCCAAAAACCAATACACCCCCAAAAAAAACCCCCCCCCCCCTTTCCCAACAAAAAAAAACCAAAAAAAAAAAAAACCCCCCCTTCCCCCAATAACAAAAAAAAACCCCCCAAAACCCCCAATAACCCCCCCAAAAAACCCCCCAAAAAAAACACAAAAACCCCCAAAAAAAAAAAATTTAAACCTTTCCCTTATTCCAAAAAAACCACAAAAAACCCCCCCCAAAAAAAAAAATTTTTTCCTTTTTTTAAAAAAAAAAATTTTTCCAAAAAATTATTTTCCTTAAAAAAAAAATTTTCCCCTTAAAAAAAAAACCAAATTTTTTCCATAAAAAAAAAAATTCCTTTTTAAAAAACCCAAATTTTTCCCAAAAAAAACCCCCCAAAAACCTTTTTAAAAAAAAAAAAAAAATTTACCCCCCCCCAAAAACACAAAAAAAAAAACCCCAAAAAAAAACCCCAACTTAAAAATTCCCAAAAAAAAAATTTTTTAAAAAAATTTTTTAAAATTTTTTTTAAAAAAATTTTTTTTTAAATTAAAAAAAATTTTTAAAAAAAATAAAACCCCCCCCCAAAAAAAAAAAAAAAAAAAAAAAAAAACACCATACACTTACCTCCCATATACACAATACCACACATACACTTACCACCAATACAAATACACACATAAAAATTACCTACCATATAACAAACACACTACACTTACCTACCATATACACAATACACAAAATACACTTACCTCCCAAATACACAATACAAAAATACACTTACCTACCATATACACAATACACAACTTTACACTACCTACCATATACACAATACACACACATACACTTACCTACCATATACACAATACACACATAACTTCCCTTTACCATATACCAATACACACATAACACTTACCTACCATATACACAATAAAACACATACACTTACCTACCATATACACAATACACAAAATACACTTCCCTACCATTTTACACAATACACAACATACACTTACCTCCCATATACACAAAACACACATACACTTAACTACCATATACACAATACACACATACATTTTACCTACCATATACACAATACACACATACATTACCTACCATATACAAAATTTCACACATACACTTCCCTACCATATACACAATACACACACATACACTTACCTACCATATACACAATACACACATACACTTACCTACCATATACACAATACACACATACACTTACCTACCATATACACAATACACACATACACTTACCTACCATATACACAATACACACATACACGCTTACCTACCATATACACAATACACACATACACTTACCTACCATATACACAATACACACATATACACTTACCATATACACAATACACGCATATACACTTACTTACCATATACACAATACACACATATACACTTACCTACCATATACGTATATCTTTGTATTATACAAATTTTGATTCATTTATAACTATGAAATAATTACTTTCCTACTGTACAACTATGATATACTACTCCTTAGTATTAAGTAGAATGTAAGCCAATAATGTTAAGTTGGTCCATAATGCCAAGGCATAATAGAGGTTCTCTTTGTATTGCAACCCACTATTGTATATACACAATCTTAATGTACTGTTTGCAAAGACATTAAATAAATAAAATAAATAAATAATACACAATACACTTACCTACCATATACACAATACACACATATACACTTACCTACCATAAACACAATACACACATATACACTTACCTACAATAAACATAATACACACATATACACTTACCAACCATATACACAATACACACATATACACTTACCTACCATATACACAATACACACATATATACTTAAAAATACACTATCATAACACACGTTTACAGAACACAAATACAATCTCATAAACGTAAAATACACATGCACGAGGAACAGTCATACATGTCATGCATGTTCTCCCAGCTGTAACTTTGACACCAACAGACAAACAAGTCCAGCGGAGATACACTATAATTACGAACATGTTTACAGCTTCATAAGGAAGTCTTCCATAGCACAAGTTACGTACAAACTATGTTTATTATAACTTAATAACCACCATCTACCATCAAGTATAATAACCACATCTTAACAAGTATAATAACTGCGTCTCAACAAGTATAATTGTCAGCATAGTTGCTGATCCCCTGTATAGGTTTTGTAGCATAGCGGAGTATCATAGTACCATCTCTATGTATTATATAGACGACCCCTTGCTAGACTTAGCGGTTAACATGTGACGTCACATCGTGCCGCTTGTGGGCGGGAGTCACCCTGTCCCTCTCTCAGTCCACAGATAGACCTACAGGCAACAGGCTAGGCTGGGCCTTCCCCTCACAACTCTGCTAATATAAGTGAATACAACCCAACAAGTGTGTTCATCTCCAACCATCATATCTCCACGGAACCCTCTCAACAATGGTGGCAACGGTGGTCGCGTAAATCTGATATTTACGCAGATGTACGGAGATTAACTTCTACTAGCCGACGGATATCTTGTCTTGACCGCATGGCACCCTAAACAGCCAGCTACCTGTGGCTTGTAGGTCTATCCATGAACTGAGAGAGGGACAGGGTGACTCCCGCCCACAAGCGGCACGGTGTGACGTCACATGTTAACCGCTAAGTCTAGCAGGGGTCGTTTATATAATACATATAGATGGTACTATGATACTCCGCTATGCTACACAACATATACAGGGGATCAGCAACTATGCTGACATAATAACCACATCTTAGCAAGTATAACAACTACGTCTCAACAAGTAAAATAACTACGTCTTAACAAGTATAATAACTACGGCTCAGTACCAAATGCAATAAAAAATACTTCACTACAGTTTTAAGTGAGAAAAAATTTAGTCATCAAATCCATACATGAGTTGACATGGCTGATCTGGCTGGCAGACTGCTGGCACCAACAGACACACTGGTCATGTGGGGAGCTCAGGAAAGCAGAACTTGACTATATACCTCACTGAGGTAGAGTGACCCCCTCCCCCCCCCAAAAAAAAAAGAGAAAACACATTCACCATCACTCATTCAGTCGGTGTTTTGCCAGACACTTGTTGACATTATAATTCAGATGTTACATCAACTTACAAAATCTATTCATACAACTGTATGATCACTATAATAATAAATTATAGTCTCCAATAATCGTGTAAACACTACATTACAAAACAATATAAACATTCTACTACAGTTAATAACTAAAATAAATAAACGAGGAAATCACAAATTTTCAATTCAGTGGTAATTTTTTCTATAAAGTCAAGACACAAACCACACAAGACAGAATATAATGATACAAGAAAGTTAATATTACCAAGACAACAGCGGGAGTCAAGACGTTGTATATATGTCATAAATGGTTTTGAAAACCGACAAGTTGAAGATTAAGACACTTATGTAACATATGGGAATGTTTATTGAAGAAACGTTTCGCCACACAGTGGCTTCATTATGTAGTCACCGGACTACAGTATACAAGCCACTTCTCCGGTCATATGCTCTACTTTCTACAAGATTGATGGACTGAACACATCGATTCCAGGCTGAGGGACTCATTACCTCAAATTACTCCTCTCCTTACACGTTTCTGCTTTGTATTGGACTGATGAAGCCACTGTGTGGCGAAACGTTTCTTCTCAATCTTCACGCTGTATATATAAGATGACCTTCATCACTACTGTACTTGTACCAACACTAACAATATTATATCTTGTAATACTCTTAAACATCAGAGTCACAACAGTATTATTTTATTTGTGGGAAAGCACTAAATCCCGTAAAAGGTCATATAATACTTTCGGGTATCAAGAGGTAATCAGGTTTAATCCAGGAAAGGGGAGGTAGGTACGCTTTAATTCCTTGGATCAAGAGTCACAATGATGAAGACATCCCTCCCTCCCTCATTCACTCACTAACTCACTCAAGGACTCACATCAATGAGCAAAACTCACATTAACGTACTTAAAATCTCGTTGAAAGTGTCTATAACTAAACCTGGTAAAAACCTAATTAATTAAGCCTTTCCTTCTCTAAATTATCACGTTCAAACTTGAGGAGAACACGAATAACTACGGTAATGTTCATTACCAAAAATTTAAATATTTTATCATAGGCAGGTGTTCCTGGCTCGACCCTAACAGCCTGACTTTCTTTCCTGGCAAAGCTGCTAATATACCAGGTGTTGCACGTTGCACAGCAAGAGTCTGCACTACCTCGCCCACCGTGTACCCTCAGCAGCAATCTACCGAATGCGGTCTTGAAGACCTCGCTCCCTTAGTCTACTTTAAAAACTCACCCAAGTCATAAATGTAAATAAACTAGACAATGTCTGCCACGCACATTTTCCCACAGAAACCACCAATGGTGCAGTTAGCTCACCACCACAGTTGGATGTAGCACTAACAATATGCGAGTCTCAACCTCCGGCATTTAAGGTTAATATCTGTCAGGCGGCTCCTGTGTTGACAGTGATCACCGTCCTCCCTACACCCACGCTACCTCCCCATCTTTTATGACCTTCTTAAAAAAGATATTTACGGTCTCTTGCATGTTTATCAACAACAAAGACGTTCAGCTTGAAAGTCTTTCATACGAAGAAGCTCATTATTTGATGGTACCATCATTAAATCTTGCAAAAATATTGACTCAAATCAACATTCACATTTCGATGTTATTTGTTTGATAAAATGTTTGTGATCGCTTGGAAAGGGACGAAGCCAGCAGCTTCACCCGTATGCAGCGTGTATATAAAGAACATACTTGAAAAGTATGGACAATATTAGACTAGAATACTTGCCTTACTAGCACTTACTGTCACTATTTATATATACTTCAGATAAAAAGAGATTTACGAACTTAGTAGACTTGCCAACAAGAATATGGCGCAAGTTTTGAATGAAGAAAGTAACGGAGAAGTCAACAATACAGTGCTACTCACTTAAAACAATTAAGCTTACTTGCTCTAAAGTAAGCTTACTTGGATGACCCGGTGGCTAAAGCTCTCGCTTCGACTGGTGTGGGTCGCATCCTGGGGGACAAGATTGAGGACCACAATGGAAATAAGTTAGACAGTCCTCGATGACGCACTGACTTTCTTGGGTTATCCTGGTTGGCTAACCCTCCAGGGTTAAAAATCCGAACGATATTTTATCTTTAAAGCAAGCTTACTTGCTTTAAAACAGCAAACTATCAAGATAATAAGTCCTTAAAAGATCACCCCTAAAAACGGCTAGGTCTGATGTGTACCTGAGATGCTAGAACCTGAAAGCAAGAGTAACTGCCTATTTGTAATGACCTATTTGTAGCTGGTAGGTAAGACACAAAGGCAACAGTTAGGCAACTTTATTCCGAAACGTTTCGCCTACACAGTAGGCTTCTTCAGTCGAATACAGAAAGTAGGCAGGAACAGTAGAGATGTGAAGACGATGTAATCAGTCCATCACCCTTGAAGTCGTAGAATTTGAGGTTGTCAGTCCCTCAGCCTGGAGAGTTCAGTTCCATTTTGATGTTCATCTTGTCAGACACTGCAACACATGGCCTCTTGGTACAGAAAACACCTTGGACAATCTTTTCAAGTGAGAACTGTTGGATCTGAGAGGGACCTGACCTATCAGTGGCTACATTCTCACTACTACTATGCACCTCTCCTTCCGACAGTATTTAAGTCTCCGCACTGTCGCTTGATCTTCAGATAGTTCCTGACTATGGAACTGAACTCTCCAGGCTGAGGGACTGACAACCTCAAATTCTACGACTTCAAGGGTGATGGACTGATTACATCGTCTTCACATCTCTACTGTTCCTGCCTACTTTCTGTATTCGACTGAAGAAGCCTACTGTGTAGGCGAAACGTTTCGGAATAAAGTTGCCTAACTGTTGCCTTTGTGTCTTACCTACCAACCTGTCGGTATTTTATACCATTTTGATGTTCTATTTGTAGCTACAGGAGCAGAGCTGTGCTCACGGTGTTCCACCTTCAGTACTTTGTTTATCATATATTTTTTTTACTTCGATTTGTGTCATTCATCATTCAGTTTGCAAAGGAATAAATCCCAGTATCCCGTCAGCTCCATGTGTTTTCCCTTAATGTATGTATCTTCTTTTTCCTGGTAAAGTCTCTAAAATAATTTCTTTATCTATCCTTTTAAATCCTTCAATAACCTTATATCTTGCAATAAGATCACAGGCAACAGGTAATAACTTAATATGCAATTTAAGTGAAAAATAGCAGTATTCCAAGCGCTTTCGTGATCTCTCACATTATCAAGAAATCGATTATGCGCTTGGAATATTCATATGCTCTTTGAACTTCTCTAATTCAAACCCTCTTTGAACTTCTCTAATTCAAACCCTCTTTGAACTTCTCTCTGATTCACAAACTCTTCGAACTTTTTCTCTGATTCAAATATTCTGTGAACTTCTCTGTGATCCACATGTTGTTTGAACTTTCTCTGACTCACATTTTTTCAGATATAAACACAAACAACAGCTGCACGAGAAAAGGGCAATTTGGGCACATAACATTATATAACATGGCATAACATGACGCAACATCATATAACAAGACGCAACATCATGTAACATGACGCAACATAAGATGACATCCAGCACGCCCCTCATACATCACGCTGTGCTAGACTTGCTTCCTGTTTCTTCTGCCCCGCCGGGTGGTGGTTCCTCCGTCAACACTGCTCTTTACTGAGACTTCCCTCTCTAACACACATGCTCTCTCTCTATTACTTTTTACTGAGAGAACTTTGTTACATCCTCTCTCGATTCGGCACTTTGTGTTATATATCGTTTACCATTGATTTTTTTCTGATACATTTACTGCTGTTGCAGCTTTGATGTCACCCCCCCCGCCCCCCGCCCCGCCCCCCCCCCCCCCCGCCCCCCGCCCCCCCCCCCGCCCCCCCCCGCCCCGCCCCCCCGCCCCCCGCCCCCGCCCCCCGCTGAATGGCACTAATGAACTGACCACTTTATCTAAGTACTATTGAAATAATAATAATAATAATAATAATAATAATAATAATAATATTATTATTATTATTATATTTACTTTGTTCATTATTTTCAACATTTTCTAGTCATGATTCTCATTCTGTCACACTCATTATTATTATTACTAGTTATGGGGGCCGCAAAACCCGAAGGGTAAAAAGGCTGGGGAAATGGGGCGTAATCAGGTTCGATCCGAGGAAAGTTAAGTCAGGCTCAACACACGACTAACCAAAGGCGTCATGAAAATATATAAAGTGTTAAAGAACATAAAATATAAGAGAGAGAGAGAGAGAGAGAGAGAGAGAGAGAGAGAGAGAGAGAGAGAGAGAGAGAGAGAGGAGAAGAGAGAGAGAGAGAGAGAGAGAGAGAGAGAGAAGAGAGAGAGAGAGAGAGAGAGAGAGAGAGAGAGAGAGAGAGAGAGAGAGAGAGAGAGAGAGAGAGAGAGCAGCAGCGCCACCCTGATCTGGTAAATATTTGGTTCCGAGTTAAGGTTTGTTATCTTATCTTACCTCTAGACATGGCATAGACAGCTGTATGCTTAAGCATGACCCGCCCTTAACACTTGAGCAGGACCAACCCTTAACACTTGAGCAGGACCAACCCTTAACACTTTAACAGGGCCGGCCCTGAGGAGAACCAGAT
Organism: Cherax quadricarinatus; assembly: GCF_026875155.1. NCBI lineage: Eukaryota > Metazoa > Arthropoda > Malacostraca > Decapoda > Parastacidae > Cherax > Cherax quadricarinatus. The sequence goes on along the minus strand of NC_069425.1, from coordinate 21,041,941 downwards.
CTTAAGTGCCCAGTACTGTGGTCGTCACATGGTAACTACCACCAACCATCAGGTAGCTATGCCGATTTACTTACTGAAAATAACTACCGACTGTTAGTATAAGACTTGTTTTGTATTATTACACCTTCCACTTTACCCACACCTTCCCCTCTACCCTCGCTTCCCTCTCTGCTTTCTCATTACTATTATGATAACGAACTACAGAAAAAACTAACCTCAGAGGGTTAGTCCAGAATGACTCCCATCCCCCCCCCCAAAAAAAAATGTTACTTATTTTCACTAGGATACTTCGGTCCTCTTCCCCAGGATGCGACCCACAACAGCCAACTAAATCCTAAGTACTAGGTACTTAAATAGTAAGGAAACATTTCAACACGTCTCGCCTCGCCCAGGATTCGAACTCTGGATCTCTGGTTTGTGAGCCTGAACGCGCTGCCACCGAGATGCCAGCCATTTCTCACTTCCAATAAATATGGTTACGTCTGACATTATTACTCATTAAAATTTAAAAAAAAAATTTCACTAAAAATTTGACAACTATGTAGTACCACAAGCATTCTTCTTCAACCTGGTTTGTGTAGATTCTCTCTTCAGCGTATTCTGACTTTGCCTGTGTTAAGTTACGCAGTAACTACGTAAATATAATAAATTTACGTTAATGTAAGTATAATTATTACTGGACAATAAACTTGAGTGGTTTGGGTTTTTTTTCCCACATGTCTTGTATCATGTAATTTAACAGTTGTTATGTATATCCTGCCTAATAATCATTTTGACCGATCTTTTTATTTACATTTAAACTCGGTATGAATCTGTAAAATTACTACTCTAAGTTGATCATGTATACATCTGTTATTGTGACTGTATTTAACAGGGGTTTATCTAATTACAGTCTATTATCAGATTCTCGTCCTACCTTATTTACAGGATCCTTTATGTCTGTATTCCGATGTATGTTATTTAATTCACCTGCCCTTTTTAGTATTTTCCGATTTCTTAAATTCCGTTTTGACATTAATACTACCTGGTTTTATCTTATATTCCTACCTTAATTATGAATTCCGGCAGGTTTGTGTTATTCCGGACCGGTATGGGTCAATTTTCCAGTACTTGTTGATTTAAATCGGTCTATTTATGACCTTTTTTTCCGGGTTATGACGTAGCTTATCGGTTTTAATGTTGTACTAGGCCCTCGTATATATTATATCCCTGCTTTTTTATAAATTTGGTTTGCTAGTTTTTGGCTTTCCTGCCTTCAATCCTTATCTAGTTCTTATTACATATTCCTGAGTATTTAAAGTCCCGTCCTTTTGACGCGTTAATGTAAATGTATCCTCCCTGAGTATTGTATTCCTGATGTTCTTTGATCTGTCATAATACAAGGATGTTGTGCACCTGTTGTTCAGGACTGTAGCTCCCATTACCCCTGCCTCTACGTATGACTTTTTACCCCCCTTATGTATGATATTTCCAACTTAATGTTTTAATTACCACGTACTGCAAGTTGTCTGTAAAATTCCAAAATGACCTTTGGTTACAATTTTAAAACTTTTTGGTTTTTCCCGGCTGAAAACCCGGGTCTTTGGTTAAAATTCCCACCGCTATTATTGTTTTTATTTTTATCTTCCTTGTCGATTCAATCCCGATTTTCCAGGATTCAGCTCTTTGAAACTGTTTTTGGTTTGGTTTTTGCTGTATCTTAGGTGCTCTTCCATTTTTTTAATCCATTTAGCCTTGCCAAGTATAACCGTTGCAAGACCTTTCGAAAGTTAATAAACTGTTTTCTTTTAAAATTGGATTTTCCCCATTTTTGTTTCGGTTTTCCCCCCATCAAGGCTTCTTTTGTGTTGTTTGTTTTTCCAAACTTTTTGCTTTTCCCTCTCTAACCCCTTGCATTTGTCTCCTTAATTGCCAGGTTATAAAGTTCTTAGCCTGTTCCTCCCTTGGTTTTTATTTAATGTTGGAATTTGTGGTTTTCCCCTCTTTTTTTTGGGTTTTTTTGTTTTGTTCCTGTTGTTTGTATTGTTTTTTTAAGTTTATTGTGGGTTTTGTTCCTGTTTTTCCCTGGGGGGTTTTGGGGTTTTATGTTGAATCCTTTTCCGTCCTTCTTGAGCTGTTCCCTTGGTCTTGGAGTTTCTCCTCTTGTGTTAGTTTGTTTCTTGCGTTATTCTTGTATTGTGGCTGAGGTCTTTTAATCTGTGTTTTGGTCGTTTTTCTATGTTTTTCGTGTCCTTCTACCCTTTGCCCTTTTTCCCTTTCGTGTACAGTTGGTTTCCTATCGGGTGTGTCTCTTCCCTACTTTCAAATTATCTTTCCAAAAACTAGCTGTCCCATTTATTTTTTCACTGTGACATTATTTTAACTGCCTCTTCCCTCAATCTCCTCCCAAACTGAAAGTTTAGACTTTTTACCCTTCGGGTTTCCAAGCCATTTCCCTGTTTTCTGTCCTTTATTTGGTTCCATCCTTTCTACCCAATTTTTCTTTTCCATTTTCCAACCCCCCTTCTTGTTTCTTTTCCACTTATCTCACATCTTACTTCCGAAACAAACTTCTAAACCGGGTTTATTTTACGCTTGGAAACGCTACCTTGCTACCATTAAAAAGGGCTAATCTCCTGTTATCGTTCTTTCCGGCTCACCTTATATATTCACCAAGCCTTTTTCCTTTAACATTTCCTGAAACCTTTCTTTTGCTTCCTACCGCTTTTAAAACCTTTAAACTTCAAGCTTTTCACTCAGACGTCAAACTTCCTTCCGCTTACATCACTTTAACTACCAAGCAATTTCCTAAACCAAATTTCCCCTCCCGGGCCACTCTAGTTTACCTCACGTTCCTAAACTTCATCATACCTTCATGCTCCTAAATTTCCTTTTACCTTTCAAAACCAAAGTTTCCAAAAAAACCCTAACCCTTCCCCATATCGTTTAAATGTTTACAAACCCACGCTTCCTAAACGAACCAAAAGTTTAAAAAGTTCAACCGCTAACTACCAAGTTACAATAACCATTTCCCTAAACTCAGTACAGCTTTTAAACCTCCTTTCTAAAAACTTTCCGTTACTTAAAAACTTCATTCCCAGTTCCCACTACACGCCTTACCTTTAAAGGTACACACACCTTTCCACACACCTAAATTCCTCCCCGTTACACTAATATACTTACACTTCCTAACTACTCCAGCTTTACTACCAGTCCTAACCTTCATCCTTTCCCAAAAAGGTTCTTTAAATTATTTAACCCCAAATTTTTCACTCACCCAAAAGCCTCTACACCTTTTTTAACTAATACTTTTTCACTCATAGTTCAAACACCCCTTTCCCCGCTTAATACACCTTACTTTCCCAGCTCCCTCCAATTCCTACAAGTCCTCCCAGTTCCTAACCCGCTTTTCCTAAACACGAATTTTCCTTCCATTTACACTAACAAGTACCTAAACAGCATACAACTTAACACGTTACACACCACGGTACTACCACAGTTACACAAAACCAGTACACTAACCCCTTTTACACAAACACAGTTACACAAACCACAGCTTTACACAAACACAGTTACACTACCAAGTTACACAAACACAGTTCCCACTACCAACGTTACACAAACCACAGTACACAAACCACTTTACACAAACACAGTTACACTACACAGTTTACACTAACACAGTTACTCCACGTTTACCCCTAACAGATTACACAAACCCACAGTACACTACCACAGTTTACACAACAACAGCTTACACTAAAACAGTTACACTACCACAGTTACCTACACTTTACACAAACATTTACACTACACAGTTACACTACACAGTACACTACACAACCTACACAAACCCACAGTTACACTAACAGTTACACTACCCCGTTTACACTACACAATACACAAAACACAGTTACACTAAACAGCTTACACTACCACAGTTACACAAACACAGTTACACAAACCACAGTTACCAAACACAGTTACACTACACACCTTACACAAACCACAGTTTACACAACACAGTTTACACTACCACAGTTACACTACCACAGCCTAAAACTAACACAGTTTACACAAACACAGTTACACTAACACAGTTTCACAAACACAGTTACACTACCACAGTTCACTACAAATTTCACTAACCACAGTTAAACAAACCACAGTTTACACAAACACAAGTTTACACTAACACAGATTACACTAACTCAACATTACACAAACCACAGTTTACACTACACAGCTACACTACCACAGTTACACAAACAACAGCCTTACACTACCACAGTTTACAAAACCAAAAGTTTACACTACACGCTACATACCACAGTTACACAAACCACAGTTTACACTACAACAGCTTACACAAACCACAGTTTACACAAACACAGCTAAACTTTAACAACAGCCTACACAAACCACAGTTACACAAACAACAGTACACTACCACAGTTTACACTACACAGTTTACACAACCCCCAGTTTACACTACACAGTTTACACTAACCAAAAGTTAAAATAACACAAGTTACCTACCAAGTTTACACTAACATTTACACTACACAGTTACATACCACAGTTACACTACCACAGCTACACAAACACAGTTACACTACAAGTTACACAAACCACAGTTACACAAACCACAAGTTTACACTACACAGTTACACTAACCGCTTACACAAACCACAGTTACAACTACACAGCTTACACTAACACAATTACCTACACGTTACACAAACAAGCTTACACTAAAAGTTACACTAACCACAGCCTACACAAACACAGTTACACTACCACAGTTTACACTAACACAGTTCCCACTAACAACAGTTCACTACACAGTTACACTACACAGTTTACACTAAACAGTTTCACTACACAGTTACACTAAAACACAGTTTACACTAACCCCGTTTACACAAACAAAAGTACACTAACCCAGTTACACTACACATTTTCACAAAAGTTACACTACACAGCTTACACTAACACAGCTTACACTAACACAGCTTACACTAACACAGCTTACACTAACACAGCTTACACTAACACAGCTTACACTAACACAGCTTACACTAACACAGCTTACACTAACACACTTTCACTAAACAGCTTAACATAACCACAGTTACACTAACAACAGCTTTACACTAAAACAGTTACACTAACACAGCTTACACTAACACAGTTCCTTAACACAGCTTACACTAACACAGCTTTACACTAACACAGCTTACACTAACACAGTTTTACAACACAGTACACTAACACAGCTTACACAAACACAGTTTTACACTACACAGCTTACACAAACAAAAGTTACACTACACAGTACACTACACAGCTTACACTAACACAGCTTACACTAACACAGCTTACACTACACAGCTTACATAACTCAGCTTACACTAACACAGCTTACACTACCCCAGCTTACACTAACACGGGCTTACACTAACACAGCTTACATAACACGCTTTACACAAACACAGTTACACTACACAGTTTTACCCCTAAACAGCTACACTACACAGCTTACACTAAACAGCTTACACTAACACAGCTTACACTAAACACCAGCTTACACAAACACAGCTTACACTAACACAGCTTACACAAACACAGTTACACTAACACAGCATACACTAACACAGCTTAACACTTAACACAGCTTCACTAACACAGTTACACTACACAGCTTACACTAAAAACGCTTACACTACACAGCTTACACTAACACAGCTAACACTAACACAGCTTAAAATAACACAGCTTACACTAACACAGTTTACACTAACACAGTTTAAACACTAAACAGCTTACACTAACACAGCTTACACTAAACAGCCCTCCCTTACACTAACACGGGCTTACACTAAACACAGCTTACACTAACACAGCTTACACTAACACAGCTTCACAACACTCCTTACACAACACAGCTTACACTAACACGCTTACACTAACTCCCAACCCCTTTACACAAACAAGTTTACACAAACACAGCTTCCCACTAACACCAGCTTACACTAACACAGCTTACACTAACACAGCTTACAACAAACACACCCTACACTAACACAGCTTACATAACACAGCCTACACTAACAGTTACACTAACACAGCTTACAAAACCAGCTACAAAACACAGCTATACACTATAACACAGCCTACACTAACACAGCTTACACTAACACAGCTTACACTAACACAGCCACACTAACACAGCTTCACTAACACACCCTTACACTAACACAGCTTACACTAACAACTACATAACAGCCTACACTAACACACCCTTCACTAACACGCTTTACACTAAACACAGCCTAAAATAAAACCAGCTTACACTAACACAGTTTACACTAACACGCTTACACTAACACAGCTTACACAAACAAAGTTTACACTAACACAGCCTACATAACACACCCTACCATAACCACCGACTACACTAACACAGCTTACACTAACACAGCTCTAACACTCCCAGCTTACACTAACACACCCTTACACTAACACAGCTCTACCTTAAACACAGCTACATAAAACCTACACTAACACAGCTACCTTAACACAGCTTCACCACTAACACGCTTACACTAACACAGCTTACACTAACACAGTACACTAACACAGCTACACTACACAGGCTTCCCATAACACAGCTACACTAACACGCTTACACTAACACACCCTTACACAAACACAGTTTTTCACTAACACACAGCTTACACTAACACAGCCTTACACTAACACAGCCCTACACCTAAACACAGCCTACACTAACAAAGCTTACACTAACACAGCTTCACTAACACAGCTTACACTAACACAGCCAATTCACAGCTACATAACACAGTTTAAACACTAACACAGCCTTACACTAACCACAGCTTACACTAACACAGCTTACACTACACAGCCTACACTAACACACCCTTACACTAACACAGTTACACTAACACGCTTAAAACTAACACACCCTACATAACAAAAGCTTCCTAACAAGCTTACACTAACAACCAGTTTAAATACACAGTTACACAACACAGCTTACACAAACACAGCTTCACTACCCAGCTTACACTAACAAAAGCCTAAACTAACACAGCTTACACTAACACAGCTTACACTAACACAGCTTACACTAACACAGCTTTACACTAAACACAGCTTACACTAACACACCCTTACAAAAAACACACCCTTACACTAACACAGCTTACACTAACACGCTACACTAACACAGCTTACACTAACACGGGCTATACACTAACACAGCTTACACTACAAGCTTACACTAACACGCTTACACTAACACAGCTTAACACAAACACAGCTTACACTACACAGCTTACACTAACACAGCTTACACTACACACCCTTACACTAACCCCAGTTTACACTAACACAGCTCACTAACACAGTTACACTACCAGCTTACACTAAAACAGCTTACAACTAACACAGTTACCTAACAGCTTCACTACACAGCTTACACAAACCCACAGCTCTCACTAACAGCTTACACTAACACAGCTTACACTAACACCAAGCTTACACTAACACAGCTTACACTAACCAGCTTACACTAACACAGCTACACTAACACACCCTACACTAACACAGCTTACACTAACCAGCTTACACTAACACACCCTTACACAAAACACAGCTTACCACTAACACAGCCTCACTAACACACCCTACACTACACAGCTTACATAACACACCCTTACACTAACACACCCTTACACTAACAAGCTTTACACAACAACAAGCTTACCAACACCTTACACTAACCGCCTTCCCACTAACACCTTACATACACGTTACACTAACACAGCCTACACTAACACAGCTTACACTAACACAGCTTACACTAACACAGCTTACACTAACACAGCTTACACTAACACAGCTTACACTAACACAGTTTAAACAACAAAACACAGTACATTAAACAGCTTACACTAACACAGCTTACCCTAACACAGCTTACCTAAACACAGCTTACACAAACACGCTTCACAAAACACAGTTTACACTAACACAGTTTAAACATAACACAGCTTACACTAACACAGCTTACACTAACACAGTTCACTAACCAGTTACACTAACACAGCTTACATAACAGCTTACACTAACACAGCTTACACTAACACAGCTTACACTAACACAGCTTACACTAACACAGCCTACACTAACACAGCTTACACTAACACAGCTTACACTAACACAGCTTACACTAACACAGCTTACACTAACACAGCTTACACTAACACAGCTTACACTAACACAGCCTACACTAACACAGCTTACACTAACACAGCTTACACTAACACAGCTTACACTAACACAGCTTACACTAACACAGCTTACACTAACACAGCTTACCTAACACAGAATACAGCTTACACTAACACAGCATACACTAACACAGCTTACACTAACACAGCTTACACTAACACAGCTCAAAACACAGCTTAAACTAACAAGTTACACTAACACAGCTTACAACTAACACAGCTTACACTAACACAGTTACACTAACACAGCTTAAAATTTAAACAGTTTAACTAACACAGCTTACACTAACACAGCTTACACTAACACAGCTTCACTAACACAGTTTTACACTAAACACACCCTACACTAACCAGTTACACTAACACAGCTTACACAAAACACACTTACCTAACCACAGCTTACACTAACACAGCTTACACTAACACAGCCAAACACTAACACAGCTACATAACACGCTTACCTAACACAGCTTACACTAACACAGCTTACACTAACACAGCTTACACTACACAAGCTTACACTAACACAGCTTACACAAACACAGCTTACCACTAAACAGCTTCACTAAACCAGCTTACACTAACACAGCTTACACTAAAACACCCTTACACTAACACAGCTTACACTAACACAGCTTACACTAACACAGCTTACACTAACACAGCTTACACTAACACAGCTTACACTAACACAGCTTACACTAACACAGCTTACACTAACACACCCTAAAACACTTAACACACCCTTACATAACACAGTTACCTAACACAGCTTACACTAACACACCCTTACACTAACACACCCTTCCCACTAACACAGCTTACACAAACACAGTTTACACAAAACCACAGCTTAACACTAACACAGCTACACTAACCAGCTTACACTAACACAGCTTACACTAACACAGATACACAAACACAGCTTAACACTAACACACCCTTACACTAAAAACAGCTACACTACACAGCTACACAAACACACTTACACTAACACATTTAACTAACACAGCTTACACTAACACAGCTTACACTAACACAGCCTACACTAACACAGCTTACACTAACACAGCTTACACTAACACAGCCTACACTAACACAGCTTACACTAACCCCAGCTTACACTAACACGCTTACACTAACACAGCTTACACTAAAAACAGCCTTACACTAACACAGCTTACACTAACACAGTTTACACAAACACGTCCACACACGCTTTACCTAACACAGCTTACACTAACACAGCTTCACTAACACAGCTACACTAACACACCCTTACACAAAACCCAGCTTACACTAAACAGCTACCTACACAGCTTACACTAACACGCTTACACTAACACAGCTTACACTACCAAAGCTTACACTAACACCCCTTACACTAACACAGCTTCACTAACACACCCTTAAAACTAAAACAGCCTACACTAACACAGCTCTAACTAACAAACACAGCTTACACTAACACAGCTTAACTAACACAGCTTACACTAACACAGCTTACACTAACACAGCTTAACTAACACAGCTACATAACCCAGCTTACACAACACAGCTTACCAAAAAAACTAACACCAGCTACACTAACACACCCTTACTACAAACGCTACATAGGAATCAAACCTAACAATTAACATTTACACAGTTACTAAATTACAAACCATACAATACACGGGCTTAACTAACAAATACATAACCAGCTTAATTTAAACAAACAACATAACACGGGTTAACTTTAACTACAAATTACATAACACGGGTAACTTAAAACTTACATAACAACTAAACACAGGCTTAACTAACAAACCACAATTCAAACACGGGTTACATTAAACACATATCAACACTTAACAACATACTTACCCCCAAAATTCCCCATAACACGGGTAATAACTTAACTAAACAACATAACACAGGTAACTAACTACAAACAACTTATACACGGGTACTTAACTACAAACAACATAACACAGGTAACTTAAACCCTTACAAAAAACATGCCATAACCTTAAACCTAACAAAATCACATTATAAACGTAAAACTTAACTACAATAAACATACTTAACGGGTTAACTTAACACAAATTCAAACATAGCCTAACTTAACTCCCAAATAACATTACACAAGTAAACTTAACTAAAATTAACACTAACACAGTAATTAACACAACACTAACCAGGTAATTTAACTACAACCAACATAACGCAGTAACCCCTTTAACTAACAAATCAACTAACACAGTTAACTTAACTACAAATCAACAAAATAAAAAGTTAACTAAACTACAAATAAACTTACACTAACATTACTACAAACAACATAACACAGGTAACTTAAATACAAATTCACTAACACAGGTAACTAACAAAATTCAACATATACACGGGTTAATTTAACAAAATTACAAACAATACACAGGTACCCTTAACTACAATTCACATAAACCGGGTTAATTTAACACATAACATAACACAGGTTCCCTTAAACACAAACAAACATATAACGGGTAACTTAACACAAAACAAAAATCAAAACACGGGTTAATTTAACAACAATCAACATTAACAACAGGTAACATTAACACAAAATCAACATTATACCCGGGTAACAACTACAAATTACATAACACGGGTTACTTAACACAATTACATTAACCGGGTTAATTTAACTACAAATCAAACATAACACAGGTAACTTAACTACAAAACAAACATAACACAGGTTAATTTAACAAAAATCAACAAAACACGGGTTAATTTAACACAATCCTAAACATTAACTACCGGGTACTTAACAAACAACAACATAACCGGGTAACTAAACAACTACATAACACGGGTTTAATAACAATTACAAACATCAACATATACACAGGTAACTTCCCCTAACTCCCAATCAAAAAATTATACACAGGTAACTTAACTACATAAAAAACACATTATAACACAGGTCCCCTTAACTACATAATCAACCTAATACACAGGTTAACTTAAATTACAAAAATCAAACATTATCACAAACACTTAACTACAAATTCAACTTAACACAGTTAATTTAACAAAAATCAACATAACACGGGTTAACTAACACAACACCTAACACGGGTTAATTTAACACAATAAACTAACACAGCTTACCAAAAAACTAATAAAAACGGGTTAACTTAATTTACAACTAACAAACCTACTCATAACATTAACTAAAATCAACATAACACGGGTTAATTTAAAACAATACATAACACAGGTTAACTAACAAATTTACACTAACACGGGTAACTTAAAATTTACAAACAAATTAACAACAGAGTAACTTAACAAAAATTAACATAACACAGTTAACTAACGTTACAAACAATTTAAACAACGGGTAATTTAAACAGTTCAACTAACACAGGTTAACTTAACACAAACACAACACGGGTAATTTAACACATTCACAACACGGGTAACTAAACTACAATTACATAACACGGGTTAACAAAGTACAAATCAAACATAACACAGTTAAACTAACCAACTTAATAAAAATTATACGCAGGAAAATTAACTACAAATCAACATATACACAGGTAACTTAACTACAAATCAACATATACACAGGTAACTTAACTACAAATCAACATATACACAGGTAACTTAACTACAAATCAACATATACACAGTAAACTTAACAACAAATCACATATACGCAGGAAAATTAATCCCAAATCACATATACACAGGTAACTTAACTACAAATCAACATATACACAGGTAACTTAACTACAAATCAACATATACACAGGTAACTTAACTACAAATCAACATATACACAGGTAACTTAACTACAAATCAACATATACGCAGGTAACTTAAAACTACAATCACAATAAGCAGGTAACTTAACTACAAATCAACATATCACAGGTAATTAACTACAAATCAACATATACACAGGTAACTTAACTACAAATCAACATATACGCAGGTAACTTAACTACAAATCAACATATACGCAGGTAACTTAACTACAAATCAACATATACACAGGTAATTTAAAACTACAATCACATATCGCAGGTAACTTAACTACAAATCAACATATCCCAGGTAACTTAACTACAAAATCAACTATACCGGGTTTTAAACGTATATTAAACAAATCAACAATTCCCCGGAACTTTAATACCAAAACAAGTTCGCAGGTACCTATTCCCTACACATTTACTTACCATTTTAATGCTTACTCTAATTGAGGTCTTAATTATATTAAAAGGAACTTTAATACTCCATTTTTTACACAGGAACCTTTATTAAACCCATAATTTTCCACAGGAACCTTAATACTCCTTTATTTTACACGGGTACCTCTAATGAAATGAAATCCATCTATTACCACGGGGGAGGCGGAAATTAACTAAAATATATACACAGAAAACCTTTATAAAATCTTTCAACAATGTCAAAAATAATTACAAAAGGTAACACCTATAAAATCAGTATTAATCAACAAATACCATGTTACTATATATCCAGTAATTACTAAAATACATATGGAAAATTATCAGTAAATTACACGGGTAACTTCTAATAACATTTTACCAGGACCTTAGAAAATACATGTTTATTACAAAAAATTAACCGAAATTATATCAATTTTACAGGACTTAAATGTTTAAATAAGGGCATATTACCCAGTGATCTTTATTTATAAAGTATGTTTTACCATTTTACCTGTTATGTATAAACCATTTTATTTACCTGCCTATGAGGATCTAATGTATTTAAACAGTGACCTGTATGTATGACCCCATGTATTTACACAGTAGTTTTAGTATGTTTCCCATGTATATTACCAGTGACCTGTATGTATGATCTATGATATTACACAGTGCCCTGTTATATACCCATGTATATTACACGGTGACTGTTTATGTTCTGTATTTACACAGTGACTGTATGATGACCCCATGTATATTACACAGACCGTTATGTATAAATCATGTAAAATCCCAAAAAGTGACCTGTTAGTTGATCATGTATATTACACAGTGCCCTATGTATGATCATGTATATTACACAGTGACCTGCTATGTATGATCATGTATATTACACAGTGACCTTAGTATGATCATGTATATTACACAGTGACCTGCTATGTATGATCATGTATATTACACAGTGACCTGCTATGTATGATCATGTATATTACACAGTGACCTGCTATTTTGATCTGTATATTACACAGTGCCCTGTTATGTTTGATCATGTATATTACCAGTGATTTTATGATGATCATGTATATTACACAGTGACCTTTATGTATGATCATGTATATTACACAGTGACCTATGTATGATCATGTATATTACACAGTGACCTGCTATGTATGATCATGTATATTACACAGTGACCTTATGTATGATCATGTATTTTTACACAGGCCCTGTTATGTTATCATGTTATTACCACAGTGCCCTGCTATGTATGATCATGTATATTACACAGTGACCTGCTATGTATGATCATGTATATTACACAGTGACCTGTTATGTATGATCATGTATATTACACAGTGACCGGTTTTGTAGGATCATGTATATTACACAGTGACCTATGTATGATCATGTATATTACAGTGACCTGCTATGTATGATCATGTATATTACACAGTGACCTGCTATGTATGATCATGTATATTACACAGTGACCTGCTATGTATGATCATGTATATTACACAGCGACCTGCTATGTATGATCATGTATATTACACAGTGACCTGCTATGTATGATCATGTATATTACACAGTGACCTGTTATGTATGATCATGTATATTACACAGTGACCTATGTTTGATCATGTATATTACACAGTGACCTTTATGTATGATCATGTATATTACACAGTGCCCTTTATGTATGATCATGATATTACACAGTGACCTAGTATGTCATGTATATTTACACAGTGACCTGTATGTATGATCATGTATATTACACAGTACCTGCTATGTATAAATCATGTATATTACACAGTGATGAATGTATGATCATGTATATTACACAGTGACCTGTATGTTTGATCATGTATATTACACAGTGACCCGGTATTTTGGATCATGTTTTTCACAGTGACTCTATGTATGATCATGTATATTACACAGTGACCTGCTATGTATGATCATGTATATTACACAGTGACCTGCTATGTATGATCATGTATATTACACAGTGACCTGCTATGTATGATCATGTATATTACACAGTGACCTGCTAAGTATGATCATGTATATTACACAGTGACCTGCTATGTATGATCATGTATATTACACAGTGACCTATGTATGATCATGTTTTTACCAGTGACCTGCTAGTTGATCATTTTATATTACACAGTGACCTGCTAGTATGATCATGTATATTACACAGTGCCCTTGGTATGATCATGTATATTACACAGTGACCGCTATGTATGATCATGTTTTATTACACAGTGACCTGCTAGTATGATCATGTATATTACACAGTGACCTGCTATGTATGATCATGTATATTACACAGTGACCTATGTATGATCATGTATATTACACAGTGACCTGCTAAGTATGATCATGTATATTACACAGTGACCTGCTAAGTATGATCATGTATATTACACAGTGACCTGCTATGTATGATCATGTATATTACACAGTGACCTGCTAAGTTGATCATGTATATTACACAGTGACCTGCTAAGTATGATCATGTATATTACACAGTGACCTGCTATGTATGATCATGTATATTACACAGTGACCTGCTAAGTCATGATCAGGGGTATTATTACAAAAGTGACCTGCTATGTATGATCTGTATTTTAACAGTGACTATGTATGTTCATGTATATTACACAGTGACCTGCTAAGTATGATCATGTATATTACACAGTGACCTGCTAAGTATGATCATGTATATTACACAGTGACCTGCTATGTATGATCATGTATATTACACAGTGACCTGCTAAGTATGATCATGTATATTACACAGTGACCTGCTATGTATGATCATGTATATTACACAGTGACCTGCTATGTATGATCATGTATATTACACAGTGACCTGTATGTATGATCATGTTATTAAATTTGTAATTTGCTCGGGTAGACTTGTTTTAACGTAACATCAGGTTGACAGTATTAAAAACGGGAACATTATTTATTATATTATCTTACCTTTTATTTGATTTTTATGGGGTAAGTTTCCCCGGTGCAATGTTGTGTTGTGTTGGTGTGGTGTGACTAAAAACCATTTTTTTCACCCCTATTCAAATTCCTATCCTCCTTTAGGTTTCGAGGCTTTCCCCCCGGGGCCCGGCCTTATCACCTCGTCAAAAGGTGTATGGTTTGTGTTTTTTGGTTTCTGTTCCCTCAACAAAAATTTTACTCACCTTTTTGTTGGGGTGGTCC
Organism: Cherax quadricarinatus; assembly: GCF_026875155.1. Taxonomy (NCBI): domain Eukaryota; kingdom Metazoa; phylum Arthropoda; class Malacostraca; order Decapoda; family Parastacidae; genus Cherax; species Cherax quadricarinatus. The sequence goes on along the minus strand of NC_069425.1, from coordinate 21,026,205 downwards.
TATTTCCTTGGGCCTCTTGGTTTCTGGCCCTCCTCCCGCTCCGGGTTTTTCCCACTGTCTTTAAAAATGTGTTTTTGGTTCCTGCCTCGTCCCCCATTTTTTGGTTTTGTTTTAATTTTATGTGGAATTTTTACTTTTTTGTTTTTGTGTTTTTTTGTGGTTTGTTTTGTGTTTGGGGAAAATTTGTTTTGTTTGGTTTTGGTTTTTTTTTTTGGTGTTTTGTTTTGATTTGTTTTTTCGTGTGTGTGTGTGTGGGTGTGTGTGTGTTCACCAAATTGTGGTTGCAGAGGTCGAGACTCAGTTCCTGGCCCCGCTCTTCACTGACCGCTACTGGGTCCCCCCTCTCACTGCTCTCCATGAGCTTTATCATACCTCGTCTTAAACTAGTAGGGATCCTGCCCCCACTACATCACTTGCCAGACTATTCCACTTCCTGACAACTCTGTGGCTGAAGAAATACTTCCTAACACCCTTTGACTCATTGGGTCTTCAGCTTCCAATTGTGACACCTTGTTTCTGTGTCCCTCTCTGGAACATCCTGTCTCTGTCCACCTTGTCTATTCCACGCAGTATTTTGTATGTCGTTATCATGTCTCCCTAACCCTCCTGTCCTCCATTTGTCGTCAGATCGATTTCCCGTAACCCTTTTTCTTTCAGGACTTTCCCCCTTAGCTCTGAAACTAGCCTTGTTGCAAACCTTTACAGTTTCTCTAATTTCTTTGGACCATGTCTGACCAGGTGTGGGTTCCAAACTGGTGCTGCGTACTCCATTTATGGGCCTGACGTACACAGTGTATAAAGTCTTGAACGATTCCTTACTGAGTTACTGAAACGCTATTCTCAGGTTTGCCAGGCGCACATATGCCGTAGCAGTTATCTGGTTAATTAATGTGTGCTTCTGACGATGTATTCGGTATTATACTCACTCCTAGATCTTTCTCCTTGAGTGAGGTTTCCAGTCTTTACCTCCTAGCCTATACTCTTTCTGCGGTCTTCTTTGCCCTTCTCCGATCTTCATGACTTTGCATTTGGCGGGGTTAAATTCAAGGAGCCAGCTGCTGGACCAGGCTTGTAGCCTG
>NC_069425.1:21002626-21020126 GCF_026875155.1 Cherax quadricarinatus | reverse complement strand
GTTCCAGCTTTGATATCTCTCCTGCCCCACAGATCCAGTGCAAATGTAACTATGAAGACTATCAGCAACACCACTGCCGTAACTATCTCCCACATTGTACACCTGTTAATGTTCATGGGCACCACTGATCACAAGGGCGAGACCAGGTTCCAGACCAGGTTCCAGACCAGGTCTGGTGTTTGGAACAAAAGTGTCAAACACGAGTGTAACTGTGGTGTTTCAAACTCCTAACAGTTTTACTGCTGCCATCTACAACAGCACAGCCCTGCTACCTGCACTGTCACCACCACCTGCAACAGTACAGCCCTGCCACCTGCACTGCCACCACCACCTGCACTGCCACCACCACCTGCACTGCCACCACAACCTGCAACAGTACAGCCCTGCCACCTGCACTGTCACCACCACCTGCACTGCCACCACCACCTGCAACAGTACAGCCCTGCTACCTGCACTGTCACCACCACCTGCAACAGTACAGCCCAGCCACCTGCACTGCCACCACCACCTGCACTGCCACCACCACCTGCAACAGTACAGCCCTGGCACCTGCACTGCCACCACCACCTGCAGCAGTACAGCCCAGCCACCTGCACTGCCAACACCACCTGCAACAGTACAGCCCTGCCACTTGCACTGCCACAACCACCTGCAACAGTACAGCCCAGCCACCTGCACTGTCCCCACCAGCTGCAACAGTACACCCCTGCCACCTGCACTGCCACCACCATCAACAACAGTACAGCCCAGCCACCTGCACTGCCACCACCACCTGCAACAGTACAGCCCAGCCACCTGCACTGCCACCACCACCTGCAACAGTACAGCCCTGCCACCTGCACTGCCACCACCACCTGCAACAGTACAGCCCATCCACCTGCACTGCCACCACCACCTGCAACAGTACAGCCCAGCCACCTGCACTGCCCCCACCAGCTGCAACAGTACACCCCTGCCACCTGCACTGCCACCACCATCAACAACAGTACAGCCCAGCCACCTGCACTGCCACCACCACCTGCAACAGTACAGCCCAGCCACTTGCACTGCCACCACCACCTGCAACAGTACAGCCCAGCCACCTGCACTGCCACCACCACATGCAACAGTACAGCCCTGCCACCTGCACTGCCATCACCACCTGCAACAGTACACCCCAGCCACCTGCACTGCCATCACCACCTGCAACAGTACAGCCCAGCCACCTGCACTGCCAACACCACCTGCAACAGTACAGCCCAGCCACCTGCACTGCCACCACCACATGCAACAGTACAGCCCTGCCACCTGCACTGCCATCACCACCTGCAACAGTACACCCCAGCCACCTGCACTGCCACCACAACCTGCAACAGGACAGCCCAGCCACCTGCACTGCCACCACCACCTGCAACAGTACAGCCCTGCCATCTGCACTGCCACCACCACCTTCAACAGTACAGCCCAGCCACCTGCACTGCCACCACCACCTGCAACATTACAACCCTGCCACCACCACCTGCAACAGTACAGCCCTGCCACCTGCACTGCCACCACAACCTGCAACAGTACACCCCACCCACCTACACTGCCACCACCACCTGCAACAGTACAGCCCAGCCACCTGCACTGTCCCCACCACCTGCAACAGTACAGCCCAGCCACCTGCACTGCCACAACCACCTGCAACAGTACAGCCCTGCCACCACCACCTGCAACAGCACAGCCCAGCCACCTGCACTGCCACCACCACCTGCAACAGTACAGCCCAGCCACCTGCACTGCCACCACCACCTGCAACAGTACAGCGCTGCCACCTGCACTGCCACCACCACCTGCAACAGTACAGCCCAGCCACCTGCACTGCCACCAGCACCTGCAACAGTACAGCCCTGCCACCTCCACTGCCACAACCACCTGCAACAGTACAGCCCAGCCACCTGCACTGCCACCACCACCTGCAACAGTACAGCCCTGCCACCTGCACTGCCACCACAACCTGCAACAGTACAGCCCAGCCACCTGCACTGCCACCACCACCTGCAACAGTACAGCCCAGCCACCTGCACTGCCACAACCACCTGCAACAGTACAGCCCAGCCACCTGCACTGCCACCACAACCTGCAACAGTACAGCCCAGCCACCTACACTGCCACCACCACCTGCAAAAGTACAGCCCTGCCACCTGCACTGCCACCACAACCTGCAACAGTACAGCCCAGCCACCTGCACTGCCACCACCACCTGCAACAGTACAGCCCTGCCACCTGCACGGCCACCACCACCTGCAACAGTACAGTCCAGCCACATGCACTGCCACCACCACCAGTAACAGTACAGCCCAGCCACCTGCACTGCCACCACCACCTGCAACAGTACAGCCCTGCCACCTGCACGGCCACCACCACCTGCAACAGTACAGTCCAGCCACATGCACTGCCACCACCACCAGTAACAGTACAGCCCAGCCACCTGCACTGCCACCACCACCTGCAACAGTAGAGCCCAGCAACCTGCACTGCCACCACCACCTGCAACAGTACAGCCCTGCCACCTGCACTGCCACAACCACCTGCAACAGTACAGCCAAGCCACCTGCACTGCCCCTACCAGCTGCAACAGTACAGCCCTGCCACCTGCACTGCCACCACCACCTGCAACAGTACAGCCCAGCCACCTGCACTGCCACCACCACCTGCAACAGCACAGCCCAGCCACCTGCACTGCCACCACCACCTGCAACAGTACAGCCCAGCCACCTGCACTGCCACCACCACCTGCAACAGTACAGCCCTGCCACCTGCACTGCCACCACCACCTGCAAAAGTACAGCCCAGCCTCCTGCACTGCCACCACCACCTGCAACAGTACATCCCAGCCACCTGCACTGCCACCACCACCTGCAACAGTACAGCCCTGCCACCTGCACTGAAACACCACCTGCAACAGTACAGCCCAGCCACCTGCACTGCCCCCACCAGCTGCAACAGTACAGCCCTGCCACCTGTACTGCCACCACCACCTGCAACAGTACAGCCCAGCCACCTGCACTGCCACCTCCACCTGCAAGAGTACAGCCCTGCCACCTGCAACAGCACAGCCCAGCCACTTGCACTGCCACCACCACCTGCAACAGTACAGCCCAGCCACCTGCACTGCCACCACCACCTGCAACAGTACAGCCCTGCCACCTGCACTGCCACCACAACCTGCAACAGTACAGCCCAGCCACCTGCACTGCCACCACCTACTGCAACAGTACAGCCCTTCCACCTGCACTGCCACCACCACCTGCAACAGTACAGCCCAGCCACCTGCACTGCCACCACCACCTGCAACAGTACAGCCCAGCCACCTGCACTGCCACCACCACCTGCAACAGTACAGCCCTGCCACTACCACCTGCAACAGTACAGCCCTGCCCCCTGCACTGCCACTACCACCTGCAACAGAACAGCCCTGCCACTACCACCTGGAACAGTACAGCCCTGCCCCCTGCACTTCCACTACCACCTGCAACAGTCCAGCCTTGCCACTACCACCTACAACAGTACAGCCCTGCCATCTGCACTGCCACTACCAACTGCAACAGTACAGCCCAGCCACTACCACCTGCAACAGTACAGCCCTGCCACCTGCACTGCCACTACCACCTGCAACAGCACAGCCCTGCCACTACCACCTGCAACAGTACAGCTCTTCCACCTGCACTGCCACTACAACCTGCAACAATACAGCCCTGCCACTACCGCCTGCAACAGTACAGCCCTGCCACCTGCACTTCCACCACAACCTGCAACAGTACAGCCCTGCCACCTGCACTTCCACCACAACCTGCAACAGTACAGCCCTGCCACTAGCACCTGCAACAGTACAGCCCTGCCACCTGCACTGCCACCACCACCTGCAACAGTATAGCCCTGCCACCTGCACTGCCGCCACCACCTGCAACGGTACAGCCCTGCCACCTGCACTGACACCACCACCTGCAACAGTACAGCCCTGCCACTACCACCTGCAACAGTACAGCCCTGCCACTACCACCTGTAACAGTACAGCCCTGCCACTACCACTTGCAACAGTACAGCCCTGCGACCTGCACTGCCATTACCACCTGCAACAGTACAGCCCTGCCACCTGCACTGCCACCGCCAATTGCAACAGTACAGCCCTGCCACTACCACCTACAACAGTACAGCCCTGCCACTTGCACTGCCACTACCACCTGCAACAGTACAGCCCTGCCACTGCCAAATACAACAGTACAGCCCTGCCACCTGCACTGCCACTACCACCTACAACAGTACAGCCCTGCCACTACCACCCACAGAAGTACAGCCCTGCCACCTGCACTGCCACTACCACCTGCAACATTACAGCCCTGCCACTACCACCTACAACATTACAGCCCTGCCACTACCACCTACAACAGTACAACCCTGCCACTACAACCTACAACAGTACAGCCCTGCCACCACCACCTGCAACAGTACAGCCCTGCCACCACCACCTGCAACAGTACAGCCCTGCCACTGCCAAATACAAGAGTACAGCCCTGCCACCTGCACTGCCACTATCACCTACAACAGTACAGCCCTGCCACTACCACCCACAACAGTACAGCCCTGCCACCTGCACTGCCACTACCACCTACAACAGTACAGCCCTGCCACTACCACCTACAACAGTACAGCCCTGCCACTACCACCTACAACAGTACAGCCCTGTCACCACCACCTGCAACAGTAAAGCCCTGCGACCACCACCTACAATGGCACAGGCCTGCGAGCAGCAGTGACACCCGTATCAAGAGCTCAACGCTGCTAGCAGCACTAACAACACCATCTGGCACCAGTATTGTCTTGAGAGACTCCAGAGATAGACTTGAGTCAATAACTACGCATCTCTGTGTTAGCCCTCCAAGAACTGTGTCCACCATGTGGTAGTGGTGGTGGTAGTGGTGGTGGTAGTGGTGTTGGTAGTGGTGTTGGTAGTGGTGGTGGTAGTGGTGGTGGTAGTAGTGGTGGTGGTAGTGGTGGTGGTAGTGGTGTTGGTAGTGGTGGTGGTAGTGGTGGTGGTAGTGGTAGTAGTGGTGGTGGTAGTGGTGGTGGTAGTAGTGGTGGTGGTAGTGGTGGTGGTGTGGTGGTGGTAGTGGTGGTGGTAGTGGTGTGGTAGTGGTGGTGGTAGTGGTGGTGGTAGTGGTGTGTAGTGGTGTTGGTAGTGGTGTGGTAGTGGTGGTGGTAGTGGTGGTGGTAGTGGTATAGTGGTGGTGGTAGTGGATGGTAGTGGTGGTAGGTGGTGGTGGTATGGTGTTGGTAGTGGTGTTGTAGTGGTGGTGGTAGTGGTGTTGGTAGTGGTGTTGGTAGTGGTGGTGGTAGGGTGGTGGTAGTGGTAGTAGTGGTGGTGGTAGTGGTGGTAGTGGTGGTGGTGGTGGTGGTGGTGGTGGTAGTGGTGGGTAGTGGTGGTGTAGTGGTGGTGGTAGTGGTGTGGTATGGTGGTGGTAGTGGTGGTGGTAGTGGTGGTGGTAGTGGTAGTATGGTGGTGGTAGTGGTGGTAGTGGTGGTGGTAGTGGTGGTGGTAGTGGTGTTGGTAGTGGTGGTGGTAGTGGTGGTGGTAGTGGTGTTGGTAGTGGTGGTGGTAGTGGTGGTGGTAGTGGTGGTGGTAGTGGTAGTAGTGGTGGTGGTAGTGGTGGTAGTGGTGGTGGTGGTGGTGGTGGTGGTAGTGGTGGTGTGGTGGTAGTGGTGGTGGTAGTGGTGGTGGTAGTGGTGGTGGTAGTGGTGGTGGTGGTAGTGGTGGTGGTGGTGGTGGTAGTGGTGGTGGTAGTGGTGGTGGTAGTGGTGGTGGTAGTGTGGTGGTGGTAGTGGTGGTGGTGGTAGTGGTGGTGGTAATGGTGGTGGTAATGGTGGTGGTAATGGTGGTGGTAATGGTGGTGGTGGTGGTGGTAGTGGTGATAGTAATGGTAGTGATAGCAGTATTGGTGGTAGTAATGGCGGTAGCGCGAATAGTAGCACTGTAGCGGCGGCAGCATAAGAACATAAGAAAGAAGGAACACTGCAACAGGCCTACTGACCCATGCAGAGCAGGTCCATGTCCCCCCCACCCGGATTAGACCAATGACTCCCCCCCCCGGATAAGCCCAATGACCCACCCAGTCTGGTCATCTCCACTCAACGATGGAGCACTGCACCAGACCCAGCAGCACAAGCTAGTCAGGTCCAACTCACACCCACCCACACCCACTCGTGTATTTATCTAACCTATTTTTAAAACTACACAACGTTTTAGCCTGAATAACTGTACTCGGGAGTTTGTTCCACTCATCCACAACTCTATTACCAAACCAGTGCTTTACTGTATCCTTTCTGAATCTGAATTTTTCCAACTTGAAACCATTGCTGCGAGTCCTGTCTTGGCTGGAAATTTTCAGCACGCTATTTACATCCCCTTTATTTATTCCTGTGTTCCATTTATACACCTCGATCATATCATCCCTAATTCTACGCCTTTCGAGAGAGTGTAGATTCAGGGCCCACAGTCTATCCTCATAGGGAAGATTTCTGATACATGGGATCATCTTTGTCATCCTCCTCTGTACGTTTTGTACGTTTTCCAGAGCATTTATATCCATTCTGTAATACGGTGACCAGAACTGAGCAGCATAGTCTAAATGAGGCCTAACCAAGGATATATAGAGTTGAAGAACAACCTGAGGACTTTTATTATTTATACTTCTAGATATGAAGCCAAGAATTCTGTTAGCTTCATTGCGAACACTAATGCACTGTTGTCTTGGTTTTGGATTACTGCTAACCAGAATTCCTAAATCCTTTTCACAATCAATCAGCAGCAGCAATAGTTGTAGTTTTTAGCTTCCACCACACATTGCGCCGAATGACCCGCATGGGTTTAGCCCTTCACATAAACAAAAGAAGAAAGGAGCATCATCAGGACACATTATCTGTCATATGTCAACACTCATGGGCTTCCTGTTTATTTGATAGAGTGTCTACAATACTAACTTCATCCCTAAATAACAAAAAGTTACAATACCGTGACTGGAACAATACTGTGACTGGAACAATACTGTGACTGGAACAATACTGTGACTGGAACAATACTGTGACTGGAACAATACTGTGACTGGAACAATACTGTGACTGGAACAATACTGTGACTGGAACAATACTGTGTGAACTGGTAACAATACTGGATTGGAACAATACTGTGACTGGAACAATACTGTGACTGGAACAATACTGTGACTGGAACAATACTGTGACTGGAATACTGTGACTGGAACAATACTGTGACTGGAACAATACTGTGACTGGAACAATACTGTGACTGGAACAATACTGTGACTGGAACAATACTGTGACTGGAACAATACTGTGACTGGAACAATACTGTGACTGGAACAATACTGTGACTGGAACAATACTGTGTCTGGAACAATACTGTGACTGGAACAATACTGTGACTTGAACAATACTGTGACTGGAACAATACTGTGACTGGAACAATACTGTGACTTGAACAATACTGTGACTGGAACAATACTGTGACTGGAACAATACTGTGACTGGAACAATACTGTGACTGGAACAATACTGTGACTGGAACAATACTGTGACTGGAACAATACTGTGACTGGAACAATACTGTGACTGGAACAATACCGTGACTGGAACAATACTGTGACTGGAACAATACTGTGACTGGAACAATACTGTGACTGGAACAATACTGTGACTGGAACAATACTGTGACTGGAACAATACTGTGACTGGAACAATACTGTGACTGGAACAATACTGTGACTGGAACAATACTGTGACTGGAACAATACTGTGACTGGAACAATACTGTGACTTGAACAATACTGTGACTGGAACAATACTGTGACTGGAACAATACTGTGACTGGAACAATACTGTGACTGGAAACAATACTGTGACTGAACAATACTGTGACTGGAACAATACTGTGACTGGAACAATACTGTGACTGGAACAATACTGTGACTTGAACAATACTGTGACTGGAACAATACTGTGACAAACAATACTGTGACTGGAACAATACCGTGACTGGAACAATACTGTGACTGGAACAATACTGTGAAAAAAGTGATGGAACAATACTGTGACTGGAACAATACTGTGACGAACAATACTGTGACTGGAACAATACTGTGACTAGAACAATACTGTGACTGGAACAATACTGTGACTGGAACAATACTGTGACTGGAACAATACTGTGACTGGAACAATACTGTGACGAACAATACTGTGACTGGAACAATACCGTGACTGGAACAATACCGTGACTGGAACAATACTGTGACTGGAACAATACTGTGACGAACAATACTGTGACTGGAACAATACTGTGACTGGAACAATACTACGAACAACTGGATGAACACTTAACCTGTCGACTTGGAATACAAAGTGACTGTGACTTGTACAATGGTCAATCGGACCGAAACGTACGTGTAGCTCTTTCTCAGTGCGGCTTGTACATGTAACAATCCTTGCGAGCTATAAAGACAATCCCGTGAATTTAAATGTTAAATTACGGAAACGTGTCAATATTACTCATTGTAGACGTTTAACCATCCTGCAATTAAGCGATTATTATATAACAGACGACTGGTTTTACTAAAAGTGAATAATAATTTAAATTATTAAAGTCGATAGTTGCAACCACCGAGATCTAACAAGTCTACTGGCAGGTGCGTCTGCCTCTTGACATGAATTAAAGAATCAGGAAATGTTCAATAGTATGTTAACAACCGACTAACCGTAAATGAATTTTTTTTATCACTTACGTAAAAACTGAATGATCATATAATTTAAATTTATGTCATCACTGAAGGTTTTGCACCACCGAAGATCTAACAATTGTCTCTGGGCAGCGCTGGTATGCTCATAATTCGAGAAAGGAATTAGACAAGAACATAACACTAATGTTCAGATATGACGATTAGCAATAAAAAGTACCTACACAGTAAACTGAATTAATTTTGTGTCTCCTAATAGACGGAAAGAAAATGAAACTGGACTTAAATTGATAAATTACTGATTCATATTAACATACTGAAGAGTTTTGAGACTCACATAACACCTAGACTATTGCATAGTCGGAGACGGTAGGTACTTAGCAGATTCATAAATTTTCTAGAAACAGGGAAAACAATGTAAGGTATATGCAGTGGTTCATCCCTACACTGAATTGTTTTATTATTGAGAAAAATTGGAATTAGCATAAAAAGTACCAATAATAATAAATAGTGTGTCTGTCTGTCTAGCATAAGGAATAATATTAGGAGAGAAGTAAATAATGAAACTGGGCGTTATAGGAATGCAGTTAGAAATCTGAGTAAATCTATCGTTCAATATTATAACATGAACGTAGATAAGTACGTTTATGGAGCAACTTGCAAGGTGAACACACTGACTGATGTTGCAGTAGTCAGGCTTAGGCTTGGTTACAGGTACTTATGGCAGTTTGGCAGATACACAGTTTACTTATGACAGTTGATGATCAAACCAAATGCAAGGTATATGGCCAGCCCCATGGTTACTATCTCCAACACTATGTGCTTTATTCTCCACTTATTGAGGAATACAGACATAGTAAAATAACTGATGTGATGTCAAGCTATATTAATATGTATATAAGATAACAGACATATTAAGCAAGTTTCCTAAATTTGCTTGCAACAGATAAGTCAACTACATATAAATTCAGATGTACATGCTAACCCTTCTGAAGCCTAGTTCCTAGGCGTTTTGTGTATCCACACGTTCTTGCGCTACCATGAAATGAGGTGCATACTAAACTAGTAGCTTCAGCGGCAAAATATAGTCTTATAAACTTTAATTACAATTTGTTTAGCATGCCCATTTATAAGTAACTCTTTAGGATTCTAAGATAGGCACTCGAAAGTAGGAGAAAGAAGAGGAAGAGGAAGAGGGGGTGGTTTGGAGAATCGGCAATAAATGCAGAAAGAGCATTAACGTTTGCTGTTGCAAACGTTAATACCATCCTGTTCCTCATCCTCATATCAGACATAGACAGAGATGTAAACCATAGCACTGTATCATCCTCTGCAGACGATACTAGGACCTGCATGACAGTGTCATCCATTGAGGACACGGCAAATCGCCAAGAAGATATAAACCAAGTTATCCAATGGCCAAAAGAGAACAATATGATGTTCAATGAAGACAAATTCCAACTACTCCGTTATGGAAAACTGGAGGAAATAATAACTAGAACTGAGTATACTACAAACTCCAATCACACAATAGAGCGGAAAAGTAATGTGAAGGACCTGGGAGTGGTAATGTCCGGAGACCTCACCTTCAAGGACCACAACAATGCCACTTATCACATCTGCGAGGAAACTGATAGGATGCATAATGAGAACATTCAAGACAAGAGATGCTAAGCCAATGATGATCCTTTTAAATCACTTGTTCTCTCTAGGCTTGAATATTGCTGTACATTAACATCTCCATTCAAGGCAGTTTAAATTGCAGATCTTGAGAATGTACATAGAACCTTTACTGCACGTATAAGTTCCATCAAACACCTTAACTACGGGAACGCCTGGAAACACTTAACTTGTACTTACTGGAGCGCAGGCGAGAGAGATACATTATAATTTACACCTGGAAGATTCTGGAGGGACTGGTCCCTAATATGCACACAGAAATCACTCCCTACGAAAGCAAAAGACTTGGCAGGTGATGCAACAAACCCCCAGTGAAAAGTAGGGGCGTCATTAGTGCACTAAGAGAAAACACAATAAGTGTCCAGGGCCCAAGACTGTTCAACAGCCTCCCACCAGAAATAAGGGGCATTACCGGTAGACCCCTGGTTGTCTTCAAGAGGGAGCTGGACAGATACCTAAAGCCAGTGCCGGATCAGACGGGCTGTGATTCGTGCGTTAGATTAAGTGCGGCCAGCAGTAGCAGCCTCGTTGATCAGGCCCTGATTCACTAGGAGGTCTGGTCATGAACCGGGTCGCGGGGGCGTTGATCCCCGGAATAGTCTCCAGGTAGACTCCAGGCAGGTAGGTAGCAGTTGTACTAGCAACAACAGTAACACTGTTTTGAGTAATATGACAAGTTTTAGTCCTATATTTATATCATAAATCACAGTATTAGAACCCTAATAATATTATATATATATATATATATATATATATATATATATATATATATATATATATATATATATATATATATATATATATATATATATATATATTTATTATTAAGCAAATATCGCAAACCAAGCGATACAAGACGCAAAGCAACCACGGGGGGGGGGGGAGAATAACAGCTCTAGGCTCGCACTAGGATATGGGTTAAGTTTTGCACCTACTAGTGGGGACACTTTATGTTGACCTTGCCAAATCCTTTTGCAACTTGGGAAAACAAGGGGACCTCTCCCCTGAAACATTCAACATCTGCAAAGGCGTGGTATATGGAGCTTTGCTCACGCCTGTGGATCTGAACTTTCCTCAAAGATTTATTAAGTCGTACCATGAAATGAAGAAAGATCCTCGACTTCATCTTACGAAAGCTGACAAAGCAAATGTGATGGTTATTATGGACAAGACAGATTATAGCGGAAAAATTAACACATTATTAGAAGACAGTGATAGTTACGTATCCCTTAATAAGAACCCTTTGGACCAGGTTAATAGTCAATTTAATAAACAACTTAGAACCTTACTGAGAGTTAATGAATTAATTAAAGTTATCGGCGAGACCTGCGACACTCCCTCACATGTACAGTTTGATCAAGACCCACAAGCCAGGTTTTCCAGCCAGACAATAATTAGTTCTGTAGCATCGGCATCATTTGTCTTGTCAAAATGGTTAGTAAAAATATTAACTCCTTTCCTTGACAACATTTCTGAAGTCAACATTGTGTTTTACAATGTTGATTTCATCAACAAATTTCAAAATATCAACCTGTCTAATGATTTTACATTTGTTAGTTTTGATGTCACAGCGTTTTTCACGAGAATCCGTTCCCGACTTGCTGTCTTATTAGATGAATTATCTTTGCCGTATGAGAAAATGCCATTATTGAATTGATTAAGCTTTGCGTAGTTGACTGCAAGTTTGAGTTTGAGGGGAAATACTATGCTTAAAAACAGGGAATGGCGATGGGTAATCCGTTGTCCCCATTATTGAGCAATTTGTATATGGAATTTTTCGAGGCTAGACTGTTGAAAGATGTCTTGCCATGTAGAGCTAAATAGTTCAGATATGTGGATGACATCTTGTGTCTTTGGCCAAATGATATGGTCCTGGATACATTTTTACCAAGACTTGACGCTCTAGTCCCGTCTATTAAATTCACCGTGCAGAAAGAGGTGGCCTGTGAACTTCCATTCTTGGATGTGTTGATAAACCGAGTTGATAGAAAGTTTAAGTTTACAGTATATAGGAAGACCACCAATGTGTGTTCATACATTCACTACTATTCCAACCATGACATTAAAGTCAAAAGGAGTGTATTTCTTACTATGTTTTTGAGAGCTTATAGTGTGTGCAGTCCGGAGTTCCTAGATGAAGAAATTGGGAAAATATTTCACATTGGCACGAAACTGCGATATCCTAAAGTGTTTATGGAATCTGTCTTGCTGGCAGCTAAAAAAAAATATTATAGAACAGAACCTAGGATAACACCTCAGACCAAGAATGTGCTGGTCCTCCCATATACCGAGAATTTATCTATCCTGCAGAATGCTCTTAGAAAATTTAATATACAAGTAGTATTTAAAAATTCAAGAACTGTTAGAAGCATCCTGATAAAGAATGCACCACAACAACGTGTTGGTGGTGTCTACAGAGTTGGTTGCAATGGTTGCAATCTCTCCTATTTGGGACAAACTGGAAAGTCATTGGAGGTGAGAATGTCCCAGCACCGTTATTCGATACGTATAGCACAGGAGTCGAACGCGAGTGTCAACCATATTAAAGCTTGTAATAACCCAGCAAACTGGCAGGAAGAAAGTCATTTTCCATTGTTCCTCCTGGCTTGAAAGGAATATTGTAGAATCGGCAATTATTAAGCATGATAGGCAGGCTTTATACAATATCAATGATGGGCTGTTCAAATTAGATGCGTATTTAATTATGGCAACAGTATACAGTTGAAAATTGGGCACTTATATGAATGCGTCAAACTGCCTTAAATGTAGTGCCACACCAAGGAATTAGGTCCTGTATATATTTTTCCTGCAGTTTCTGAAGGCTGAAGCAGAATAATGTGGGATGAGTATATGTGACTGGTTTCCTTGTTATTGAAGATGTCTTCCCGTTTTAAATAGGTTTATTTTAATGAGCCCCGTTTCCTTTACATAACTTGTAGAAGTCCCCCATATACGGGACCATTTTCTCTCATATTTTAAAGGGACACGTTGGTCTTGGGGTGCATGATCATTTCCGGTGATTTCCTTTCTCCCAACACTATTCTCTCACTCCAGTAAAGGCGGTCCTCTGGAAACGTTATTTGCTAGAACTCCTCTTTTCTGCAATTTTGCAAGCTCCTGATGTGTTGACTGCAACACGAAAGGCCTAGAGCTATTATTCTACGCCCCCCGTGGTTTATATATAATATATATATATATATATATATATATATATATATATATATATATATATATATATATATATATGCAAGGAATTCGCAAGAGCAGGCGAAATATACACAAACACTGATCTCTGGCTGAAGGAGACTCGAACCTACGAACCTTGGAACAAGGTACGCAGTGGTTTACCAATCTACCCACACTGGACCAATACCTTGGAGACCAGCTTGCGCTAGACTTTGATCCAAGGCAGCCAGCTTTCAGGGAGAAGGCTTACAGCTTTTCATCTCATCCCCTGCATGCATCAGCCTTACTAGAGATATTAACAACGCAAGGAATTAGCAAGAGCAAGCGAAATATACACAAACACTGATCTCTGGCTGCACTACCACCACTACAAGCACATTACCTGCTACCTGCCTGGTGTCTACCTGGAGGGCATTCCGGGGATCAACGCCCCCGCGGCCCGGTCCACGACCAGTCCTCCCGGTGGATCAGGGCCTGATCAACGAGGCCGTTACTGCTGGCCGCACGCAATCCAAGGTACGAACCACAGCCCGGCTGATCCGGCACCGCCTTGACGTATTTGTCCAGCTCCCTCTTGAAGACAATCAGGGGTCTACCGGTAATGCCTCTTATTGCTGGTGGGAGGCTGTTGAACATTCTTGGGCCCCGGACACTTATTGCGTTTTCTCTTAGTGTACCAGTGACGCCCCTACTTTTCAATGGGGGTATGTTGCATCGCCTGCCAAGTCTTTTGCTTCCGTATGGAGTGATTGCTGTGTGCATATTAGGGACCAGTCCCTCCAGAATCTTCCAGGTGTAGATTATGATATATCTCTCTCGCCTGCGCTCCAGTAAGTACAAGTCAAGTGCTTCCAGGCGCTCCCAGTAGTTGTTTGATGGAACTTATACGTGCAGTAAAGGTTCTCTGTACATTCTCTAGTTCTGCAATTTCACCTGCCTTGAATGGAGATGTTGATGTACAGCAGTATTCCATCCTAGAGAACAAGTGATTTGAAAAGGATCATCATTGGCTTGGCATCTCTTGTCTTGAATGTTCTCATTATCCATCCTATCAGTTTCCTCGCAGATGTGATAGTGGCATTGTTGTGGTCCTTGAAGGTAAGATCCCTAGACATTACCACTCCCAGGTCCTTCACATTACTTTTCCTCTCTATTGTGTAATTAGAGTTTGTAGTATACTCAGTTCTAGTTATTATTTCCTCCAGTTTTCCATAACGGAGTAGTTGGAATTTGTCTTCATTGAACATCATATTGTTCTCTTTTGGCCATTGGAAAACTTGGTTTATATCTTCTTGGAGATTTGCCGTGTCCTCAATGGATGACACTGTCATGCAGATAATAGTATCGTCTGCAAAGGATAATACAGTGCTATGGTGCTACTACCACTACACCCACACTACTACCACTATACCCACACTACTACCACTACACCCACAATACTACCACTACACCCACACTACTACCACTACACCCACACTACTACCACTACACCCACACTACCACCACTACTCCCACACCCCCACCACTACACCCACACTACCACCATTACACCCACCGTCCCTCAATTACCACGACCACATAACAAGCTACACCCTCCTCATTATCACCCCTACACCCACACTACCACCACTACACCCACACTACCACCATTACACCCACCGTCCCTCAATTACCACGACCACATAACAAGCAACACCCTCCTCACTAAGGAGACTTAGCACACCTGGTAAGCACACAGATGTGTTTGTGTCCACCAATCTTGTAGAATGTACAGCATAGGGCCGTAGACGTGGCTTATATACTGTAGTGAGGTGAGGTGAAGCAGGAGGAGGTGGGGTCATAGTGGTACCATCCACTAGTCGAAGTAGGTCTTCGTCCAAAGGTTGAACAAGTGTTGAAGAATTCTTTGTAACAAGATCCCATGATGCTGCAGTGCCTGACAGTTGTGATGAATGGTTTGAAAAACCGACAAGTTGAAGATATAAGCCACGTCTACGGCCCTATGCTGTACATTCTACAAGACTGATGGACTGAACACATCGACTCCAGGCTGAGGGACTGATTACCTCATACTCCTCTCCTTACGCCTTCCTCTTTGTATTGGACTGATGAAGCCACTGTGTGGCGAAACGTTTCCTGAATAAAGATTCCCATATGCTGCATAAGTGTCTCAATCTTCATTATGCTAGGTGGTGTTGCTAGGATAGATGTTACCTGGTGTTGCTAGGGTAGATGCTAGGTCGTGTTGCTAGGGGAGATGCTAGGTGCTGCTGCTAGGGTAGATGCTAGGTGGTGTTGCTAGGGTAAATGCTAGGTGGTGTTGCTAGGGTAGATGTTACGTGGTGTTGCTAGGGTAGATGCTAGGTGGTGTTGCTAGGGTAGATGCTAGGTGGTGTTGCTAGGGGAGATGCTAGGTGCTGCTGCTAGGGTAGATGCTAGGTGGTGTTGCTAGGGTAAATGCTAGGTGGTGTTGCTAGGGTAGATGTTACGTGGTGTTGCTAGGGTAGATGCTAGGTGGTGTTGCTGTAGAGTGGTGTGCTAGGGTAATGCTAGGTGGTGTTGCTAGGGTAGATGTACGTTGGTGTTGCTAGGGTAGATGTTAGTGGTGTTGCTAGGGTAGATGTAGTGGTGATGCTAGGGTAGATGCTAGGTGGTGTGCTAGGGTAGATGTTATGTGGTGTTGCTAGGGTAGATGCTAGGTGGTGTTGCTAGGGTAGATGCTAGGTGGTGCTGCTAGGGTAGATGTTACGTGGTGCTGCTAGGGTAGATGCTAGGTGGTGCTGCTAGGGAAAATGCTAGGTGGTGTTGCTAGGGGAGATGCTAGGTGCTGCTTCTAGGGTAGATGCTAGGTGGTGTTGCTAGGGTAAATGCTAGGTGGTGTTGCTAGGGTAGATGTTACGTGGTGTTGCTAGGGTAGATGCTAGGTGGTGTTGCTAGGGTAGATGCTAGGTGGTTGCTAGGGTAGATGCTAGGTGGTGTTGCTAGGGTAGATGCTAGGTGGTGTTGTTAGGGTAGATGCTAGGTGGTGTTGCTAGGGGAGATGCTAGGTGCTGTGCTAGGGTAGATGCTAGGTGGTGTTGCTAGGGTAAATGCTAGGTGGTGTTGCTAGGGTAGATGCTTACGTGGTGTTGCTAGGGTAGATGCTAGGTGGTGTTGGTAGGGTAGATGCTAGGTGGTGTTGCTAGGGTAGATGCTAGGTGGTGCTGCTAGGGTAGATGTTACGTGGTGTTGCTAGGGTAGATGCTAAGTGCTGCTGCTAGTAGGGATGTTCCTAGAGTAGAGCTAAGTGTGTTGCTAGGTAGATGCTAGGTGGCTAGTGACA
Source organism: Cherax quadricarinatus (assembly GCF_026875155.1). Classification (NCBI taxonomy): domain Eukaryota; kingdom Metazoa; phylum Arthropoda; class Malacostraca; order Decapoda; family Parastacidae; genus Cherax; species Cherax quadricarinatus. The sequence goes on along the minus strand of NC_069425.1, from coordinate 21,003,170 downwards.
GGGTGAAGCTACCCAGCTGCTGACATCCTCATTTTCACACACTCAACCATGCCCACACCCCACGCCAACCTCAGCATATGCTCCCTCATACCTGCCTCAGACCTCCCTATACCTGCCAGACCTTCCTCATACTGCCCAGACTCTCTCCTCATACCTTGCCCAGACTCCCTCATACCTGCCCAACTCCCTCATACCTGCCAACCTCCTCACCTGCCCATACTCCCTCATACCTGCCCAGACCTCCCTCATACCTGCCCAGACCTTCCTCATACCTGCCCAGACCTCCCTCATACCTGCCCAGACCTCCCTCATACCTGCCCAGACCTCCCTCATACCAGACCTCCCTCATACCTGCCCAGACCTCCCTCATACCTGCCCAGACCTCCCTCATACCTGCCCAGACCTCCCTCATACCTGCCCAGACCTCCCTCATGACCTGTCCCAGACCTCCCTCATACCTGCCCAGACTCCTCATACCTGCCAGACCTCCCTCATACCTGCCCAGACCTCCCTCATACCTGCCCAGACCTCCCTCATACCTGTC
>NC_069425.1:20952626-20997626 GCF_026875155.1 Cherax quadricarinatus | reverse complement strand
TAAGGAGGGAGGGGAGATCACAAGAAACGACCGCGAAGTATGTGAGGAGCTCAACATAAGATTCAAAGTTTTCACAGATGAGACAGAAGGGACTCCAGAAAGACGGAGAGGTGGGGTACACCATCAAGTGTTGGACACAATACATACAACCGAGGAAAAAGCGAAGAGGCTGCTAAGCGATGGAGCTGGATAACATCTCTCCATGGATCCGAGGCACTATGTGTACCACTAACGACAATCTTCAACACATCTATCGAAACAGGGCGACTACCTGAGGTATGGAAGCCAGCAGACGTAATCCCAATTTTTAGAAAAGAAAACAGACACAAAGCATTAAACTACAGACCAGTGTCACTGACATGTATAGTATATAAAGTTATGGAGAAGATTATCAAAAGAAGAGTGGTGGAGCACCTAGAAAAGAATGAACTTATCAACGACAGCCAGCATGGTTTCAGGGACGGGAAATCCTGTGTCACAAACCTACTGGAGTCCTATGACAGGATGACAACAGTAAGATAAGAGAGAGAGGGGTGGGTAGATTACGTTTTCTTAGACTGTAAGAAGGCGTTTGACACAGTTCCATACAAGAGATTAGTGCAAAAGCTGGAGGGCCAGGCAGGGATAACAGGGAAGGCACCTGTCAGAAAGACAAAAGCTAGTCGTGGTACGTGGTGAGGTGTCAGAGTGGGCACCTGTGACGAGCAGGATTCCACAGGGGTCAGTCCTAGGATCGGTGCTGTTTCCGGTATTTGTGAACTACATGACGGAAGAAATAAACTCAGAAGTGTCACTGTTGCAGATGATGTGAAGCTGATGAGAAGAATCCAACCGGACGAGGACCAGGCAGAACTACATAGGGATCTGGACAGGCTGCAGGCCTGGTCCAGCAACTGGCTCCTGGAGTTCAACCCCACCAAGCGCAAAGTCATGAAGATTGGGGAAGGGCAAAGAAGACAGCAAACGGAATACAGTCTAGGGGTCAGAAACTACAAACCTCACCCAAGGAAAAGGATCTTGGAGTGAGTACAACACCGGACACATCTTCTGAGGCGCACATCAACCAAATAACTGCTGCAGCATATGGGCGCCAAGCAAACCTAAGAACACTATTCCGACATCTCAATAAGGAATCGTTCAGGACCCTGTACACCGTGTACGTTAGGCCTATATTGGAGTATGCAGCACCAGTTTGGAACCCACACCTAGCCAAGCACGTAAGGAAATTAGAAAAGTGCAAAGGTTTGCAACAAGACTAGTCCCGGAGCTAAGGGGTATATCCTACCAGGAGACGTTAGGGGAAATCAACCTGATGACACTGGAGGACAGGAGAGATAGGGAGGAGACGATAACGACATATAAAATACTCAGAGGAATCGACAAGGTGGACAGAGACAGGATGTTCCAGAGATGGGACACAGCAATAAGGGGGGACAGTTGGAAGTTGAAGACTCATGGATGAAGAATCACAGGGATGTTAGGAAGTATTTCTTCAGTCATCGTTTTTTCAGTCAGTGGAACAGCCTAGAAAGTGAGGTAGTGGAGGCGGGAGTCATACATAGTTTTAAGACGAGGTTTGATAAAGCTCAGGGAGCAGGGAGAGAGAGGACCCAGTAGCAGTCAGTGAAGAGGCGGGGCCACGAGCTATGAATCGACCCCTTCAACCACAACTAGGTGAGTACACACACACGCACACACACACACACACACACACACACACACACACACACACACACACACACACACACACACACACACACACACACACACACACACACACGTGTCTGGTTTACTTCCCTCAGCCTTGACGTCAAGGGATTCATAACAGAAAAAGTGTCGTCTACTCTGAGCGATGTAGGCGCAGCTGAAACAGGCGAAAGAACAGCATCAAGCATGACAGTGAGCAGGTACAAATGATTATAAACATGGTATCAATTATTAACTACGAACATGATGATAGCGATGATGATCTACCGGTGTTGGAGATAGGAACCTTTGTCAACAACAAGGTAAGTAGCATGAACCTTCAGATAATATAACCCTGATAAAGGTAAACATTTCTGGACTGTCAAAAACTTCCGATACGGTGCTACATAAGCTACTAATTTACATTTTTGGGAAAGCAGCTTGGGATATAAGAGAAGTTATTATATTGGATAACTTAATAACTGAAAAAACAGATCATAAGAATATAAGACAAAGAGGAGCATTAGAAGCCTATTGGCCCATCATTACCTCAGTGGTATAATACAGAGGATTTAAGACACATGAGTAACCCCTGAGCGCCGTCACTGAGAAACGTTTCACCTGTACAACAGGCTTATCAGTCTAATACACAGGCAAGAGGATGAAGACTTTTATAAATGAAGCCAGAGATGACATGGCGAGACAGCAGCTGGTGAGGTGTTACATGTTGGTGGGGCCTCACTAGTGGAGTTGAAGAAGATATTCGCTGTACCAAGATTCCATGGTGTTGTTGAGTCACACAAGTATCATTACATAATGTAAGAGCAATCACTTTGAATAAATGGATATATGTGTAATATGTTTTTTTTATTTAATTTAGGTTGTGGTTCGATCGCAAGGGGAATTTATTAAGCTTCAATATGTCATGATAAAACTTTTTGGAAGCGAAAAATTAGCGTAAATTTAATAGCCAAATGTTGTAAATGTGTGTGTTTATCTACACACTATACTAGATAAGATTCTCGGAGCTGCTACAGTAAGCAACAAGGAAGAACCACCAAGAAGTGGACATAACAAGGAACCCAGGACAGGAGACTGACAAACACGGTAACGTCAGTTCTGAACACACTAAGAACCACTGGCAAAGACAAGAACAGCATTCAACCTTAAGAAACCTATGCGAAGTCAATGTTGTAGTGTGCAGTCTACCTGGTGTTTACCTGGAGGGCATTCCGGGGATCAACGCCCCCGCGGCCCGGTTCATGACCATGCCTCCCGGTGGATCAGGGCCTGATCAACGAGGCTGTTACTGCTGGCCGCACGCAATCCAACATACTAACCACAGCCTGGCTGATCCGGCACCGTCTTTAGGTATCTGTCCAGTTCCCTCTTGAAGACAACCAGGGGTCTACTGGTAATGCCCCTTATTGCTGGTGGGAGGCTGTTGAACAGTCTTGGGCCCCGGACACTTATTGCGTTTTCTCTTAGTGTACCAGTGACGCCCCTACTTTTCACTGGGGGTATGTTGCATCGCCTGCCAAGTATTTTGCTTTCGTAGGGAGTGATTGCTGTGTGCATATTAGGAACCAGTCCCTCCAGAATCTTCCAGGTGTAGATTATGATATCTCTCTCTCGCCTGCGCTCCAGTGAGTACAAGTCTAGTGCTTCCAGGCGCTCCCAGTAGTTAAGGCGTTTGATGGAACTTACACGTGCAGTAAAGTATCTCTGTACATTCACCAGATCTGCAATTTCACCTGCCTTGAATGGGGATGTTAATGTACAGCAGTATTCCAGCCTAGAGAGAATAAATTATTTAAAGTGGATCATCATTGGTTTAGCATCTCTTCTCTTGAATTTTCTCATTAAGACAAGAGAGAATACTAACAAAACTATCTACCAGAGAACACTGGAAAGATCAACTTATTGATAACCTTCCAGCATCTAGTTTATCTGGTTTTGTAAGTCAGTATTCTGCAACTCCAATATAGAACAGGGCAAGCTGCCTAAAGAGGGGGTTAAGGGGAATATCCCCGAACAATAAGTTAATGGCAAAAAAAAATGTTGGGTTCTTAGGGAAACACTCGTGAGGCACGTGAAGACGTCGAGGAGTGTTTATTTAGGCTTTATGCATACTTTTTCTAAACTTCTGAAGTGGTTTTATAAAGAGAATTGTGTAGTTAACCGAATCAAGTCACTGACTTAATTCCATTGGGGCCAAATTTATTTACCCTTGTTGCCTCTACGCTGGTGACTCGTGGCTCATTGGTAGCTTACATTGCGTCACATTCGAAGAACCAGGGTTCTACCCTGGGGGTGGTTGAGACAGGCATGTTGCCTTACACCTGTTGACCCTGTTCACCTAACAATATATAAGTACCTGGTATCCTGGAAAAGGGCCAAGGGACTTTAATAGAAATATATCATAATGACCTTCTTGAGTTATCCTGAGTTTCATTAGCCCTCCGAGTTAATCTGAATACAGTCACCTCTTCCTAAACACAAATTTAGCGTTTTCTGCTAGTTACTCCCTTAACATCTTCATTGATAGAGAAAACGCCTCGCAGAAAGCGGGTGTATTGTGTTCTATACGGATACTCTTCTAAAGCCGAGTCCTTACATACAGAAATAGTCTTCATGTATACCCGAGTATGCTGAACTCTGTGATGGCAAATATTGAAATTTATTAATTCTAATTCAGAACTTACTGTTGATATTAATATGATATTGAGGAATATATAACGTAACAACTACTGAAGCGAGTGTGAGGCAACCACACTCCCATCTCAAACTGGGTTTCAGATGTATGATAGAACTGATAAATTAGCAGTCTTATATCTTCAAAGAGAAAGTAGATCATAATCCTGTGCTGTCAGTGAGCAGTTTGAGAACAATAATACGAAAAGAACTTTAAACGACCTTCACTGAGTTGAGACTGAGAGAGAGTGACACCAGTCACTCCACTTATCACTCTTATCATGCAGGAGGAGCCACATGTCTATGGTGCATCAACAAAATAAGCAGACTCTTGGATGTAACTACCGCCAGGCTCCGACTGGGTTACTAATATTTCTGAGAGGTTAAACTAACACCACCACTATACGCAATGTATTATTATTATTATTATAAAAAAGAAGCGCTAAGCCACAAGGGCTATACAGCGCTGCATATATATACGCAATGTAAACCTTGCCAGATGGACAACTGTTACACTGTGCGTCATTATTTACTGGAGTGCGATAATATTAATGAATCCAGAGACAACTCACTCAGAAATATTCAAGATATGTCAAAGTATTTTATCCACAGTAATATATTACTAATCATTCCGAAAAAAACTAACTTTGCCCGCTATAAATAACGTATAACCACTTTTTTTTCCAAGCATACCTTGCTTAATTATAAAGAAATATTTTCGTGGCCTAATTTATTTTTGAATAAATAACTCAATAAGATTATAACTAGATATTAACATGTAAACACTTCGTTACCACTAACTTCTTTAGTTATTAAAACTTTGGAGACCAGTTCCTGAACCCATTGTTCCTCACCCCACACCATGGGTATGAGGTTAGGAACACAATGGGTCACCCCACACCATGGGTTTGGGGTGACTACCACCCATAACGTGGGCATGGGATACATAATAAAAATATTAAACCTAAGCACACCCACGACCCACACCTCTCCAGGGTTTAATTATCAGGTTTAAATCACAATGTTCTTATTTACCTTTCATACTTAAGTTAAACTTATAATGGACAAATAAAATAGACATTCTGCACATTTTTGTAAAATGTTGAAAACACGAAGTTCCAACATACTGTACTTGTAATGTTTATAAAACCTAAGTTACAACATACTGTACTTGTAATGTTTATAAAACCTAAGTTACAAACATACTGTACTTGTAATGTTTATCTAAATACCATAAGTTACAACATACTGTACTTGTAATGTTTATAAAACCTAAGTTCCAACATACTGTACTTGTAATGTTTATAAAACCTAAGTTACAACATACTGTACTTGTAATGTTTATAAAACCTAAGTTACAACATACGTACTGTAATTTATAAACAGTTCAATATGTATGTATGTTTATAAAACCTAAGTTCCAACATACTGTACTTGTAATGTTTATAAAACCTAAGTTACAACATACTGTACTTGTAATGTTATTAGTAGATTAATGTAGTTGCACCCATACCCATCTGGGACGTAGTAATGTTAGAGGTACTTATTGTCCAGGGATGACTCAAGTTTTGATAGCTGACAAGTTACCATACTCACATTTAAAAGGCAATGATATCAAAATAGTTACAAAGTGTACATTAAACCTAAGTTCCAATACTGACTTGTAATGTTTATAAACCTAAGTTACAACATACGTACTTGTAATGTTATAAACTAAAGTTACAATACGTACTTGTAATGATTATAAAACCTAAGTTACAACATACTGTACTTGTAATGTTTATAAAAACCTAAGTTCCAACATACTGTACTTGTAATGTTTATAAAACCTAAGTTACAACATACTGTACTTGTAATGTTATAAAACCTAAGTTACAACATACTGTACTTGTAATGTTTATAAAACCTATGTTACAACATACTGTACTTGTAATGATATGAAAACCTAAGTTACAACATACTGTACTTGTAATGTTTATAAAACCTAAGTTACAACATACTGTACTTGTAATGTTTATAAAACCTAAGTTACAACATACTGTACTTGTATGTTTATAAACCTAAGTTCCAACATACTGTACTTGTATGTTATAAAACCTAAGTTCCACATACTGTACTTGTAATGTTTATAAAACCTAAGTTACAACATACTGTACTTGTAATGTTTATAAAACCTAAGTTACAACATACTGTACTTGTAATGTTTATAAAACCTAAGTTACAACATACTGTACTTGTAATGTTTATAAAACCTAAGTTACAACATACTGTACTTGTAATGTTTATAAAACCTAAGTTACAACATACTGTACTTGTAATGTTTATAAAACCTAAGTTACAACATACTGTACTGTAATGTTTATAAAACCTAAGTTACAACATACTGTACTTGTAATGTTTATAAAACCTAAGTTCCAACATACTGTACTTGTAATGTTTATAAAACCTAAGTTCCAACATACTGTACTTGTAATGTTTTATAAAACCTAAGTTACATACATACTGTACTTGTAATGTTTATAAAACCTAAGTTACAACATACTGTACTTGTAATGTTTATAAAAACCTAAGTTACAACATACTGTACTTGTAATGTTTATAAAACCTAAGTTCAACATACTGTACTTGTAATGTTTATAAAACCTAAGTTACAAACATACTGTACTTGTAATGTTTATAAAACCTAAGTTACAACATACTGTACTTGTAATGTTTATAAAACCTAAGTTACAACATACTGTACTTGTAATGTTTATAAAACCTAAGTTACAACATACTGTACTTGTAATGTTTATAAAACCTAAGTTACAACATACTGTACTTGTAATGTTTATAAAACCTAAGTTACAACATACTGTACTTGTAATGTTTATTAAAACCTAAGTTACAACATACTGTACTTGTAATGTTTATAAAACCTAAGTTACAACATACTGTACTTGTAATGTTTATAAAACCTAAGTTACAACATACTGTACTTGTAATGTTTATAAAACCTAAGATACAACATACCTTTACGGCTCATAAATATACCAGTATTACATCTTTAACCCTTTAAGAGTGGTGCCTTTATACTAGTAAAAGGCTCTTGATCCACCGGATTACAAGTTCCCGTCCCTTTGTTAGATCGAGTCGGATAACGTTCCATTCCCCAGGCGCTGCAAGACCCCTACGAATTTAGCGCACTTATATGAATATTATAATTATCACTATAACACTTTAATTCCCGTACTCTTGTAAATTCTAAGATATTAACGAGAGTATTTTTGTACGTATCTTGAAGAATAACTGGAGGTAGAGAGGAGGGCCAGCTGGCGTGCCACACCGCAGGCCTGCCATGGCACCGTCAGGCACACTGCCAGCAAATGTGACAAATGACCAACAGAAAGAGTTTAGATTCCGTTGCGAGGGGGAAAATAGATAGGAAGTGAGAGCACCTAGCATGAGTGCCTAGTGTTGCTTCTACTCTAACCTCCATTATATACCAGACCATCCAGGCTGCTGCATGGGTATACCAGTATATACACCCAGGGGTATATATATCTATATATACATCACGTATATATTAAAGCTACATTGTTTGTGGGTAACTCGACAAAATCTTTAAACCAAAATAGCAACGCTCTTCTTGCCGAATAAGGCAAGCGAACGTTTGCGTATGCAATAATTTCGCAAAAATCATTCTCAACCTAACGAAAAAAAATATATTTCATTGTGTTTATTATTAAATTATTGTAAACTTATATAAAAATATATTTAGTTGGATTAGGCTAAATTAAATTGCGCTTGATATAATAATGTTATGTAAGTTTTCTAAGGTTCTTTTGGTGCAAAATTATTATTTTTTACATTAACATAAATGAAGAAATATATCTGTAAACGTATATGAGAAAATATATGCAGAACAACCACTGTGAAAGAACAGAGAAATTCCAAGTCACGAAAGCGCTTAGAATTTCGCTATTCTTTCACAGTGGTTGTTCTGTATATTTTGATATCACCTGTTTACTGTGATTTTATTGTGAGTGTGTGTGTGTGTGTATATATATATATATATATATATATATATATATATATATATATATATTATATATATATATATATATATATATATATATAGGGAGGTACCACCTCTAGAACTGTTATGGGGACCCTCATCCTCAGAGAAAAGAATAAACTTGCTTCAGGGAAAACTCAAGATTCTCCCTGAAGCTGTTTGAGAATTTTCTCCTACCACCCCCTATATTATGTATATATATTTTATATAAAGACAAAATACACACACACACACACACATATATATATATATATATATATATATATATATATATATATATATATATATATATATATATATATATTATATATATATATATTACATACATATATTGTACGAAGCTTCGAAGTACCGGATTTGTAACATGGTATGAGGTACTTACCTGAGCATTGTACCTAGCGCCACACCTCACTCCCCTCCCTACACTCTCAACATTCCGACAAATCCCTACATTTGTAGCCTACTGGTACTCACGTGAGTTGGGTATCTCGTACTCCACCTCCAGGTCGACCTTCTCGCCAGAGTTCTTGAGAAGCGAGACAATCTGGGCGTGGGAGAGAGAGTGGGTGCGGATACCATTCACAGCAAGGATGTAGTCTCCCACGCTAAGTGCGTCTGAGCGATGCGCTGGTGACCCTGGCCGCAGGTTGGTCACTCGCGCTCGGTGACCCTTGTCTACACCACCTACAACAAAAATATGTTGTAAATAGTAGCATAAAGTGGCAGTATACAACACCGATAATTTGATAAGATACACGTGCAATAATTGGATATATTATTATTTATTTAAATATATTTATTTTTTAATCATTTAATTTTAATTTTAAATTTTTTTAAAAATTTGGGGGGAAAAGGTTTTTTCAAAGTTCCCCCCAACTTTTGTGGGTTTTGGGTGATCTTTCCCTAACCCTTGGTGGTGGTGTCATTTCCCTAACCCTTTGGTGGGTGGTGATAGTTCCTAAACCCTTGGGGAGGGGTGTCATTTCCTCAACCTTGGTGGTGGTGATCAGTTCCCTAAACCTGGTAGGTGGTGATATTTCCCTAAAACCGGGGGTGGTGGTGATCAGTTCCCTAAACCTTGGTGGTGGTGTCATTTCCTCCCCCTTGGGTGGGGTGATCATTTCCCTCAACCTGGTAGGTGGTGACAGTTCCTCAACCTTGGTGGAGGTGATCTTTCCCCTAAACCCTTGGTGGGGGTGATCAGTTCCTAACCTTGGTAGGTGGGACATTTCCCTAAACCTTGGGTAGGGGTTCGTTCCCTCAACCTTGGTAGGGGGTGATAGTTCCCACTTGGTGGGTGATCATTTCCCCAAACCCTTTGGTAGGGGTGACAGTTCCTAACCTTGGTAGGGGGTGATCGTTCCTAAACTTGGTAGGTGGTGATCATTTCCCTAACCTTGGTAGGGGGCGCCAATTGGGAAGGGCTTTAAAATTTATGGTATCAGCCAAAATAAACTTCCCAAACCCTTTGGTGGTTTAAAATAACCTAATGGTAGGGGGGATCGTTCCAAAACTTTAGGGGGGTTCCCTTGGGAGGTGGTAAAGCCCCCTTGGGTGGAGGGTGTCATTTCCCCTAACCGGGGGGGGTTAAATTTCCTCCCTTTGGGGGTATACCTAACGGATTTTCGTTCCCTGGAAAAAAAATTAACAAAATTTAAAAAAAATTTATTTTAACCCAAATCGGCCTCGCATCCTGGGGGAAAAAAAAAGGTTAAGGAAATACCCCAACCCCCCTGGGGGTTCCCTTTGAGTTTTAATAATTTTGGTTGCCCTAACCCGATAAAATCTTCCTTCCCCCCCCTTTTATTTACATTCCGGGGAAAAATAAAATAACTTAAAGTCGGGAAAGGGAAAAGGAAGGGGAAAACAAGCGAATAAGGAAAAGGGGGAAGGGAAACAAGGGTTGATCCGAAAAAACCCTTTTTTAGTTTTTTAAATTCAAGTAAAAGTCCTTGCTTGGCAAAAAGGAAGAGAAAAAAATGAAGGGAAAGAAAAAACCAAAAAACACAAAACCACAAACCCCATTTTCACACACACCAAACCACCCAAAAACCCCCACACAAACACACCACACACACAACAACACACAACACACACCCCACACACAAACACACACAACACACACAAAACCACCCCCACCCCACCACACACAAAACACACAAACACAAAAAACCCACACACACACCCCCAAAACCCACACACAACAACAACACACAAAAACAACAACAAACCCCACACCCACCACACCCACACAAACAACCCCAAACAAACACACACAAACCACAAAAACACACACCCACACACACAAAAAACACACAAAAACACACACAAAACACCAAAAACCCAAAAACACAAAAACACACACCCACACACACCCACAACACCAAAACCACACACAACACAAAACACCACACCCCAAACACAAACACACACAAACACACACACACCCCCCAAACACACAACACACACACACACACACACACCCCCCACCAAACACACCACAAACACACACAAACAAAAAAAAAACCCCACCAAAAACCCACCACACAACACCACAAACACAAACCACACACACCACACACACACAAAAACACACACAACAAAAACCAACACCACTGGGAAAAGCCCCTTGATTCCGGTAAAAAGACTTTTTCCCAAAAGAAATCGGACAACCCCCCCCCTTTCCTTGGATCAAACTTACTAATGTACAAGTAACAATGTTCTAAAAAATATAATGTTCTAGGGTAACATAACAATGTTTAAGGTAATATAACGTACAAAAGAAAATATAAAAATGTACTAAGTATATAAAATGTACAAAAGTAATATAAAAATGTTTAAGATAATATAAAAATGTACTAAGAAATATAAAAAATGTACTAAGATAATTAAAACAATGTTCTAAGATAATATAAAATGTCAAAGATAATATAAAAATGTTCAAAGATAATAACAAATGTACTAAGTTATAACAATGTTCTAAGATAACAAATTTTCAAGAAAACAAGTACTAACAATGTATAAGAAACATAAGTACTAAATAAAATAACAAGTTCAAAGTAAAACTGTATAAGAAATGTTCAAAGAAAACACTTAAGATAACACTGTACTAGATAAACGGTTAATAAGATAACATGTTCTAGATAACACTGTCAAAGATAAGTTCTAAGATAACACTAAGATAACACTGTCTAAGATAACAATGTCAAGATAATGTTTAAGATAACATGTACTAGATAAAAATTTTCTAAGAAAACATGTAAAAGATAACAATGTTCTAAGATAAACGTATAGATAAATGTACTAAGATAACACTGTACTGAAAAACAATGTTCTAAGAAACATGTACTAAGTATGTTTAATAACACTGTACTAAGATAATTTTAAAGTAACATACTAAGATAACACTGTACAGAAAAAACATGTATAAGATAAAAATGTATAAGTTAAAATGTTTAATAAAAATGTACAGAAATGTTCTAAGATAAAAATGTATAAGTAAAAATGTTTAAGATAACACTGTCTAAGATAACCTTTTAAAAAGTAACACTGTACTAAGATAAAAATTTTCTAAGTAACAATGTACTAAGTCAATTTTTAAAGAAAAACAATGACTAAAAAACCATGTTCTAAGAAAAACATGTCAAGAAACACTGTACTAAGTAACAATTTTTAAAGAAAAACAAGTACAAAGATAACATGTATAGGATAACACTGTCTAAGAAAACATGTAAAAAGTAACACTGTACTAGAAAAACATTCTAAGATAACAAGTTTAAGAAAAACACTTTTAAAAGATAAAATGTCAAAGTACACGTACAAGATAACATGTACTAGATAATGTACAAAAGATAACACGACTAGAAAACACTGTTAAGAAAAATGTTCTAAGATAACCTGTACTAAGTAACACTGTATAAGATAATGTCTAAGATAAATGTATAAGTAATTACTAAGATAACACGTCTAAGATAACAATGTTCAAAAGATAAACTGTACTAAGATAAATGTTCAAAGTAACCACTTACTAGTAAAATGTACTAAGATAAACTGTACTAAGAAAAACAATTTACTAAGATAAAAATTTTTAAAGAAAACATGTACTAGATAACATTACTAAGATAACACTGTACTAAATAAGTACTAAGATAACACTGTACAAAGATAACACTTATAAGATATGTTCTAGATAAAAATGTACTAAGATAAACTTTACTAAGTAATGTACAAGATAACACTTCTAAGAAAAACACTGTATAGAAACACTGTACTAAGAAAACACTGTTCAAAGTAAAAATGTACAAAGATAACATTTCTAAGATAAAAATGTCAAGAAAACATGTTCTAAGAAAACAATGTAAAAGATAACACTGTAAAAAAAAAACCCTTAAAAGTAACAATGTACAAAGGGAACATGTTCTAAGATAAAAAATGTTACTAAATAAAATGTACAAAGATAACACTGTACAAAGAAAAATGTACTAAATAACACTGTACAAAGATAACAATGTACTAAGAACACTGTTCTAAAAACAATGTACTAAGAAAACAATTTTCAAAGATAACACTGTCTAAGATAACAATGTACAAAGTAACACTGTACTAAGAAACAATTACTAGAAAACAATGTTCTAGATAACAAGTTCTAGATAAAATGTTCTAAAGATCACGTACTAAGTAAAAAGTACTAAGAATGTACTAAGAAACACTGTATAAATAACCCCTGTACTAAGAAAAAATTACTAAGATAACACTGTTAAGATAACAAAAGTCAAAGATAATTAAAAGTAAAAATGTACTAAGATAAACTGTCTAAGAAACCTGTACTAGATAATGTACAAAGATAACACTGTACTAAGATACACTGTACAAAGAAATGTTCAAAGGGAAACAAGTACAAAGTAACACTGTCAAGTAATGTACTAAGTACACTGTACTAAGTAACACTGTACTAAGAAACACTGACTAAGAAAACACTGTTCTAAGATAACAATGTACAAAAGATAACACTGTTCTAAGAACAATTTACTAAGATAACATGTTCTAAGAAACAAGTACAAAAAACACTGTATAAGTAACACTGTCTAAGATAACAATTATAAGGTAACACTGTTTAAGATAAAAATGTACTAAGAAAAGACAAAGTAACAGTACTAAAAAAACAATTACAAAGATAACCTGTCTAAGATAAACAATTACAAGTAACATGTTCTAGAAAACAATGTATAAGATAAAATGTTCTAAGATAACACTGTACTAAGATAACAATGTACTAAGAAAACTATACAAGATAAAAATGTACAAAAGATAACAATGTTCTAAGATAACAAGTTTAAGAAAAAAAATTTCTAGATAACACTGTACTAAGATAAAATTACTAAGATAATTTCTAAAAAACACTGTACTAAGTTTAAAATGTACAAAGAAACATGTATAAGATAACACTGTACAAAGATAACACAGTATAAGATAATTACAAAGATAACAATGTACTAAGATAACACTGTACAAAGAAAAACACTGTACTAAGATAAAAATGTTCTAAAAAACACTGTATAAGATATGTTCTAAGATAACACTGTACAAAGAAAATGTTCTAAGATAACACACTAAGTAACATGTACAAAGTAACTGTACTAAGAAAAACAATGTACTAAGAAAAAATGTTTAAGTAAAAAAGTTTAAGATAATGTACTAAGATAACACGTACTAAGATAACATGTCTAGATAACATGTACTAAGAAAACATTTTAAAAGTAACAATGTTTAAGATAACAATTAAAAGATAACAATGTTCTAGATAACAATGTCTAAGAAACAATGTTTAAGAAAACACTGTACAGATAACAATGTTCAAAGTAACTTTTAAAAGATAAACCTGTTAGAAAACACGTACTAAGAAAACAGTGTACTAAGATAACACTGTACTAAGTAACACTGTATAAGAAAACATGTTCTAAGATAAAAATGTCTAAGAAACAATGTTCTAGATAACACGTACTAGATAACAATGTCTAAGATAAATGTCTAAGATAACAATGTACAAGATAAAAAATGTTCTAAATCAATGTTCTAAGAAAAAAATGTTCAAGATAACTGTACAAAGATAACAATGTACTAAGAAAATTTAAGTCATGTCAAGTAAAAATTTGTAAAAGAAAACAATGTACAAAGTAACACTGTAAAAGATAAACATACTAAGATAATGTACAAAGAAAAACAATGTACTAAGTAACACTGTCTAAGTACACGTATAAGATAAAAAAATGTTCAGAAAACACTGTACTAAGAAAAGTTCTAAGAAAACACTGTACAAGAAAATTTGTTTAAGAAAAAACACACAAAGTAACACTGTACAAGAAACACTTTAAGATAACAATGTACTAAGATAACAATGTTCTAAGATAACAATGTTCTAAGATAATGTACTAAGATAACACTGTACTAAGATAACACTGTACTAAGTAACATGTACTAAAGAAAACACTGTAAAAGATAAAAATTTCTAGATAACAATGTACTAGATAACTTTTTAAAATAACAATGTACTAAGATAACAATGTTCTAAGATAACATGTACGTAACTTTTCAAAGATAAACACGTACAAAGATAAATGTACTAAGATAACACTGTACTAAGATAACACTGTACTAAGATAACACTGTACTAAGATAACACTGTACTAAGATAACAATGTTCTAAGATAACAATGTACTAAGATAACAATGTTCTAAGATAAATGTATAACCTTCAAGATAACACTGTACAAAGAAACAATGTTCAAAGATAACAAAATCCCTTTTTTGTCTTATGTTTTAAACATCTTAAAACTCAGATTATTATGTGAAATTTTTTTAAAACAGTACGAAAAAATTGTCAAATTTTAATTTAAAAATCACAAGTTTTGTGGGCAAACTAATTAGTGCCTTTTTAAAGGGCCCTAAGAGCCCATTTAAAGGGAAAGGGGTTTAAAACCCCCCAGTATTCTTGTGATTAGCAGGACCCCCGGCCGCTCAACAATGTACAATACAAAAACCACCCACGCAACAGTACACTGGGCAGAGGTAAAATATAAATAATGAAAAAAAAAAGGCAATAAAAATAAAAGAGAAAGAATGGGAGGGGACGAGCGAGGCTGGCCTTCCCCCCCGCCACCCGTGCCTCTCCTCTCTCTCCTCTTCTTCTCTCTCTCCTCTCACCCCCCCGTACAAAATTTTCTTTAAGTACCTTCAAGGCTATTTATTTCTTATCTTATGATACCTATTATGTAGTGACTTTTTTTTTAAATGGGGGGTTAAAAACCCAGCCGGGGTTGGCCGCGGGAGGTTTTAGCACTAAACCCCTGTAGGAGATATTCCCGAAAATAAAAAACCACAACGACACTAAACATAAAGAGTTTTTATTTTGGGAGGAATTAGAAAATGTGCAACTTGGGTTCTTTATTTGTAGCGTCGTAACCCCGTGGTTTTATCAATACAAGGGAAAATAAAGTGAAGAACGAGAACTAAACAAAAGGCGAGGTAAAGTCCATCACCTTGGAGCAGGGAAGAGCCCGCAGTCTTGAAGTTGAATACAGGCAGAAGTTGTTGCTTTACTATTGGCATCAGCTAGGAAAAGTGCGCGACGAAAGGGATTGTCAATATAGGGGAGTTTTGCAGGAGAAATAGGTTATACCCCCGGCATGGACGGAGTAAGCAGAAGGTTTTGGGAGCCCTTTGTACCCGAGTTGATGCGCAGGTCTGACAAGTTGTACAGAATGGTATACGTCGAAAGGTGAAAAATTAGCACTTTGAACTTTGGGTATCTTTATTTGTAGACGTTCACATCCGTGACTTATCAGTTCAAAACAGCGCAACGTGGTTTAAAAAAAACCCCCCCCGGGACTTTTTTGGCATTTGGGGGGGTTAGGGCGTTTCCTCTTGAAGTTCTAACTTGTCCCGCAGTGTTTCTGATTCTTTGGTTACCGTTGAAAACGGGCCCGGGGGCCCTCTCAAACAGAAAAACTTAAACGTTTTCATAAAAATTTTTTCAAAAAAGAGAAGTTGATAAACGAGAACTTGTGCAAAATTTGGGTTCTTTATTCTGGAAAAGTTTGCCACCGGACTTTTTTCAGTCTAGTACCTCTTTTATCTTTCACCCGGGCTTCTTGACTTTTAGAAAGGTACCAAAAATTTTCACAAGTTCTTATTTTTCAATTGTCGGTTTTTAAAATTTTCACTACCCGTGTGTGCCCTGTGGTGCCCGGCTGTGAACACTGTGAGTGCCGTGCTGTGCATCCCCTGACTGGTGTTGAGTGTTGCTTCCCACGCCCGGCTTCTTCGTATACACAATTCTTTCCCCTTTGTTGTTTCCCTTTTTCACCCCTTTCCTTCCTCTGTCTCCTTTCCCCCCTCTTACCCCTCTCCCTTTCCTCCGGGCCCCCCATTTCCTTTTTTCCCGTTTCCCCCTTCCTATCGTGACTTCCCTTTGTACCCCCCAGTTCCTCCTCCCTTTACCTTTCCCTTTCTTACTCCCCCTTTTTATTTCCTCCCTTCCCCCTCCCTCTCAAAAACCTTATTTTCCTCATCCTTTTCTCGGTCCTCTTTTTTCTCCCACCTTTTAAAGTCTCTCTTTTTCCCCCCCTCCCTTTCCCCTTTCACCCCTTCACCCCTTTCAACTTAAACACGTATCCCCTTTTGTTTATATAGTGTAAGACTGTGTGGTTGGTGGGGCTGGCTCTTGCAGTGTTTACTGGCCCCCGCACTCCCCGCTAACGCTGTTTTCAGGCACTCCCCGAACTCCACGATTGTGTTTACCCGGGCTCGACGCTCTCTGTGACACATGTTTATCTGGTACACTCCTGTGATGCATGTTTACCATGGCAAAACTCTGCTGTCTTATCAAAGTGGTTTTGTCACTTTTGCTTCCCTACTGACGTGTGTTTTCCTGGCACCTCTGACTTCCCCACTGACGTGGTTTCCATGGGACTCTTGACCTTTCCCCCATGACGTGTGTTTACCCGACACTCTTGACCCTTCCCCTACTGACGGTGTTTACCCTGGCACTCGTGACCTTCCCCCCTGAGTGTGTTTTCCATGGCACCTCGACCCTTTCCCCATGACGTGTGTTTACCGAAACTCTCTGACCTTCCCCCACCGTGTGTTTACCATGCACTCTCTGACCCTTTTTTTTTTTCCCATGAGTGTGTTTACCTGGCACTCTTGACCTTCCCCCCTGACGTGTGTTTACCCTGACCCTCTCTGGGCCCTTCCCTACGAGGTGTTTACCATGCACTCTCTGACCCTTCCCCCACTGACGTGTGTTTACCATGGCACTCGTGACTTCCCTCTGACGTGTGTTTACCATGGCACTCTTGACCCCTTCCCCCATGGTGTGTTTTCCCTGACACTCTCTGACCTTCCCCCACTGCGTGTGTTTCCGCACCTGCCTTCCCTTTTGAGTGTGTTTACCCTAACACACTGATTCCCCTATTGACGTGGTTTACCATGCCTCTCGACCCTTTCCCCTTTAAAGGTGTTACATGACACTCTCTGACCCTTCCCTACTGCGTGTGTTTACCCGGACTCTTGACTTCCCTATGACGGGTTTTCCCTGACACTCTAGACCTTCCCTCGACTGTGTTTACCATGGCACTCTTGGGCCCTTCCCCACGAGTGTGTTTACCATGACACTCTCTGACCTTCCCCCATGGTGGTTTACCATGAACTCTTGACCCTTCCCCCCATGATGTGTGTTTACCATGCACTCTTTACCTTCCTTATGACGTGTGTTACCATGACACACTTGACCTTCCCCCATTGACGGTGTTTACCCTGGGCACTCTCTGCCTTTCCCTACTGAGTGTGTTTACCTGACACTCTCTGACCTTCCCCTTTCTGACGTGTGTTTACCTGACATCTTGACCCTTCCCTACTGACGAGTGTTTACCTGGCACTCTTGACCTTCCCTATGATGTGTTTACCATGACACTTTGACCTTCCCCCACTGCGTGTGTTTACCATGGGACTTCTGACCTTCCCCTACTGACGTGGGTTTACCATGGCACTCCTGACCCTTCCCCCACTGAGTGGTTTACCATGGCACCTTGACTTCCCTACTGAGTGTGTTTACCATGGCACTCTCTGACTTCCCCCCTGACGGTGTTTACCATGGCACTTTGACCTTCCCCTACTGACGTGGTTTACCTGGGACTCTGCCTTCCCCTACGACGTGGTTTCCAGGCACTCTTGCTTCCCCCACTGGTGTGTTTACCCTGACACACTTGACCCCCCCTACTGCGGTGTTTCCATGAACCCTTTACCCTTCCCCCATGACGTGTGTTTCCATGGGCCCCTCTGACCCTTCCCTAGAGTGTGTTTACCCTGAAAACTCTGACCCCTTCCCCCAAGAGAGTGTTTCCTGACACTGACCCTTTCCCCTTCTGCGTGTGTTTCCCTGACACTCTCTGACCTTCCCTTACGTGTGTTTCCAGACACTCGCTGACCTTCCCCCACTGAGTTTTGTTTCCAGACACCCTTTACCTTCCCCCATGACGGGGTTTTCATGAACTCTCTGACCCTTCCCTAGGGTGGTTTACCATGAACTCTCGACCTTCCCCATGCGTGGTTTACCTTCACTCTCTGACCTTCCCCTATGACGGTGTTTCCATGACACTCTCTGACCCCCCTACTGCGAGGTTTAATACACTCGCTGCGCTGCCCTGCTGACGAGTGTTTTCCATGACACTCGCTGACGCTGCCCCGCTGACGAGTGTTTACCTGACACTCTGCGTGCCCGCTGACTGTGTTTACCCTGAACTCTTGCGTGCCCTGTGGTGTGTTTACATGACACTCGCTGACGCTGCCCCGCGACGAGTGTTTACATGACACTCTCTGACGCGCCTGCTGACGAGTGTTTACATGACACTTCTGCGTGCCCGCTGACTTGTGTTTCCTACACTCTCGCGCTGCCCCGCGACGTGTGTTTACCATGACATCGCTGACGCTGCCTCGACGAGGTTTTTCCATGACCTCTCTGACCTGCCCTGCGGGAGTGTTTACCAGACATTCTTGCGCTGCCCTGCTGACGTGGTTTTCCATGACACTCGCTGCGCTGCCCTGGACGGGGTTTCCTGACACTCGTGACGTGCCTGCTGACGATGTTTTCCATGACACTCGCTGACGCTGCCCTCTGACGGGTTTTCCCTGCATTCGTGCGTGCCCCTTTAGAGTGTTTACCCTGACATGTGCGCTGCCCCGTGACTGCGAAACTGTTACAACGCGGGGGTAACATGTGGTAAGTTTACTCCACAAACCTCACGTTTTAAAAAAGGGGCCACAAACCCGAGTCAACCCCCCAATTCAAGATCTCACATTAAAGAATTCAAAAATGTTTTACTGCAACCACAAGGAAAAGTATGCTGGATAACTAGAACTTTTAAAGAAAATGAAGCCAAAGTGTAATTCAGGGCACCCCTTTTACCTCCCGGAGTCTACCTGGGGGGTATTCCGGGGGTCAAGCCCCGCGGCCCCATCCATGACCCGGCCTCCCAGTGGATCAGGGACGAAATAATTAGGGTGTTTTGTGGCCCCCTTAGTTCAACGTATGAAACCCCAACCGGCTGATCCAGTCTGACTTTATGTATCTGTCCGCTCCCCTTGGAGACAAAAAGGGGGCTATTGGTTTCCCCTTTTTGGTGGGGGGAGGGGGTGAAAAAGTTTGGGCCCCGGACACTTGTTTTTCTCTTAGTGTATTATGGCGCCCAATTTTTTTTTGGGGCATGTTGCATCCCCCGCCAAATCTTTTGTTTGCGTAGGGGGGGTGACTTTTGTGTGAGATTAGGAACAGTCCCCCAAGATCTTCAGGTGTGATTATGAGTTCTCTCTCGCCCGCGCTTCAGTGAGTACAATCAAGTGCTTCGGGGATTCCAGTATTAAGTGTTTGATGGAATATACGTGCAGTAAAGGTTCTTGTACATTTTAGACGCAATTTCACCCGCCCCGAATGGAGGTGTTAATGTACAGCAGTATTCCAATAGGAACAAATGATTTTAAAAAGGGTCATCAATGGCCCGCTCTTTGTCTTTAAAATTTTTCAGTATCCATTCTATCGTTTCCCCGCGATTTGTAGTGGCACTGTTTTGATCCTTGAAGGGGAGATTTTGGACATTTCCATCCGGGCCTTCAATTACTTTTCCGCTCTATTGTGTTATTAAAAATTGTAGTTTGCTCGTCTAGCTATTTTTTCCCCTATTTTTCCTTACGGAGTAGTTGGAAATTTTTCTTCTTGAACATAATTGTTTCCTTGCCCCTTGGAAACTGGTTTTTTTTTTTGGAGATTTATGTGTTCTCAGTGGGACGGTCTTATCAGATCCTGTATGGTCTGAAAGGATGATACGGTGCATGGTTTACATCTCTGTCTAGTCTGATATGAGGATTAGGAACGGATAGGGGTGAGTACTGTGCCTTTTGGAACAGGCTCTTTACTGTGGCAATTCCCATTTAACTCTGTTGACCACTACTCTTTGTGTTTGATTTGGGTTGAAAAATTTAAGATCCCTTGCTACTTTGCCGTTTTTCCTTTAGCTGCATTTGTTGTTTCCGATCGCACTTGTCAAAGGCTTTTTTAAAATCTGTGTTTCTAATCTGCATTCTGTTTTGGAGTCAAAGACCATCCATGTGGCCCCTAGTTGTGAAGGCAGGAGGATCTGTCGAGCCCCTGTGCTTGGATTGTGCAAAATTTTGGGGGTCCCAAATGGTTTGCATTTGCCGTAGAACACTTTCAAAAATTTTTTTAAAAAGTGGGCGTTCAAGCTTTGGTCTATAGTTTTTAGTTATTGCACGGCCCTTTTTGGAGTGGGGGGTATATCCCTTGTTTTTTTGGTTTTGGATCTGCCTGTGTCTATGTCCTTCTCCCTGTACTTGGGCCGTGAGAGGGGTTTCCTACAGTTCTTAAGAAAACAGGTTTACGAGTCTGGGCCTTGGTTGGTGCATGGGTACATGCAATGTTTTCTTAAAGCTAATGGAGTTGGGTTATGTCAGAAATTTGGATACATTGCAGGGGTTTTTAAGTATTCATGAAAAAAATTATTTGGACTGTTTATCTTTAGCTGATTAGTGGCTCATGAAATGGTCTATTTAGATTTAGTATCTCGCTATTTCTTTGTTGTCTTGTTTGGTCCGTTTGCTGGCAAAGGGCCCCAACTAGATGTGGTTTTGCCCTTTTTTTTGGAAATTTTAAAAGAAATATTTCGAGTTTTTTTCAATTTCACTAAAGCTTTTTTCTCCTCCTGTTCTCCGGTCTTTTTTATACTTTCCCCTCCCGGTAGTGCTTCCTTCCCGGTTTTAGATAATCTAACTCTTTAGGAGTCAGGACTTTCCTTTCCCCGTTGAGGGAATCTCTCTCTCTCTCTCTCTTCTTCTTTCCCGTTTACTTTTTTTTCTTTTTTTTAGGGGAATTGCCCTTTAACCTACCGTACCAGAAAATTTATTTTTAAGGCATCGTTAGGGTTATGTTTTTTTTGATTCTTCCCCAAAATGTTCACAGGACATGTTTACTGGTCCCCGTTAATGTTCATGTTGTTTTTTGTTGAATTTTGGGGAAGGTACCCTAATAGTGTATGATATTGCTGATAAAGACCCCTGGCAGTAAGTTGGACTTCATTGTTGTGTGAATCAGTTTTTTTTTATTAGTTTTTACTAGGCCTATTATTTGAAAAAAAGGTCAAATGTGTTCTCAGTTTTTTGGCTTATATCTGCTGATTGGGTGTGTTTTTGCAAAATTTAACCTATGTGTGGTGTGACTTTTTTGAGCTGCTCAGGGGTTTTTTCTGCTCTTTGTACATTCTTCCATTTTGTATGTCTTAAATTGAAGTCACCAAGCAGCAAGATGTTTGGGGATGGGGCTAGAAGGTTTTCCAGACAATAGCCAATTTTCGATAGCTGTTCCTTGAACTGGTGGGAAGTTGCATCTGGTGGCTTATATACAAGCACAATAACTAAATTTTGGCTCTCGATTTTTATTGTAAGAACTTCAACTACATCATGTGGAGTGTTCAGTACCTCCGTGCAAATGAGCGACTCTTTGACATACAGGCCAACCCTCCCCCCCCCCCCCCCCCCCCTTGTTACCTGTTCTTTCTGTCGCATCTGAAAAGGTTGTATCCAGGTATCCATAATTCACTGTCAAAGTAATCTTTTGTGTGGGTCTCTGTGAAGGCTGCAAACACTGCATTTGACTCCCCTATTAGTCCACTGATAAAAGATGTTTTGTTGTTGGTAGATGGCTCAAGGCCCTGTACATTAGCAAATATAAATAAGGTCGTGTTGCAAGTTTGTTGGGGGATTTTGTTGTTGGCAACAGTAGTGTGAGTCTGGAGGCGCCACTGACTGTGCCTCCAGTCCAACAAGGCTCCAAGGTGAACTATTTTGGTTATTTCTTTCCATTGCCTTTCTTCGTTTCCTACCACTAAAAAAAATCACTTGGAGTTGAGTTGTCATAACTACTGTAACTATTACGATTTGTTTTACAGGGTGTGTACCTCCTGGTCCCTTTTAAGTGGTATGCGGGGCAGTTGGTGTTGTAACATTGTTTTTTGAGGACTGAAGAGTGGCACATCTCAGGGTGGAAGAATTTGCAAGAGGTAGAACGACACACTCCTTGAGACAGGAAGTCGCAGCATTTTGTGGGATGCTCAAAGTTACATATCCCATTTGTTTTCCCCGATATTCCATACTTACAGATGCCCCAACCATAGAATCTGCGCCACTTTGCTTTTGGTTGGATACAATTCGTACTGGATGTATACCCAATTTGTGGAGATCCTAGAACTGCACTACAGTCTTCAATAGCCAAGCCAGAGACACCACCATCTCTTTTCAGAAGGCCAACATTTTCACAGGAAGAGGATTCTTCTACATCTGTACTAGGGGGTATGGCTGTGGTGACTGTGGAAGAGTCTTCAGCCAAATTTGGATCTGCACTATGGGTGGAGGCACACTCTGGATCAGCCATAGGGCTGGGGGCTGAGTCTGGATCAGCCATAGGGCTGGGGGCTGAGCAAGCTGGTTTTTTTGTTTCCAGTGTTTTTTTCCAGTGGGTGTCTATTTTTGGGACAACTGTTGTAGACTGGGGATTCTGAATGTTAAACTTTACTCCTCTCCCAACCTCCCATGCTTTATATATTCTGGGTAGACTATCCAATAGTTCCTCTTTCTTTTCATGCTTATTATTTATTAACCTCCTGAGTACTTTCCTGATAAGTGTCCATAGTTTCACATCCTTATTGAAGATCCTTAAATACATTTCTAGATGGATGTCGTTTTTGGATGCAGTGTTTATTCTTGCACAGGAGACATGATGTTTTGTATAACAAAGGTTGCATGTGATTCTGGATTTTTTCCCAAGAGCTTTTTCATATGCCCCACAGGTATACTGTACTGCCATCCTGCCTGTATCCTATTTGTAAACTGGGTACCAAAGAACCTGATTTTTAA
This sequence comes from Cherax quadricarinatus, assembly GCF_026875155.1. Classification (NCBI taxonomy): domain Eukaryota; kingdom Metazoa; phylum Arthropoda; class Malacostraca; order Decapoda; family Parastacidae; genus Cherax; species Cherax quadricarinatus. Next base: position 20,973,715 of record NC_069425.1, on the reverse strand, counting down.
TCTACCTTTCTGCTCTGCACTCAGGTGGTGGGGTGTTAGAGGGTCAATGCATGGGTATGTGGGATGTATTTAACATGGAGACTTACTATACATTAAAACATTTGTGGTGTATAACATCACAAAGACTTTTCCAATTCAGGTATATTTCCGGAGCACCTCACATACACAAGTCAGGTGAATGTTTTCTTGCTAAGGTTGAGTTATTGTAGTGTGGGGTATATGATGTTATGGTGGTATATGGTAGGCCTGTGTGGTTGCCTGGTAGCCCTGCCAGACGTATGGCTGTAACACATTACCCCAGGGTGCATGGCACTTCTCGCATGCGATGCCACATTTTAGTTTAAAAACACTTCCATTATGTTTAATCACTATCCTTGAGTCGTTCCACTGACAATTTTGATTCACTAAGTCTTTCCACTATGTATCGGTATCCTAGTCATTTCATTATAAGTAGTACCTCAAACCTGTGTGTGTGTATATTAACGGTCACCTTCGAGGCAGGAGAAAATGAAGACTAGAGGAAGTACAGAGAACTTTCAAAGTTCGTATAAGCTCAGTGGAGCACATAAATCACTGTTAAGTAAAAGGACACAAGTGCAACTAATGTGATATTTTATTGTGGCAATAAAATATCAATACAATAAAATACATGGATATAGAGGGTATATATAGGCTGTGAGTGAGGTGTAGTACTAGTGGAGGTAGTAGTAGTAGTGATACATGGGGCGGAAAAGTCAGCTGGTACACGTAAAAAAGGTTATAAAAGTTATGGCTTGGGTAGCATAAAAATGGATTAGGCATATGTGTATGGTTGGATTTGACAAGGCCTGTTTCAGTGTCCCTCCTCTATTACATAAGAACATAAGGAAGAACACAGCAGTTGGCCTGTTGGCTCAAACTGGGTATGTCTTTTCATGTAGTATTAGCAGCAGCTATGTGATGGCAGGGTTTACTGTTTTGAGGAGGATTCTTGCTAAGACTTCAAAGATGATGAAGCTGCATTTGTTTTGTTTGTGTTAGAAACAGTGATTATTGATGAGTCAAGGCATTTACATCTGCGGAAATTAGGTTCTTTGATCACTAGTCGGGCATCGCTGAATTTCATGAGATGATTGGCGGAATTCCAGTGTTGTACACAGATGTTGTTGAAGTTATTGTTCCTACATGCATTGTGTTCACTGAGGCTTGTTACGAGTTTTCTTGCTGTTTCACCTACATATATTCTGTCACAGCCTCCACAGGGTATAGTGTAAACCCTAGCATTGACTGGTTCATAGTGCTTCGATTTTTGTCCTGGTTAGATCCTTTACTGAAGTGCTGGTTGCATTGGTGACTCTACTGTTAGTTTGTGTGAGAACTTTAGAGACGTTCAATGCAACCTGGCTGTTGGGAAGAGTTATAATGCTGTTAGAAGTGGTGGTGTTGCATGGAGAATTAATAATCTCAAGGAACTAACCAGGACAAAATCGAAGCATCATGGACCAGTCAGTGCTGGGGTTTACACTATAATGGTAAGTAGAAACCTAAAGACGGCAAGCAGAAGCCTAAAGCCAAGACAACAGCGCCTAAGTGTGCACCATAAAGCTGAACGATTACTCTCCAGATTGTGTACTCGCCTATTTGTGGGTGCAGGGGTCGATTTACAGTTCCTGGTTCAGCCTCTTCACTGGTCGTTACTGGGTCGACTCCCTGTTCTATGAGCTTTATCGTACCTCTTCTTAAAGCTATGTATGGATCCTGCCTCTACTGCATAACTCTCCAGATTGTTCCACTTCCTGACTGATGAAATATTTCATAACATCCCTGTGAATCGTCAAAGTTTTCAACTTCCACTTGACCCCTTGTTGCTGTGTCCCATCTCTGAAACATTCAGTCCCTATCCACCTTGCCAATTCCTCTCAGGATCTTTTATGTTATCATCATTTCTCCCTATCCCTCCGTTCTCCATTGACGTCACTTTGAGTTCCTTTAACCTCTCCTTAGCTCCGGGACTAGTCTTGTTGCAAACCTTTGCACTTTCTCTAATTTCTTGACATGCCTGACCAGCTGTGGGTTCCAAACTGGTGATGCATACTCCATACTCCACTGTACAACGTGTACGTCAGTACACAGTGTACAGTGGAGTATGGAGTACACCGTCTACTGTGGAGTGTACTGTGGTGTATGGAGTACACCGTGTACAGTGGTGTATGGAGTATGTGCGCCTCAGGAGATGTGCTCGGTATGATACTCACACCAGGATCCTTTTCCTTGAGTGTGGTTTGTAGTCTTTGGCCCCCTAGCCTGTACTCTGAGTTCTTCTTTGACCTTCCCCAATCTTCACAACTTTGCACTTGGTGGGGTTAAAATCCAGGAGCCAGTTATTAGACCAGGCTTGCAGCCTGTCCAGATCCCTTTGTAGTCCTACCTGATCCTCATTCGTTTGAATGCTTCGCATTAGCCTCACACTGTCTGCAAACAGGCACATCTCTGAATCCATTCCTTCTGTCATGTCATTCACATATACCAGTAACAGCACCGGCCACAGGACTGACTCTTGCGGAACCCGATCGTGAGTGGCGCAAACTCTAACACCTCGTCACGCACCGTCCTTCCTGTCATGTATTCTCTGATCCATTGCAGTGCCTTTCCTATTATTCCTGCTTGCTCCTTTAGCTTTTGCACTAATCTCTTGTGTGGAACTGCGTCGAAAGCCTTACAGTCCAAGAAAACGTTAGTTACTAGTTGTTAAAGGCACTTGTCGATAGACAAGTGTGTACTCACCTAGTTGAGGTTGCAGGGGTCGAGTCCTAGCTCCTGGCCACGCCTCTTCAGTGTGTGTGTGTGTGTGTGTTACTCACCTATTTGTGATTGCAGGGGTCGAGATATAGCTCCTAGCCCTGCCTCTTTACTGATCGCTACTAGGTCCTCTCTCTCCTTGCTCCATGAGCTTTATCAAACCTCATCTTAAAACTATGTATGGTTCCTGCCTCCACTACGTCACTTACCAGACTATTCCACTTCCTGACAACTCTATGACTGAAGAAATACTTCCTAACATCTCTTTGACTCATCTGAGTCTTCAACTTCCAATTGTGACCCCTTGTTTCTGCATCCCCTCTCTGGAACATCCTGTCTCTGTCCACCTTGTCAATTCCTCGCAGTATTTTGTATATCGTTATCATGTCTCCCCTAACCCTTCTGTTCTCCAGTGTCCTCAGGCCGATTTTCCTTAACATTTCTTCGTAGGACATTCCCCTTAGCTCTAGAACTAGCCTCGTTGCAAACATCTGCGCTTTCTCTAATTTCTTGACGTGCCTGACCATGTGTGGGTGTCAGTACTACTGTACTGCAGTATTTCAATTAGTCATGAGTCACCGCCTTCCCTGACTATGTGGCTAAACCATTACTGAGTCATTGTTGCTGACCACAGCATTGACGTCACTGAATCACCCTTTGAACTGCGACGCCCCGGGCGTCATCTCAGTTCAAGACAGGTTAGCCAAGGAGACAGGTCAGGTCTGGGCGCTCTCCCTTTTCATCTTAATATACGCTACCAAGACAACCGACGTTGAGTTTATTTCTCCAATTATACCACCGAACCCCTACGACAAATTAGTGTGCAGCGGTGGTCACGTGAACTTAATATTTATGCTGTAAGAAGAATATTTGTGGGGTGCCCGCAGGCCAGAGAGGACGCCGCCAGGCTGTCCAACTCGCCATCCCTACACCCAGCCGTCGCCACCCACAGCAAGCCAGCGTCCCCCAACCAGCCTGTCAGCCTGCAACCCAGCTTCTACAGCCGTCTTTCGTGGTTAGTTCGAGCTTTAATTGTAAGGCACTTATGGTGTACTCAGATGTGATTGTCATGTCTAAAGACGTGGATATGCACTTGAAAAGACTGGATGTGGTACTTGGTAAGCTTGAAGAAGCCAATTTAAAGCTCAAACTGTCTAAATGTCAATTTTTCAGACCAGAAATCAAGTTTCGACTGACCAAAGTAAAGTAACCGTAGTACTAAATTTTAAATTTTACGGTTGATGCCGTAAGATCCTTTGAGGGCTTAGCAGGTTTTTATAGATCTTTCACAGCTATTTTTTCTTCCACAGCAGTTCCTCTGAGTTGCTTAAGAAAGATGCTCCTTTCGTTTGGACCTTCCGTCAAGAAAGAGTATTCCAAACCCTGAAAGAAAAGCTAACAGCTGCTCCAATTTTGAAATTTCCAGATTTTTCTAAGCCTTTCTACCTAACAACTGATGCTAGTTCAATTGGCATAGGTGCCGTCCTAGCTCAGAAGACCGATAGTAAGTGCAACACAGTTGCATTTGCTAGCCGAGTCCTTATGGAGGCTGAACGTAATTATACAGTGACTGAGCAAGAAGCCTTAGCCTGAAGCACTTCCCAGACATTATATATCAGTACCCTGTTCATGTCTTAACAGACCATGATTCACTGATACCTTTATTCCAGAACAAACAAACTACTGGAAGATTAGCCAGATGGTCCTTGACTATCCAAGAGTTCAACCGTACCTTGAACACTTACCTGACAAGTCCAATGTACTCGCCGATGCTTTATCTCGACATGTTAGTATAGTAACTGCAGACCCTCCATTTACTGCCAAGGACGTAAAGAATGCTCAAAAACAGATCCCATGTGGTCTGGTGTGATTCGATTCCTGCTTCAAGAAGATCTTATTCTGACTGTTAAGCCACCAGCACCCATCAGTGACTTTGTCATGAACCGAGAATTGCTGTATTGCACAGCACAGCTGGGTACTCCTAGCAGAAGGGTATACCAGTTAGTAATTCCACAGTCACTAGTGAATGTAGCTTTACAGCTAGTTCACGATGTACCAGGTGTTGCACACCCTGGTATGGATCGTTCAGTAAAACAAGCTAGATTGAAATACTTTTGGCCTCGTATGGCAACTGATATTTCTGAGTATGTTAAGAAATGTAGTGTCTGCATGCAACACAAAGGTAATGTTAATGGTCCTAATCCAATCCAGGTGTATTCAACTACTAGCGAACCGTGGGAAAGAGTTGCACTAGATCCGTTGACTAATGTTCCCTCCAGGGCAACAAACATCTGTGTGTGTTATGGTAGATCATTTCACCAGATATTGTGAGTTAGTTCCTATTGCAGATAAGACTGACGAGACAGTAGCTAAAGCATTTACAGAACGTATAATCTGCAGGCATACCACTCCTGAGTCCTTAGTAACAGATAATGGAGGTGAATTCTGTAATGAGATTCTTGAAAATTTGTGTACTTTGTACAAGATCTCTAAATCAACCATTGTTCCTCACCATCCTGCAGGTAATGGTTTAGGGGAAAGAACTAACAAGAAAGTACTTGATGTCTTGAGAGTCACTATCAATCTCAATAGTGCAACCTGGGTTGAAGTTATACCTGATCTTCAGTGTGCAATAAATTCTGTTTACAATGCTTCTATATGTGACACTCCACATTATGCGTTGTACGGTGTAGATAAGTGTTTGCCTTATGAGTTGTTATATTCTAATCTGGAACCAAATTACAGCCCTGATGTCATAGCAACCCGTACCATCTTACTTCAGTGTTTTTAGAAGAATCCATGAAACACTTCATAAATCAACAGCAGAATTTACAAGTCACTAATACTCGAGCAAAGCCGACCAAAATTAAAGTAGGTTCGAGAGTTATGCTGACTAACTTTAATAAAACGTCTGCAATGCCTAAGCTCAACCAAAAGTTTGTTGGTCCTTATCGAGGAGCTGAATATATCAATGGCAATAAGTATAAGGTTAGAGAAATCAGTACTGGTCAGTATAAAGAATCGCATTTAGATCATATGAAGTTAGTATGCGGTAATGAGGATGTTTCCTACCCAGACTAATGTGACACACACTAACAATCCTCCTGACTCTGTACCCTAACAAGCAATCAGATGATCACCCTGAATGTTGTTATTCCCTACATACATGATAAGTATTGAGAAATCCTCAAGTATCATTTGTAAATACCAATTTAGATCCTCCTCAACCACAGCATGAGTTAGCCATTGCAACAGTTTGATCCTTCCAGAGATAATCATTCTGCATATGTAAATCTCACACTAGCAGAGTTGAGATTAAATATACATAACCTGTATAGATGAATAATATAGTTTAAAATGTATTTCAACTGTCTGTTACAATATCAAATTATAATACTCAAGAATTTTTTTTTGTATTCACGTTCTCTCCGAATTCTGAGATTTAAGAGTAATAGATTTGAGTGCACCAAGTCTGCCTTTTCTGTTAAACACTCCTTCTTTGTACATATATCTCCTCAGAATCAGCAGATCACATGAATACAGACTGATCGGTCATTCCTATATCATTTATTGTATTATTCCACTGTTAATTCTATCTCTTCCCATGAATTGTGATATGTCATACTTGTAATGCATTGCATTAACATCCATTCCAATAATATCCTTATGTATAGTTATAATGTTCAACTGTTGTGTACTTTGACACTGTAAAGAATCAGCCCAGAGCTGTATGCCTGTAGCCTCTAGTTTGTGTTAGCTGTATGTTGGGATGCCATACGTTAGCATCGCCGAGCTGTCAGTAGTACTGTACTGTAGTTTTTCAGTTAGCCACGAGTCACCACCTTCCCTGACTATGTGGCTAAACCGTTACTGAGTCGTCGTTGCTGACCATAGCACTGATGTCACTGAATCACCCTTTGAACTGCAATGCCCCAGGCATCATCTCAGTTCAAGACAGGTTAGCAGAGTAGACATATCAGGTCTGGGCAATCTCCCTTATCATCTTAATATACACTACCAAGACAACCTACGTGTGTGTGTGTTTATTTCCCTCACCCTTTCTTCGTAGAACATTCCCCTGAGCTCCGGAACTAACCTTGTTGCAAACCTTTGCATTTTCTTTAATTCCTTGATGTGCTTGACCAGGTGTGGGTTCCAAACATGTGTGTATGTGTGTGTGTGTGTGTGTGTGTGTGTGTGTGTGTGTGTGTGTGTGTGTGTGTGTGTGTGTGTGTGTGTGTGTGTGTGTGTGTGTGTGTGAATGTGTCTGTCTGTGTCTGTCTTTGTCTGAGTACTCGTCTGCACACCTATTTGTGGAGAAACCGACTTGTGGACAGGTACAGACAGGAGACACCTTTCTGTGAACAGATAGTCAGGAGCGAGAGAGCGAGCGAGCGAGCGAGCGAGCGAGAGAGAGAGAGAGAGAGAGAGAGAGAGAGAGAGAGAGAGAGAGAGAGAGAGAGAGAGAGAGAGAGAGAGTTCTGTGAACAAAGAAGCATGCGCAGAATGGTTCTTCTTGCCTGTCTCCGTCTGTATTGTATCAAAACAAACAAAAGACAGCTGTAGGTGTTGCCTGCTACTCTGTTTATTATCGCTGTGGAGGCTGTGATGAAGGACCTCAAGACCACAGCTTGTTGACTCAGACCACAACAACCTTCCTCAGGTGGGTCTCACAACCACCTCTGACCTCTGACCTCCGCACATACATACAGCTACTGACATAAACCAGTACCTGACACTAAGGCTAGAGGGAACTAACGTCCATGAATGCAGCCTTGTCTCTGGGTAGTGAGGAAATGGAATGGTGGACTAGATGTGACTTACACACAGGAATATACAATAACGTAGGAATACTGCAGCAGTTCTCCTGACCCATGCTAGGTAAGTCCAACACCCACCCACTCGTGCATCCCTCCTATTTATATTGAAGGTGCCCATTTCTCTCCCCCCCCCCTCAACTACGCTACCTGGGAGCTTCTTCCACTCATCTACATTCTCTGTTTCCGTACGTCTTTTCTAAATCAAAATTTCTCCTGCCTGAATCCAATGAAGCGATTCCTGTCTTGGTTACATATTTTCAACACGTTATTTCAATCCTATTATTGAATCCTGTTTCCCATTTGTACACTTCACTCATAGCTGCTTGCAATATTCATAAACAATTTTAGAAGTAGGTAAAATAGAGTAATAAGACAAAGTGTAAATGAATGGTATACAATACCGACAAGATGAAGAATTAGACACGGTGCAACATCTGGGTATCTGTTTGTAGACGTTTCGCCATCCAGTGACTTTATCAATACAAATTCAAGGACATAATGAGAAGACTGTAAAACTATATATACAGAAGACGAGGTAATCAGTCCCTCAGTCTTGGAGTTGGTGATGAAGAATCTTGAAGAGTCTTCAAGACTACGGTGCTCTTCACCAACTCCAAGACTGAGGGACTGATTGCATCGTCTTTTGTATATAGTTTTACAGTCTTCCCATATGTCTTTGAATTTGTATTGATAAAGCCACTGGATGGTAAAACGTCTACAAACAGATACCCAGATGTTGCACCTGTGTCTAATTCTTCAGCAGAAATTAATAACGTCAGTAGAAGTAGTTTAATAGGTGGGGCTAGGAGCCAAGAATCGACCTCAGCACATACCAATTGGTGAGTACACGCAGGACCCATGTAGGGTGTTTGTTTTTCAGGTCCCAATGGATTTCTGGAGGAGCAGAATGCAATGATATGAAGGCGGCCAGACGCAGGCATCCATCACAGCCCTGGCCTGACACCCCAGGGCAACTAACCCATTTAGAGTGTAGGGACATCCTACCCTAATGGATTTCTCCAGTATCAACATGCAATTCGATTCAGTCTCAGGGGACCATAGAACACTGTTCATCACGTTATAATACTCATACTGTTCATCATCTTATGATCAAGATTCACACTGTTCATCATGTTATGATGAACAGTGTTCATCCTACGCCACAGTATAAGGACGCTATAATAGCAATTATTTTTTCCCACCATATATATTTTGGTCAAATATTTTTTTTTATTCCGGTTTTGTGTACATAGTACAGAAATATTTTTTTTACGATGCTCTTGAGGACAATCTAAAGAAGGAAAATATTGTGACTTACGTTCATGGTGTTCCATGAAAACATTGTGACTTACGTTCATGGTGTTCCATGAAAACATTGTGACTTACGTTCAGGGGTGTTCCATGAAAAACATTGTGACTTACGTTCATGGTGTTCCATGAAAAACATTGTGACTTACGTTCATGGTGTTCCATGAAAAACATTGTGACTTACGTTCATGGTGTTCCATGAAAAACATTGTGACTTACGTTCATGGTGTTCCATGAAAAATATTGTGACTTACGTTCATGGTGTTCCATGAAAAATATTGTGACTTACGTTCATGGTGTTCCATGAAAAATATTGTGACTTACGTTCGTGAGGGTTCCATGAAAATTCTCGAAAAAAAATTTGTAAAAATAATACGAAAAATCACTTTAACTTTAATGTGAAGATTTGGGTTACCGGCAGCAACGACTCTCAGAGGAAACTAAATTAAGTTAGTCACAGTGGTGGTGTTGACCTTATTTCTGCTTTTGTTTGTAACCAGATATGAACATGTAAATAGTTCATTACCTTTGTAACTTGTTCAGCTATCAAAACTTTGGGGCCCAGTTCCTGGACCCATTATGTACTTCTGTAATCTTTTGACTACCGCCCACACGATGGGTATGGTGTGAGTACCGCCCACACGATGGGTATGGTGTGAGTACCGCCCACACGATGGGTATGGTGTGAGTACCGCCCACACGATGGGTATGGTGTGAGTACCGCCCACACGATGGGTATGGAGTGCATAATAAAAATGTTAAACTAACTTCCTTTCTCTCTTCCTCCCTCCACTTCCACCCCGCTTCTTCCTCCTCCTCGTCCTTCACCGGCGGCTGCGTCATCTACTCTCCTTCCTCCTCTAAGGAAGAAGAAGCGTCTCCCAGGAATGTGTCCACACGACCAACATTACTCAGAGAGTACACACACATACCCGTCACCCTTGTCAAGAATGCGTTCAGGCTGTCCTACCTGTCTCCAGCAGCGTATCCACGTCGCTTCCAAAGGGAAGGGGAAGGGGAAAGGGAAGAGGGGGGGTAGGCGGGTAACTAAGAGGAAATCGGTAAGAAAGACGGGAAGCGGAGAGGAAGGAGAGCAGCCATTAAATATATCAACAAGGATCGAGGCAGGAAATCGCTGGCTAAGACTGTCATCTGTACTTTGAAGCTTTTTACTGTGAACCCCAGTGAGTTTTTCCTGTGTGGGCGTGGTCTGTCTCCCCCCTCAGCCCCTTACCTCAGTCCTTCTCCTCAGCCCCTCCCCTCAGCCCCTCCCCTCAGCTACTAGACAGCTACTTGCTACATTCATGACGTATATTAATAGTCCTGGGAATGGGAGTGGAGGGAAGGGAGAGGAAGGCCTCGCACGGAAGGTGGATAACAGAGAGAGAGAGAGAGAGATGAGAGAGAGAGAGAGAGAGAGAGGAGGAGAGAGAGAGAGAGAGAGAGAGAGAGAGAGAGAGAGAGAGAGAGAGAGAGAGAGAGAGAGAGAATCAGAAAGACAGAAATTAGGAGACCTCAAAAGTCGACACACATGTTGCGCTGAGAGCTAGAGAGAGGAAGCGAACAGACATGGCAGACAAACCACAGACACTGATAGACGAAGAGACAGACAGACAGGAAGAGAAGTAGGGAGGGTACTCACGCTTTCTGATGCGTGAAGCGAGAAAGTCTGGCAGAGAGACTGACGACATCCTCTTCAGTTTCTTGAGCATTGTAGCGGCTGTGTGGCCCTCTGTCTTCGCTGGAGTCGACATCGATCTCAATGATCGACCTCAAGTGATCAACCTCAATAATCGACCTCAAGTGATCGACCCACGCAGGCACCTCTTCTATAAACAACTCACATTATACCACATTTACTCTGAATTCACTGTGGTGTTATCCACGTCATCTCGTCACGTCACTATGCACAACACTTTTTCCATTCACTGGGAGTGTATAATCTTGTTCTCGTGATTCTATATCAAAAATGATAAATAATTTCATTTTTCTATCTTGCAACCGCACATGAGCTATTTATGTCAGTGTTTTACTTACAAAATCACAACTGATGCTTGCTGCAGCGAAAATAACTATTACATACACGCTGAGGCAAGAACACGATATTATATATATATATATTTTATATATATATATAATATATATTATATATTATATATATATATATATATATATTATATATATATATATATTATTTTATATATATGCAAAACAACCACTCTGAAAGAATAGAGAAATTTCCAACGCTTTCGTGACTACTCAAATTACCCTTGATAATGTGGTAGGTCACGAAAGCGCTTGGAATTCTCTATTCTTTCAGAGTGGTTGTTTTGCATATTCTGAAATCACTTGTTTACTGGTGATCTTATTGCAATATAAAATATATATATATATAATATATATATATATATATATTTTATATATATATATGGATCAAAGTAGAATGACATGGAAAGCATATAAATCTATAGGGGAAGGAAGGCGGGGTTAGGGGTCGTCCTCGAAAGGGTTGGAGAGAGGGGGTAAAAGGGGGTTTTGTGGGCGAGGGGCTTTGGACTTCAGCAAGCGTGCATGAGCGTGTTAGATAGGAGTGAATGGAGACGAATGATACTTGGGACCTGACGATCTGTTGGAGTGTGAGCAGGGTAAATTTTAGTGAAGGGATTTAGGGAAAACCCGGGTTTTTTTCATATAGTCGGACTTGAGGTCCTGGAAATGGGAAGTACAATGCCTGCATTTAAAGGAGAGGTTTGGGATGTTGGCAGTTTGGAGGGATATGTTGTGTTCTTTATATGTATATGCTTCTAGACTGTTGTATTCGAGCACCTCTGCAAAAACAGTGATATGTGCGAGTGTGGTGAAAGTGTTGAATGATGATGAAAGTATTTTCTTTTTGGGGATTTTCTTTTTTTTTTGGGTCACCCTGCCTTGGTTTGGGGGGGCGGCCGACTTGTTGAAATATTATGTATAATATATATATATATATATATATATATTATATATATATATTTTTTATTATATATATATATACGTCGTGCCGAATAGGCAGAACTTGCGATCTTTGGGTTAAAAAGCAACGCTCATCTTGCCATATAAGACAAACGAAAAATTTTTGTATGCAACAATTTCGCCAAAATCATTCTGAAACCTAACGAAAAAAATATATTTCACTGTGTTTGTTTAGTATTTTAAAATTTCTGTAAACAAATCTAAAATATATTTTAGTTTGGGGTTTGGCTAAAATAAATTGTTCTTGTTATAATGAGGTTAGGTAATTTTCTAAGATTCTTTTGGTGCAAAAATTTAAAATTTTTTTTCATTAACATTAATGAAAAAAATTTTATCTTTAAACGTATAAGAGAAAATTTTAGAAAGGACTTAAATTTGACCAGTTTTACATATTCGGCACGACATTATATATATTATATATATATAATATTATATATATTATATATATATATATATATATATATATATATATATATATATAGGGAGGTAACCACCTCTGGAACTGTCCTGGGGGACCCCCATCCCCAAAAAAGAAATTTAAAATTGCTTCAAGGAAAATTCAAGGTTCTCCCTGAAGCTGTTTGAGAATTTTCTCCAACCACCCCCGATATTTAATACATATTTTATTTAAAGACAAAATACATTGGCAAAACATTCACAAAAATACAATAGAAAGTAAAACAACATAGATAACAACTCAGAGCTACATCTCGAATACTTCTTCCAGCTCCCCGGCGGTGGGCCGCGTGCCCAGAATGCTGCAGGCATTTCCTCTCTGGATAGCGACACTGAGTCTCTGAAAGAGGAAGCTGGCTGCCCTGTGGTCCTTGGTTTCTATGATGAGCTTTTCACCCAGCTCTTTGAGGAACCCTATTGAGATGAAGTTATAGCAAGGGGGAAGGTCTTCATATTTGCGGATCTTCTGGGTCTCCCTGTGGCTGGCAGCTCCACCCCCTTCAGCTACGGACTATGGTAAGTAGGTGTCTGCCAATGTGCCGGCACAGGTGTAGTCCCAAGCAATTTGCTTTCCATTTTTCCAGGGTAGCATAGTGGCTCCATCACGACGCTTTTGACTTCCGTCAGACCTCTATACTTGGGGTTCCCGTTGAACTGGGGAACGGGCTGTGGCGAGGCTCTTTATGATGTCACTGACCTCCTCATGTCTGGCATACTTCCCTTCTGCTGTGTGACATACGAGACCATGAAGTCCGAATTGATCAGCCGTCGCCCTGCCGCAAATACACCTATGTACGGTGAGGATGGGGGCGGCTAGACGAAGTGCAACACCAATCCGAATGGTCTGTGGGTCGAGTCGAGTGCCCAGGGAGGAAGGGAACAGCTTGAAGGAAATCTCCTGAGTGTGGTGCGCATTTGATATATATATATATATATATATATTTATATATATATATAAAATATTTTATATATATATATATATATATTATATATATATTTTATATATTACAGGGATAAAAGTAGTTATATTAATATATATTTCAAGGAGACAATGGTTATATTACATATATGTTGAACATCAAAATGGTATACAATACCGACAGGTTGTTAGGTAAGAACATATGCAACAGTTAGGCAACTTTATTCCGAAACATTTCGGCCCACACAGTAGGCTTCTTCAGTCGAATACAGAAAGTAGGCAGGAACAGTAGAGATGTTTAAGACGATGTAATCCCGTCCATCCCCTTGAAGTCGTAGAAAATTTTAGGTTGTCAGTCCCCCAGCCTGGAGAGTTCAGTTCCATAGTCAGGAAAATATCTGAAGTCAAGCGACAGTGCGGAGACTTAAATACTGTCGGAAGGAGAGGTTGCATAGTAGTAGTATAGTAGTAGTGAGAATGTAGCCACTGAGAGGTCAGGTCCCTCTCAGATCCAACAGTTCTCACTTGAAAGGGTTGTCCAAGGTGTTTTCTGTACCAAGGGCCATTTTGTTGCAGTGTCTGACAAGATGAACATCAAAATGGTATAAAATACCGACAGGTTGGTAGGTAAGACACAAAAGGGAAACAGTTAGGCAACTTTATTCCGAAACGTTTTGCCTACACAGTAGGCTTCTTCAGTCGAATGGACTGATTACATCGTCTTCACATCTCTACTGTTCCTGCCTACTTTCTGTATTCGACTGAAGAAGCCTACTGTGTAGGCGAAACGTTTCGGAATAAAGTTGCCTAACTGTTGCCTTTGTGTCTTACCTACCTACATATATGTTGTAGAGAAACAGGATTTATATCAGCACCTGTCTGAGGCTTCCTCAGTAATGATTACAATGGCGTTAATTAGGAACGCAAACACCAACTTGACAACAAGTTCACAGATGTGTAACAAATTCAGACATAAGAAGACAAGATGATGGTAATAAAGATTATGAAGACGCAGCATCACTGATGTAAACAGTGTAACTATCAACCAGAAGCTGAACAAACACTTGCCATAATGTTTGGGTACAAGAGCTGCCTTATTACGTTTTTATCAAGTCAAGTTTCTTCTCGATATTTAATGATCTTCAATAGGTGATATCCGTCCGTGTGTGGTCTCTGGTACATACACACAGAAGAGATTTAAGTATTTACAATGGAGACAGGAAGGCCTCTGGGTGGACAGAACAGAGGGGGATGCCAACAAGGAATATACCAACAAGTGTTAGATGACACACACAAACTGAGGAGTAGGTGAAGAAGCTGCTAAGGGACCTTGATACCTAAAAGGCAATGGGACCAGACAACATCTCCCCGTGGGTCCTTAGAGAGGGAGCAGAAATGCTGTATGTGCCACTAACCTCAATCTTTAATACATCCCTTGAAACTGGGCAACTACCTGAGGTATGGAAGACGGCAAATGTAGTACCCATATTTAAAAAAGGAGACCGAAAAGAGGCACTAAACTATAGACCAGTGTCACTGATGTGTATAGTATGTAAAGTAATGGAGAAGATTATCAGGAGGAGAGTGGTGGAGCACCTGGAGCGGAACAAGAGTATAAACACCAACCAGCACGGTTTTATGGAAGACAAATCCTGTGCCACAAACCTACTGCAGTTTATGATAAAGTAACAGAAGTAAGACACGAGAGAGAGGGGTGGGTTGATTGCATCTTCTTCGACTACAAGATAATAGCATAATAACACTCACAGAAACAAAACTCACCAGAATAATAACAGATTCAATCTTTCCATCCGGATATCAAATCCTCAGGAAAGACAGAGGGAGGAGAGGGGGAGGAGGAGTTGCACTGCTCATTAAAAACCAGTGGGGTTTTGAGAAAATAGAAGGAATGGATGGCAATGGCGAAAGGGACTACTTAGTAGGAACAATCCAGTCTGAGGGACATAAGGTGATAATTGCAGTAATGTACAACCCACCACAGAACTGCAGGAGGCCAAAAGAAGAATACGATGAGAGCAACAGAGCAATGGTCGACACACTAGCCGAGGTGGCCAGTAGAGCACACACGGGGGGAGCAAAGTTACTAGTTATGGGTGATTTCAATCACAAGGAGATTGACTGGGAAAACCTGGAGCCCCATGGGGGTCTCGAAACATGGAGAGCCAAGATGATGGATGTGGTACTGGAAAGCCTCATGCATCAACATGTTAGAGACACTACCAGAGAGAGAGGAGAGGACGAACCAGCAAGACTGGACCTTGTATTCACCTTGAGTAGTTCGGACATCGAGGATATCATGTATGAAAGGCCCCTGGGCGCTAGTGATCATGTGGTTCTGTGCTTCGACTACACAGTTGAGCTCCAAGTGGAGAGAGTAGCAGGAATAGGGTAGGAAAAACCAAACTACAAACGGGGGAACTACTCAGGCATGAGGAACTTCCTTCAAGACATTCAGTGGGAGAGGGAACTGACAGGAAAACCAGTACAAGAAATGATGGACTATGTGGCAATAAAATGCAAGGAGGCAGAGGAGGTGTTTGTTCCCAAGGGAATGAGAAATAATGGGAAGAACAGAACGAGTCCTTGTTCACCCAAAGGTGTAGGGAGGCAAAAACTAGGTGTACTAGAGAATGGAAAAGGTACAGAAGACAGAGAGCTCAGGAAAATAGAGAGATTAGCCTAAGAGCCAGAAACAAATATGTACAGATAAGAAGGGAGGCTCAGCGACAATATGAAAATGACATAGCATCGAAAGTCAAAACTGACCTGAAGCTGTTGTACAGCCACATCAGGAGGAAAACAACAGTCAAGGACCAGGTAATCAGACTGAGGAAGGGTGATGGGGAATTCACAAGAAACGACCGAGAGGTATGTCAGGAGTTTAACACGAGATTTAAAGAAGTATTTACAGTGGAAACCAGTAGGACTCCAGGAAATCAGAACAAGGGGGCACACCAGCAAGTGCTGGATGAGGTACACATAACCAAGGAGGAGGTGAAGAAGCTGCTATGCGAACTTGACACCTCAAAGGCGGTGGGACCAGACATCTCTCTGTGGGTCCTTAAAGAGGGAGCAGAGATATTGTGTGTGCCATTAACAAAGATCTTCAATACATCATTTGAAACTGGGCAACTCCCTGAGGTATGGAAGATGGCAAATGTAGTCCCAGTTTTTAAAAAGGGAGACAGACATGAGGCACTAAACTACAGACCTGTATCACTAATCTCTATAGTATGCAAGGTCATGGAGAAGATCATCAGGAGGAGAGTGGTGGAGCACCTGGAAAGAAACAAGTGTATAATTGACAACCAGCACGGTTTCAGGGAAGGAAAATCCTGTGTCACAAACCTACTAGAGTTTTTATGACAAGGTGACAGAAGTAAGACAAGAGAGAGAGGGGTGGATCGACTGCATTCTTTTGGACTG
Source organism: Cherax quadricarinatus (assembly GCF_026875155.1). Taxonomy (NCBI): domain Eukaryota; kingdom Metazoa; phylum Arthropoda; class Malacostraca; order Decapoda; family Parastacidae; genus Cherax; species Cherax quadricarinatus. The sequence goes on along the minus strand of NC_069425.1, from coordinate 20,956,978 downwards.
CAAGAAGGCCTTTGACATAGTTCCTCACAAGAGGTTACTGCAAAAGCTAGAGGATCAGGCACACATAACAGAAAAGGCACTGCAATGGATCAGAGAATACCTGACAGGGAGGCAACAACGAGTCATGGTACGTGACGAGGTGTCAGAGTGGGCGCCTGTGACAAGTGGGGTTCCACAGGGGTCAGTCCTAGGACCTGTGCTGTTCTTGGTACATGTGAACGACATAACGGAAGGGATAGACTCAGAAGTGTCCTTGTTTGCAGATGATGTGAAGTTAATGAGAAGAATCAAATCGGATGAGGATCAGGCAGGACTACAAAGAGATCTGGACAGGCTACAAGCCTGGTCCAGCAACTGGCTCCTTGAATTTAACCCTGCCAAATACAAAGTCATGAAGGTTGGGGAAGGGCAAAGAAGACTGCAGACAAAATATAGTTTAGATGGCCAAAGACTGCAAACCTCACTCAAGGAAAAAGATCTGGGGGTGAGTATAACACCGAGCATATCTCCTGAGGCGCACATCAATCAGATAACTGCTGCAGCATACGGGCGCCTGGCAAACCTACGGATAGCGTTCCGATACCTCAGTAAGGATTCGTTCAAGACTCTGTATACCATTTACGTCAGGCCCATAGTGGAGTATGCAGCACCAGTTTGGAATCCACACCTAGTCAAGCACGTCAAGAAATTAGAGAAAGTGCAAAGGTTTGCAACAAGCCTAATCCCAGAGCTACGGGGATTGTCCTAAGAAGAAATGTTGAGGGAAATCGGTCTGACGACACTGGAGGACAATAGGTTCAGGGGAGACATGATAACGACATATAAAATACTGCGCAGAATGGACAAGGACAAACACGGGATGTTCCAGAGAAGAGACACAGACACAAGAGGTCACAATTGGAAGTTGAAGACTCAGATGAATCAAAGGGATGTTAGGAAGGATTTCTTCAGTCATAGAGTAGTCAGGCCGTGGAACAGCCTGGAAAGTGACGTAGTGGAGGCGGGAACCATACATAGTTTTAAGGCGAGGTATGATAAAGCTCATGGGGCAGGGAGAGAGAGGACCTAGTAGCAATCAGCGAAGAGGAGGGGCCAGGAGCTATGACTCGACCCCTGCAACCACAAATAGGTGAGTACAAATAGGTGAGTACACACACACACAAACACACACACACACACACACACAAGCACACACACAAACACACGCACACAAAAACACACATACACACACAAACACACACACACACACAAACACACACACACACACACACACAAGCACACACACAAACACACGCACACAAAAACACACAGACACACACAAACACACACACACACACAAACACAAATACACACACACACACACACACACACCGACATCTTAATAAGGAATCGTTCAGGACCCTGCACACCGTTTACGTTAGGCCCATATTGGAGTATGCGGCACCAGTTTGGAACCCACACCTAGCCAAGCATGTAAAGAAACTAGAGAAAGTGCAAAGGTTTGCAACAAGACTAGTCCCAGAGCTAAGAGGTATGTCCTACGAGGAGAGGTTAAGGGAAATCAACCTGACGACACTGGAGGACAGGAGAGATAGGGGGAACATGATAACGACATACAAAATATTGAGAGGAATTGACAAGGTGGACAAAGACAGGATGTTCCAGAGATGGGACACAGCAACAAGGGGACACAGTTAGAAGTTGAAGACACATATGAATCACAGGGATGTTAGGAAGTATTTCTTCAGCCACAGAATAGTCAGGAAGTGGAATAGTTTGGGAAGCGATGTAGTGGAGGCAGGATTCATACATAGCTTTAAGCAGGGGTACGATAAAGCTCACGGTTCAGGGAGAGTGACCTAGTAGCGACCAGTGAAGAGGCGGGGCCAGGAGCTTGGACTCGACCCCTGCAACCTCAACTAGGTGAGTACACACACACACAAACCAACACACAAACACACACAAACACACACACACATACACACACACACACACACACACATACACGCACACACACACACACAAACACACATACACACAAAAAAAAACACAAAAACACAAACACACACACACACAAACACACACAAACACACACAAACACCCACACACACCCACACACACACACACACACACCACACACACACACACACACACACACACACACAAGAAGGCGTTTGACACATTTCCACACAAGAGATTAGTGCAAAAGCTAGGGGAAACCAAGGGGGGATAACGGGGAAGGCACAAAAAAGGGAACGGGGAATATTTGCCCAAGGAAGAACAAGCGAGTCATGGTGTCAGAGTGGCCCCCCTGTGACCAGGGGGGTCCCACAGGGGAAAAAGCCCCTAGGCCCCAGTGCTTTTTCCCGGGTTTTTTGGTGAACCACATAGGGAAAAAGGAAAATAGACTCCGAAGTGTCCCTTTTTTGCAGATGACGTGAAGTTGTTTGAGAAAAAAATTCTTTTCATCGAAGACCAAGCAGAATTTCCCAAAAGGATCTGGACAGGTTTCCCAAACCGGGTTCCAAAATTGCTCCTGGAGTTCAACCCCCCCCCAAGGGCAAAGTCGGGCAGTTTGGGGGAAAGGGGCAAAGAAGATCGCAGACGGAGTACGCCTAGGGTAGCCAGAGACTAAAAAACCCCCCAAAAGGGAAAAAATTTTGGGGGGTGGTATAACACCAGGCACACCCTCCTGAAGCGCACATCAACCAAGTAACTGCTGAAAGCTTTAGGGGACGCCTAGCAAACCTAAAAACAGAAAATTCCGACATTTTTAAAAAGGGAATTTTTTTTCAGGCCCCTGACACAGTGTCCCTTTGGGCCCCCATTTTGGGGAGTATGCGGCACCATTTTTGGGACCCACACCTAGCCCAAGCATGAAAAAAGAAACAGAAAAAGGGGTGAAAAGGGTTTGCAACAAGACTATTCCCAGAGCTAAGGGGTTAATATCCTAGGGAAAAGGGGTTAAAGGGAAATCAACCTGACGACCCCTGGGGGACAGGAGAGATAGGGGGGAAACATAAATAACGACAAAAAATTTCGAGGGGAAATTTGGGACAAGGTGGACAAAGACAGGATTTTCCAGAGAGGGGCCCACAGCAACAGGGGGACACATTTAAAAGTTGAAGACACATAGGATCACAGGGATGTTAAAAAGTATTTTTTCAGCCCCCAGAGTAGTCAGGAAGGGGAATATTTTTGGGAAAAGCGATGTAGGGGGAAGAACCCCTTTTTAACACGTTTTTAAGCAGAGGTATGAAAAAGGGCTCATGGTTCAGGGAAAAAGTGACCAAAATAGCGACCAGTGAAGAGGCGGGGCCAGGAGTTTTGGAAATCGCCCCCCGAAAACCTTAACTAGCTGAATACACACACAAAACACACAAACACACACACCACACACACCCACACCACACACACACACACACAACACAAACAAAACACACACAAACACAAAACACACACAAACACACACACACACACACACACACACACAACAAAACACACACACGCTCAGGAGAGTGACCTAGTAGCGATCAGTGAAAGGCGGGCCAGGAGCTCGACTCGCCCCCGAAAACCTAAACCCAAGGTAGTAAAACTAGGTGAGTACACACACACACACACACCCCAAATAAAGGGCGTTTCCCTCATGACGAAACATTTGGGGAAACAGGATCCCCAAGAAAAACCCAAAAAACGATTGAAATACTGGGAAGAGTAAAGAGGGTTTTCCCTAGACAAGAAAAGAAAAAAAACAAACGAAAAGCAGCTGAGGGAGAGGAAAAAAAAAGCGAAAGGACTGGGAAAAAGAGAAAAGGGAAATGGCCAGCAGAGGTCAGTCAAGCAGAACAGAAAAACAAGGGCAACACACACACAACTATTCTCAGAACCATACAAACCCACACACCCTTCCCCAAAACACACTTAAAAATCCATACCCACACCCCACCCCAAAAACCGACTATAAATCCCACAGTATGCCCCCCAGGTCCTCCCACCCCCAGGCCCCCCAAACCACAGTGTTGGAAAGGAAAATGAAGGTAAGGTACACAAAAAGCTGATGGAATAACAAATAATGGGGGGGAGTGGCAAAGAAAAAGTTTAAAGAACATCACCGACATCAACTCTCCACAAAACCAAGCTTACAGGAAAGATAACAATGCCATCTTTCCAAAAGGGGGACCAAAACCTGAGGAAAACAGAGGGGAAAAGGGGGGTGAAGGAGTGGCGTTGCCCGATAAAAAATCGCTGGAATTTTTATGAAAACTGGAGAGAGGAAACAGCGGAGAAGAAAGTGATTTCATAGCGGAACACTCACCTGGAGGTCCCCCAAAGGGGGGTAATAGCATGATGAA
>NC_069425.1:20882626-20947626 GCF_026875155.1 Cherax quadricarinatus | reverse complement strand
ACTCATGTTGTTCACTTGTTTTATACAGTACCCATGTTGTTCACTTGTTTTATACAGTACCCATGTTGTTCACTTGTTTTATACAGTACCCATGTTGTTCACTTGTTTTATACAGTACCCATGTTGTTCACTTGTTTTATACAGTACCCATGTTGTTCACTTGTTTTATACAGTACCCATGTTGTTCACTTGTTTTATACAGTACCCATGTTGTTCACTTGTTTTATACAGTACCCATGTTGTTCACTTGTTTTATACAGTACCCATGTTGTTCACTTGTTTTATACAGTACCCATGTTGTTCACTTGTTTTATACAGTACCCATGTTGTTCACTTGTTTTATACAGTACCCATGTTGTTCACTTGTTTTATACAGTACCCATGTTGTTCACTTGTTTTATACAGTACCCATGTTGTTCACTTGTTTTATACAGTACCCATGTTGTTCACTTGTTTTATACAGTACCATGTTGTTCACTTGTTTTATACAGTACCCATGTTGTTCACTTGTTTTATACAGTACCCATGTTGTTCACTTGTTTTATACAGTACCCATGTTGTTCACTTGTTTTATACAGTACCCATGTTGTTCACTTGTTTTATACAGTACCCATGTTGTTCACTTGTTTTATACAGTACCCATGTTGTTCACTTGTTTTAAACGGAGTGAGGTTAGTAGGAAGGTCGGGTAGCGGTGGAATATTAACATTATTATTAACGCCATGAAACGCTAAGACTGCAAGAAATGGTGAAGGCTCGACCCTCCGTCTGGTGACGGTGAGTGTTGCTAAGGCGGTCGGTACTTGCCACACGCAGCAGACAACACTCAGCCCCATATATAGTAACAAAGAGTAACTGGCATTCCTTGTCGTCTGTCCCTTCTCCCTCCCCTACACCCTGAGTGAGAAACATGACGTATGCTTTATGTCAAGAGGATAACGACTACCTGTTGATGGTTACGGTGGTCCCGGCCCACGCGGGCCGCCTCCCAGACCCAGCGAGGTACAACCACAAGAACCACCTTGATTCACAATTATTTGGTGTAACTTTAAGTTCCTTCTAAAGAACTTCGTTGAAAAGGCATTCATTAAAGACGTTTGTCCGAAGACCGGGTTGTGCCTCTGGCCTCCCTGCTTTTCGCAGAATTTATTTTACACTTCCTCCCACAACTCTCCCTCCAGTAATTTGTTATTGTAGTGTCTAGATTTGTAACGTTCCCCTCTAATATTTTCCAGGAGTATTTCAAGGCAGGTGAAATTGCCGACCTAGAAAATGTACAGAGAACTTTCACGGCGCGCATAACGGAGATAAAACACCTCAATTACTGGGAGCGCTTGAGGTTTCTAAACCTGTATTCCCTGGAACGCAGGAGGGAGAGATACATGATTATATACACCTGGAAAATCCTAGAGGGACTAGTACCGAACTTGCACACGAAAATCACTCACTACGAAAGCAAAAGACTTGGCAGACGATGCACCATCCCCCCAATGAAAAGCAGGGGTGTCACTAGCACGTCAAGAGACCATACAATAAGTGTCAGGGGCCCGAGACTGTTCAACTGCCTCCCAGCACACATAAGGGGGATTACCAACAGACCCCTGGCAGTCTTCAAGCTGGCACTGGACAAGCACCTAAAGTCAGTTCCTGATCAGCCGGGCTGTGGCTCGTACGTTGGTTTGCGTGCAGCCAGCAGCAACAGCCTGGTTGATCAGGCGCTGATCCACCAGGAGGCCTGGTCACAGACCGGGCCGCGGGGGCGTTGACCCCCGAAACTCACTCCAGGTAAGGTATAATTCTCTTAGCTCCAGAGTACATTTCAAGTGCTTTGATAATTGGCAGTAAATGATCCCTACATTGTCCAGCTGTGAGCACATGACCTCAGAGCACATAAGATTTAAATAGGACCATCATTAGCCTCATTTCTCGTTTTGAAAGTTCTTGCCGTTTTTGATGAACATGGAGTTTTTGATTAACATGGATGGCATTTTCAAAATCAAACGAGGATAGGGTTACTTCATAAATTATGGGCATGTCATTGGTGGTTTAAATGTCACTCATGAAAAACTCGTTTGAATCAGTGTTCCAAAAGTGTGCAAAAGTTCATTTATTTCCTTATTGTCATCAGTGTATATTACATCTCTCTTAATTAAAGGTCCTGTACTGGATGAGGTTTTTGCCTTGGAAGAAGTATTTGGTATTTCTTTCTAATATAATTTCTGACTTCTTTTTCCTCCATTCCATTTCTCTCTCCTGGACTCTATATGAAGTAACTAATTTGTGTTCTATGTTCGCTATTTCTCTAGCCAGAATTTCCTTTTGTAAACTAGAGACTCTGCTGCCTTTCAGAATATCTGATATCCGTTTGAGAAGGTTAGGTTAAGGATCCCTAGCTTTACTGACAAGTTATTTACAGGTTAAGGATTCTCTCTATATATCTCTATCTCTATCTCTCTCTCTCTCTCTCACATTTGTATGTGTCTGGTGCACACTTCCAGCACCAATGAGCTCAGTCTCCCGAGGAACTGGTTTAGATCAGCGGTGGTCACATCATCGTCCAGCGTATCTCGTTAACGTCACTATTTATTTGGTCCCAATTGAAGTTCTTGTTGAAGTTGAATCTGTTGAATTCGCCTTCATGATTGATCGTGTTTTTCTAAGGCCACTGTGTATGCAGGTCAGAACCTCGAATATGTTTTGGTTTGAGATTGCAGTCTTCAACACCGCTGTCCCAGAGCTCGTCCTCATTGTTAGCAAATGTGAAGTCTGAGGCGTTTCCCAGTCTGGTCGGTTCGGCGATCAGCTAGCTGAAGGCGAATTTATTGCAAAGTTAAATAATTCTGTTGTGCGAAATTGTTCTTCCAAACTAGTCCAGGGAATTCTGTAATTTCAGTTTTGCTACAGTTTTCCACTTGAAGTGACTCAAATTAAAGTCTCCAAGCAGCAAGATATATGGGGCTGGGTTTGATAGGCTTTCAAGACATGGCTCCATCTCCAGTAACTTGTCCTTGAACTGCTGGGAAGTTGTATCCAGTAGTTTATGCACAAGCACAACCAGTGCTGATGATACTATGAGTGGCGTCCATCGAGGACACAGTGAACCTTCAAGCTGATAAAAACGACGTCTTCCATTGGGCCACAGACAACAGTATGATTTTCAGTGAGAAATTTCAGTTCCTCCGCCACGGAAGAATTGAGGAAATAAAGACTAAAACAAAGCAAACGACAAACTCGAATCTTTCAAGTGAGTGGAACTTCAGTGAGAGATTTGGGAATGACAATGTCAGAGAATCTCACATTTACTGATGACACTGTTACTATTGCTACCACCGGAAAATGATAGGTTGAATATCTATGATATTCAAAATAAGAGATGCCGACCCATTGATAACTTTCTTCAAGTCACTAACTCTATCAAGGCTAGAATATTGCTGTATACTAGCTGGCCGCTTCAAGGTAGGAGAAATTGTTTAGCTTGGTGATGTGTCAACACACAGGATAAATGACACTGGATAGCACTGTTATCATGACTATCTGACCACTCAGGATGAGTGGCACTGCCCGATACTATCTTTATCATTGCACGTTCACTTACGGAATGAGCAACACTGCCTAATACTATCTTTATGGCGGTATGTTCGCTCTTGGAATGAGTGGCACACTCCATTACTATATGATGATATATTCACTAAAAAACGAGTCGCACTAACACTCTCTAAGTCGGAATGTTCACTCGCAGGGTGAGTGGCACTGTCACTAAATTTATTTACTAGTGAACAATCGAAAGTTAGTTTGGCGGTGACATGTGTGAGTCTAATTTGCAACATCAGCATTTAGCGTGTCGTCGTGGATGCACTGAAAGACAAGCTAAATGTTGATGTGGTCTACACGGATTCTGCAAAAGAGTTCGAGGAGTGCGACCACGGTGTACTTGTGTACAATATGCAAGCTAAAAAAAATAACTGGAAAAAGTGGGCAGATGGATATTTAGCTTCTTAACAAATGGAACCCAGAGAAACAGTAGTAAACAGAGTAGTAGTAAACAAAGTGAAGTCGGAGGCAGCCACAGTTAAAAGATCTGTTCCTCAAAGTACGGTATTCGCTCCACTTCTGTTTCTCATTCCTATATTTGACAGTGACAAGGACATACATCATAGTACCATAACATCCTTCGCTGACAACGCCAGAATCTCTTATGAGGGTAGCGTCTGTAGAATACGCAACAAATTTTCAGGCTTCAGTCTTCCAGCGAACCTCAGACAACAGTACTATGATTAACGTGGACAAAATTCAAATGCTCCGCTATGGAAGAATGGAGAAAATAAAACTTAAATAAAGTACAGGGCAAACCTAAATCGAAAGTCCCATGTGCGAGACTTATAAGTAATGTCGGAAGAACTCACATTCAACTATCACAATAATGCTGTCATTGCTACTGCAAGGAAAAATAATGGGATGAATAACCAGAGCTTTCAAGACAAGAGATGCTGAGCCAGTGATGATATTCTTCAGGTCACTTGTTCTCTCCAGGCTGGAATACTGCTGCATACTGACAGTCCCTTCTCAAAACAGGTGAAACTGCTGAGCTAGAAAAAGTACAGAGAACAATCATTGCTCGTATACACTCAAACATCTTAACTACTGAGAACGCTTAAGTCCCTTCAACTGTATTCCTTGGAACGTAGTGAGAAAGGTACATAGTAATTTACACCTGAAAAATCCTGGAGGGACTGGTGCCAATCCTAAACACCGAAATCACTCCGCATGACAAAAGAGGAGAGACTTGGTAGACGGTTCAAAAAAACTTCAGTAAAAAGCAGGAGAGCGACGAGAACGCTAAAAAAGAACACGATGAGTGTCAAGAGGTCCCCGACTTTTTAACGTCCTCTCTTCATGTAAATGAGGAATTACCAACAAACCTTTGGAGGTTTTCAAGAGAAACTGGATAAGTTCCTCAAATCAGTGCCTGACTTGTCTGGCTGTGGTCAGTACACGGGATTGAATGTGGCCAGCAATAACAGCCTGTTTGATCAAGCCTTGATCCTCAAGGGGGCCTGGTCTTGGACCGGGCAGCGGGGGCGTTGACCCTCGGAAACGTCCTTCAGGTATCCTTCCCGTATGGCCAGCCTTCCCGTGAAGGGTCTACAAAATTGTGAAAAAGACGTTGTTTGTAATATGTTTGGGGCAACATAACTGTGATAAACATAGTCCCTAACACCTCATGTTTGTATCGACACAACCCTAATAAACAGCGCCCACAACACTGCATTTTTGGACCAATACAACTGTGAAAAAAGTCATCTATAACAAATGCCTGGGCCATCACAAGGGATAAAACATAGTTTAGAACATCGCACATTTCAACAAGTGCGCAAACACACTGTACATACCACATGGACCAACACAATTCTAGTAACACCGCATGCTTGTAATCACCACAATTTAAATAAACATCGCAGGAACGTATATATGTGCATGTGACTGCAGAACAGATAGCAAACATATCACTGAAGCACTGTTAACATGGTCTGTATATCTAATGTTCAGAACACTCCATCACTGTCAAGATCACCTGCCACCGACACCACACTGAAGCATGGCCTTTACTCAGGTCATCGGTGTCTCACATGTCTAGGGTCATACTGAGGTCAAGTTTCACAGCCTCCTCATCTCCGTGCATCACTCATCCTCCTCACAACAACAACAAGCGCTTCAAAGAACTTTCGGAGATGTCACTGATGTTTCCAACTTTAAAATTTGAAGGTGTGAGGATGATTCCTGAGCAACCCTGAGTCCACTCCATTCGACATCTTGTTACATAATTTATTATGTTCACGACAGTGAAATCTCAGTTTATACTATATGAAAACAGCATTAAAAAGGCAGAGATTTCAACTTCCGTTGTGAAAAAAAAACAGAATAAATATTTCCAGGTGCAAGGAATGTCCAAGAGACACACTGAGGTTCAAGTGAAGGTGGTGTCCACTGAGACACACACACACACTGATGACACAAGACGTTGGATCATCCCGCTGAACTTCATGGAGGCAGCGCGTGTTGGAGCCACGCCGGGAGAATGCTGACTGACGCACGCCCTCAGTCGCGCCCCCACGCCCAGCCGCGGGACACTGCAGCAAGGAGGAAGGGAGGAGCAGAGAAGGGAGACACGATGGATGATGCTAGTCGAGTTTTTATATGATGAGGTGATGGTAGGGAGAGAGGGGAGGACCTTAGCCTCCTGTCTGTACTCGTAATCCCCTCATCTCTCTTCATTCCTCCCTTCCTGCCCTTTTTTTCCTTCCCCTCACACACCAAGCATATCACCGGAGGTGCACACCAACTGAATAACTGCGGAGGCGTATGCGTCTGACAAACTTAATTTTACAAATGGCATTGTGAATGTGATAATGGTATACAATACTGACATGTTGATGAGTAAGAGACATGTGCAACAGTTAGGTATCTTCATTCTGCTCCAGAGTCTAGAACACTGCTCCAGACTATGGAGCAAAACTCTTCTCCAGGCTGAGGGACTGACCACCTTAAAATACATCTTCAAGGGTGATGTCCGGATCACGTCGTCTTTACTTCTCTACTGCTCCTGCCACCTCTTTACTCGACTGAAGACGCCTACTGTGTAGGCGAAACGTTTCAGAATAAAGATACCTAACTGTTGCACATGTGTCTTACTTACCATAAATGTCATTCAGGTACCCAAGCTAAGTTATTATAAACCTTGGTAATAAATACCGACAAATTGGTTTGCAGACACGTAAGCAAACACTAGGATATATTTATCAGAAAAAGTTTCGGTCCTGTGTGTTAGAAGTGATGAAAGTTCCAGGACCGAAACGTTTTCTAATAAATACGCCCCAGTGTTTGCTCACGTGTCTTTCTAAACGTAAACACAATAAATACACATATCAAACCTACCACAGACAGCACCAACACCAGCACAGTCCTCACCTGGGAAGACTTGACCAGACACTCCAGAAATTTGTCAGGAGACTAGTTCATGAGCCAAGAGGAAAGACCTACGAGGACAGATAAAGAGAACAAAATATCGCGACACTTAAGGAAAGGAGAGCCAGTGAAATACTGTTACGAAGCACAAGACAGAGTATTCGATAGGCAGGCATAGGAAAGATTTGTGAGAAGACGGGACCGGTGACAAGGCAGCACAGGTGGAAGTTAGGCCACGGGAATGACAAAGAATTTCTTCACTTTGAGGTTAGCTAAGAACTGTAACAAATGTAGATGGCTCCCAATCTAGATAAGGAGCAGGTGGAAGGAGAATCAATAAATGGTTTATAGGAAATTGAGTCCATGAGGCTAGCAAGAGGGTGTTGTCGTTCGTGAATAGTTCGTGAGATCTAAACCTTGTAAACACGAGAGGGTGAGTACACACACTAAGAGATGGTGCCGCTGATGGCCCACCTTCAACCCCAAAATAAACTGACGGACATACCAGCATGACACGTGTGTGACCCCACCCACTGCCACCACCACGTATGACCCAACCCACTGCCACCACCACGTGTGACCCCACCCACAACCACCATGTGTGACCCCACCCAGGGCCACGTGTGACCCCACCCACTACAACCATGTGTGACCCAACCCACTGCCACCACCACGTGTGACCCCACCCACTATCACCACAACGTGTGACCCCACCCACTGCCACCACCACGTGTGACCCCACCCACTGTCACCACAACGTGTGGCCTCACCCACTGCCACCACGTGTGACCCCACCCACTGTCAACACAACATGTGACCCCACCCCATGTCACCACAACGTGTGACCCCACCCACTGTCACCACGTGTGACCCCACCCACTGCCACCACCACGTGTGACCCCACCCACTGTCACCACAACGTGTGGCCTCACCCACTGCCACCACGTGTGACCCCACCCACTGTCGCCACAACGTGTGACCCCACCCCATGTCACCACAACGTGTGAGCCCACCCACTGTCACCACGTGTGACCCCACCCACTGCCACCACCACGTGTGACCCCACCCACTGCCACCACCACGTGTCACCCCACCCACTACCACTACGTGTGATCCCACTGCCACAACCACGTGTGACCCCACTGCTACGTGTGACCCCATCCACTACTACCACCACGGTGACCCTGCCCACTGCCACTACTACCACCCCACGCCTGCTCGGCCTCACGCCCACCCCACGCCTGCTTAGCATCACGCCCAACCCACGCCTGCTCAGCCTCACGCCCACCCCACGCCTGCTCGGCCCCACACCCACCCCACGCCTGCTCGACCCCACGCCCACCCCACGCCTGCTCGGCCTCACGCCCACCCCACGCCTGCTCGGCCTCAAACCCACCCCACGCCTGTTCGGCCTCACGCCCACCCCACGCCTGCTCGGCCTCACGCCCACCACACGCCTGCTCGGCCTCACGCCCACCACGCGCCTGCTCGGCCTCACGCCCACCACACGCCTGCTCGGCCTTACGCCCACCCCACGCCTGCTCGGCCTCACGCCCACCCCACGTCTCCTCGGCCTCACGCCCACCACACGCCTGCTCGGCCTCACGCCCACCCCACGCCTGCTCAGCCTCACGCCCACCCCACGCCTCGGCCTCACGCCCACCCCAAGCCTGCTCAGCCTCACACCACCCCACGCCTGCTCAGCCTCACACCAACCCCACGCCTGCTCAGCCTCACACCCACCCCACGCCTGCTCAGCCTCACACCCACACCACGCCTGCTCAGCCTCACACCCACCCCACGCCTGCTTGGCCTCACACCCACCCCACGCCTGCTTGGCCTCACGCCCACCCCACGCCTGCTCAGCCTCACGCCCACCCCACGCCTGCTCAGCCTCACACCCATCCCACGCCTGCTTGGCCTCACACCCATCCCACGCCTGCTTGGCCTCACGCCCACCCCACGCTTGCTCAGCCTCACGCCCACCCCACGCCTGCTTGGCCTCACGCCCACCCCACGCCTGCTCAGCCTCACGCCCACCCCACGCCTGCTCAGCCTCACGCTCACCCCACGCCTGCTCAGCCTCACGCCCACCCCACGCCTGCTCAGCCTCACGCCCACCCCACGCCTGCTCAGCCTCACGCCCACCCCACGCCTGCTCAGCCTCACGCCCGCCCCACGCCTGCTCAGCCTCACACACACCCCACGCCTGCTCAGCCTCACACCCACCCCACGCCTGCTCAGCCTCACGCCCGCCCCACGCCTGCTCAGCCTCACACCCACCCCACGCCTGCTTGGCCTCACGCCCACCCCACGCCTGCTCAGCCTCACGCCCACCCCACGCCTGCTCAGCCTCACGCCCACCCCACGCCTGCTTGGCCTCACGCCCACCCCACGCCTGCTCAGCCTCACGCCCACCCCACGCCTGCTCAGCCTCACGCCCACCCCACGCCTGCTCAGCCTCACGCCCGCCCCACGCCTGCTCAGCCTCTCACACACCCCAGGCCTGCTCAGCCTCACACCCACCCCACGCCTGCTTGGCCTCACGCCCACCCCACCCACGCCTGCTCAACCTCACGCCCACCCCACGCCTGCTCAGCCTCACGCCCACCACAGAAAGAAAAATAAGAGAGACGCAGAGGGACGTGAAAATTACTGAGGTAAGTCAAGTAAAAAACTAGAAGAGTTGACACTGCCGCCATGTTTGTGTTGACGCTAATTACACGTTACCTTGATACTCGTGTGTGACGCACACCACCACGTGTGTGACGCACACCACCACGTGTGTGACGCACACCACCACGTGTGTGACGCGCCCGCACGTGTGTGTGACGCACACCACCACGTGTGTGACGCCCGCCACCACGTGTGTGACGCACACCACCACGTGTGTGACGCACCAGCACGTGTGTGACGCCCGCCCGCATGTGTGACGAACAGCACGTGACGCACACAAACATGTGTGCACGTGTGTGACGCACACCAGCACGTGTGTGACGCACACCAGCACGTGTGTGTGGGACGCACACCATCACGTGTGTGTGACGCACACCAGCACTTGTGTGACGCACACCCGCATGTGTGACGCACAGCACGTGACGCACACAAACATGTGTGCACGTGTGACGCACACCAGGATGTGTGACGCACACCAGCACGTGTGACGCATACCAGCACGTCTGTGTGACGCGCACCAAGACACGTGTGACGCACCCCAACACGTGCGTGACGTGCACCAGCACGTGTGTGACGCACGCCAGCACGTGTGTGACACGCACCGGGACGTGTGTGACCCCCAGCACGTGTGACGCACACCAGCACGTGTGACGAACCCCAAGCGCGTGTGACGCACACCAGCACGTGTGTTACAAATCCCTACCACGTGTGTGACGCACACCAACACGTGCGGCGTACACCCTCACATGTGTGACGCACACCAACACGTGTGTCATGAACCCCCAGCACGTGTGTGACACCCACAGCACCTGTGTGATGAATCCCTAGCACGTGTGCGACGCCCCCAGCACGTGTGTGATACACACCAGCACGTGTGTGATACACACCAGCACGTGTGTGATGAACCCCTAGCACGTGTGTGACGCCCCCAGCACGTGTGTGATACACACCAGCACGTGTATGACGCACACCAGCACGTGTGTGACGAACCCTAGCACGTGTGTGTCGAACCATTAACACGTGTGTGACGCACACCAGCACGTGTGTGACAAACCCCTAGCACGTGCGTGACTGTCCCAGCACATGTGTGAACCCCTAGCATGTGTGTGACTTACACCAGCGTGTGTGTGTGATGAACCCCTAGCACGTGTGTGACGCCCCCAGCACGTGCGTGACACACACCAGCACGTGAGACGCACCCCAGCACGTGTGACGCACACCAGCATGTGTGACGCACTCCTACAAGGCTACCAGGGAGACCAGGACAGAGTGGCAGGGAGAGTGACAGGGAAAGGCTGGTCTTGGCAGGGAGAGTGACAGGGAAAGGCTGGTCCTGGCAGGGAAAGGCTGGTCTTGGCAGGGAGAGTGACGGGAATGCTGGTCTTGGCAGGGAGAGTGATAGGGAAAGTTTGGTCTTGGCAGAGAGAGTGACAGGGGAACGCTGGTCTTGGCAGGGAGTGACAGGGGAAGGCTAGTCTTGGCATGGAGAGTGACAGGGGAAGGCTGGTATTGGCAGGGAGAGTGACACGGGAAGGCTGGTCTTGGCAGGGAATGACAAGGGAAGGCTGGTCTTGGCAGGGAGAGTGACAGGGAAAGGCTGGTCTAGGCAGGGAGTGACAGGGGAAGGCTGGTCTTGGCAGGGAGTGACAGGGGAAGGCTGGTCTTGGCAGGGAGTGGCAGGGGAAGGCTGGTCTTGACAGGAAGTGACAGGGGAAGGTTGGTCTTGGCAGGGAGAGTGACAGGGGAAGGCTGGTCTTGGCAGGGAGAGTGACAGGGGAAGGCTGGTCTTAACAGGGAGTGACAGGGAAAGGCTGGTCTTGGCAGGAGTGACAGGGGAAGGCTGGTCTTGGCAGGGAGTGACAGGGGAAGGCTGGTCTTGACAGGGAGTGACAGGGGAAGGCTGGTCTTGGCAGGGAGAGTGACAGGGGAAGGCTGGTCTTGGCAGGGAGAGTGACAGGGGAAGGCTGGTCTTGGCAGGGAGTGACAGGGGAAGGCTGGTCTTGGCAGGGAGTGACAAGGGAAGGCTGGTCTTGGCAGGGAGAGTGACAGGGAAAGGCTGATCTTGGCAGGGAGAGTGACAGGGAAAGGCTGGTCTTGGCAGGGAGAGTGACAGGGAAAGGCTGGTCTTGGCAGGGAGTGACAGGGGAAGGCTGCACTTGGCAGGGAGAGTGACAGGGGAAAGCTGGTCTTGGCATGGGGAGTGACAGGGGAAGGCTGGTCTTGGCAAGGAGTGACGGGAAGGCTGGTCTTGGCAGGGAGAGTGACAGGGGAAGACTGGTCATGGCGGGAAGTAACAAAGAAAGGCTGGTCTTGGCAGGGAGAGTGACAGGGGAAGGCTGGTCTTGAAAGGGAGAGTGACAGGGGAAGGCTGGTCTTGACAGGGGAAGGCTGGTCTTGAAAGGGAGAGTGACAGGGTAAAGCTGGGCTTGGCATAGGTAGTGACAGGGGAAGGCTGGTCTTGGCAAGGAGTGACAGGGAAAGGCTGGTCTTGGCAGGGAGAGTGACAGGGGAAGGCTGGTCTTCGCAGGGAGTGACAGGGGAAGTCTGGTCTTGGCAGGGAGTGACAGGGAAGGCTGGTCTACGCAGGGAGTGACAGGGGAAAGCTGGTCTTGACAGGGAGTGACAGGGGAAGGCTGGTCTTGACAAGGAGTGACAGGGGAAGGCTGGTCTTGGCAGGGAGTGACAGGGGAAGGCTGGTTTTGGCAGGGAGTGACAGGGGAAGGCTGGTCTTGGCAGGGAGTGACAGGGGAAGGCTGGTCTTGACAGGGAGTGACAGGGGAAGGCTGGTCTTGGCAGGGAGAGTGACAGGGGAAATCTGGTCTTGGCAGGGAGAGTGACAGGGGAAGGCTGGTCTTGGCAGGGAGTGACAGGGGAAGGCTGGTCTTGGCAGGAGTGACAGGGGAAGGCTGGTCTTGGCAGGGAGTGACAGGGGAAGGCTGGTCTTGACAGGGAGTGACAGGGGAAGGCTGGTCTTGGCAGGGAGAGTGACAGGGGAAGGCTGGTCTTGGCAGGGAGAGTGACAGGGGAAGGCTGGTCTTGGCAGGGAGAGTGACAGGGGAAGGGCTGGTCTTGGCAGGGAGTGACAGGGGAAGGCTGGTCTTGACAGGGAGTGACAGGGGAAGGCTGGTCTTGGCAGAGAAAGTGACAGGGGAAGGCTGGTCTTGGCAGGGAGAGTGACAGGGGAAGGCTGGTCTTGGCAGGGAGAGTGACAGGGGAAGGCTGGTCTTGGCAGGGAGTGACAGGGGAAGGCTGGTCTTGGCATGGAGAGTGACAGGGAAAGGCTGGTCTTGGCAGGGAGAGTGACAGGGAAAGGCTGGTCTTGGCAGGGAGAGTGACAGGGGAAGGCTGGACTTGGCAGGGAGAGTGACAGGGGAAAGCTTGTCTTGGCATGGGGAGTGACAGGGGAAGGCTGGTCTTGGCAAGGAGTGACAGGGGAAGGCTGGTCTTGGCAGGGAGAGTGACAAGGGAAGGCTGGTCTTGAAAGGGAGAGTGACAGGGGAAGGCTGGTCTTGACAGAGGAAGGCTGGTCTTGAAAGGGAGAGTGACAGGGGAAAGCTGGTCTTGGCATAGGGAGTGACAGGGGAAGGCTGGTCTTGGCAAGGAGTGACAGGGGAAGGCTGGTCTTCGCAGGGAGTGACAAGGGAAGGCTGGTCTTGGCAGGGAGTGACAGGGGAAGGCTGGTCTTGACAGGGAGTGACAGGGGAAAGCTGGTCTTGACAGGGAGTGACAGGGGAAGGCTGGTCTTGGCAGGGAGTGACAGGGGAAGGCTGGTCTTGGCAGGGAGAGTGAAGAAGAAGCTGATAAGAACAAAGGAAGTGCCACAAAAACAAAAGAACAGAGAAGACGGATACAACAAATAGCTCGGGAGCTGTTTTATATACACTTACAACCTTCACTTGTTTCCTGTGAGGAAGTACCAAGCCCGTCAGTGCACACACCACCACCGACAGTACTCGTGATCTCTCTCACTAACACGTGCTCTCTCACACACGTGCTCTCACTACACGTGCTCTCTCGCACCCGTGATCTCTCTCACTATACGTGCTCTCTCTCACACACGTGCTCTCTCTCACTACTACACGTGGATCTATCACTACACGTGCCCCTCACTAACGTGCTACACTCACAACACGTGCTCTCTCACTACACGTGCTCTCTCACTACACGTGCTCTCAATACACGTGCTCTCAATACACGTGCTCTCTCACTACACGTGCTCTCTCACTACACGTGCTCTCTCACTACACGTGCTCTCTGTCACTACACGTGCTCTCTCACTACACGTGCTCTCTCTCACTACACGTGCTCTCTCTCACTACACGTGCTCTTTCACTACATCTACACGTGCTCTCTCACTACACGTGCTCTCTCTCACTACACGTGCTCTCTCACTACACGTGCTCTCTCACTACACGTGCTCTGTCACTACACGTGCTCTCTCACAACACAGCCAGTCACTACACGGCTACTCTCACTACACGTGCTCTCCTCACTACACGTGCTCTCTCACTACACTGCTCTCTCACTCTCACTACAACGTGCCTCTCTCACTACACGTGCACTCTCACTACACGTGCTCTCATCACTACAAACGACTCTCTCACTACACGTGCTCTCTCATTTACACGTTCTCTCTCACTACAAACGTGCTCTCTCTCACCTACACGTGCTCTCTCACTACACGTGCTCTCTCTACTACCGTTCTCTCTGTCCTACACGCGCTCTCCTCACTACACTGCTCTCACTACACGAGCTCTCTCACTAACACGTGCCTTTGTCACTACACGTGCACTCTCACTACCACGTGCTCTCTCTCACGTACACTGCTCATCGTCATTACACGTGCTCTCACTACACGTGCTCTCAGTCATTATTACACGTGCTCTCATCACACAACGTGCTCTCTCTCACTACACGTGCTCTCACACTACACGAGCTCTCATGGTCACTACACGTGCTCTCTCACTACACGTGCTCTCGTCTCACTACACGTGCCCCTCACTACACTGCACTCACTACACGTGCTCTCACTACACGTGCTCTCTCATTAACACTGCTAACTCACTACACGTGCAGTCTCTCACTACACGTGGCTTCTCTCACTACACGTGCTCTCTCACTACACTGCTCTCGTCACTACACGTGCTCTCTCACATACACGTGCTCCTCTCTCACTAAACGTGCTCTCTCACTACACGTGCTCTCTCTCACTACACGTGCTCTCTCACTACACGTGCTCTCTCACTACACGTGCTCTCTCATTACACGTGCTCTCACTACACGTGCTCTTCTCTCACTACACGAGCTCTCTCATTACACGTGCTCTCTCACTACACGGCTCTCTCTCATACCGTTGCTCTCTCTCGCTACAAACGTGTTCTCTCACTACACGTGCTCTCAATACACGTGCTCTGACTTACACGTGCTCTCTGCACTACTCGTGCTTCTCACTATCACGTGCTCTCACTACACGTGCTCTCACTACACGTGCTCTCATTACACGTGCTCTCTCACTACACGTGCTCTCACTACACGTGCTCCTCTCACATACACGTGCTCTCTTCCCTATCACGTGCTCTCTCACACACTGTGCTCTAGTCACTAGTCGTGCTCTGTCATTACAACGAGCTCTCTCACTACACGTGCTCACCTCACATACACTGCTCTCTCACTACACGGCTCTCACAACACGTGCTCTCACTACACGTGTCTCCCACTACACGTGCTCTCACTACACGCTCCCGTCCCTAACTACACGTGGCTCTCACTTACACGTGCTCTCTCACTACACGTGCTCTCACTACCTGCTCTCTCCACTACAACGTGCTCTCATCGCTACACGTGCCTTCTCACTACAACGTGCTCTCTCACTACACATGCTCACACTACTCGTGCTCTCGTCACTACACGTGCTCTCACTATCTCACTACACGTGCTCCTCACACACGTGCTCTCTCACTACCGTGCCTCACTACACGTGCCTCACTACACGTGCTCTCACTACACTTGCTCTCACTACACTTGCTCCATCTCCTCAACTACACTGCTCTCACTACACGTGCTCTCTCACTACACGTGCTCTCACACTACACGTGCTCTCACTACACGTGCTCTCTCACTACACGTGCTCTCACTACACGTGCTCTCTCACTACACGTGCTCTCACTACACGTGCTCTCTCACTACACGTGGCTCGTCCTCTCACGACACGTGCTCTGTCACTACACGTGCTCTCTCACTACACGTGCTCTCTTCACATACACGTGCTCTTTCACTACAACGTTATGCTCTCACTACACGTGGCTCTCTCATTACAACGTGCTCTCTGGCACTTACACGTGCTCCCCTCACTACACGTGCTCTCTCACTACCAACGTGCTCTCCTCACTACACTGCTCTCTTCCACTACACGTCTCTTCACTACACGTGCTCTCACTACACGTGCTCTCTCACTACAGACACGTGCTTCCTCTGTCACAACACGTGCTCTCTCACACACGGTGCTCTCTCTCACTACACGTGCTCTCTCATTAAAGGACAGTGCTCTCGCTACACGTCTCTCTCATTACACGTGGCTCTCCACTACACCGTCTCTCTCTCACGTACACTGCTTTCTCTCACTACACGTGCTCTCTGTCACTACAACGGTGCCTCTCACTACAACGTGCAATCTCTTCACAACGGACGTGCTCTCCTCTCACTACAACGGCTCTTCTCGCTACACACGTGCTCTCACTACACGGGCCTCACAACACGTGCTCGCTCTCACTGTACACGTGCATCTCTCACTCCACGTGCTCTCCACTACAAACGTGCTCTCACTACAACGAGCTCTCTGTCACTACACGTGCTCACTCACACAACAACGTGCTCTCTCTCACTCCACGTGCTCTCTCACTAACACGTGCTCTCCTCAACTTCACTGCTCTCTCATATGGAAACCGTGCTATCACACACGAGCTCTCTCACTAAACGTGCTCTCTCCTACACGTGCTCTCTCACTACACGTGCTCTCTCTCACTACACGTGTTCTCTCTCTACACGTGCGTCTCACTACACGTGCTCTCACTTACACGTGCTCTCTCACTACACACGTGCTCTCTCACCACAACGTGCTCTCATCACTAACTACACGTGATCATCACTACACGTGCCCTCGATTACCTGTGCTCTCTCACTACTCGTGCTCTCCCTACACGTCCTCTCCTCACTACACGTGCTCTCTCACTACACGATGCTCTCTCACTACAGACGTGCTCTTCCACTATACGTTGCTCTTCACTACACGTGCGCACTCACTACACGTGCTCTCTCTCACTACACGTTGCTAGCTCACGTACACGTGCTCTCTCACTACACGTGCTCTCACTACACGTGCTCTCACTACACGTGCTCTCTCACTACACGTGTCTCTCACTACACGTGCTCTCTGTCACTACACGTGCTCTCTCACTACACGTGCTCTCTCACTACACGTGCTCTCTCGCTACAACGGCCGCTCACACACGTGCTCTCTCACTTACACGTGCTCTCACTACAACTGCTCTCTCACTACACGTGCTCTCCACTACACGTGCTCTCTCACTACACGTGCTCTCTCACTACACGTGCTCTTCACTTACACGTGCTCTCACTACCTGCTCTCACTACAACGTGCTCACTCACTACAACGTGCTCTCACTACACGTGCTCTCTCACTTACAACGTGCTCTCACTACACGCTTCCTCTCACTAACACGTGCCTCACTCACTACTCCCTCCACTACACGGGCTCTCTCTCTACACGTGCTCTCTCACTACACGTGCTCTCTCACTCTACACGTGCTCTTCAACTACACGTGCTCTCTCACTACAAACTTGGCTCTCACCTACACGTGCTACTCTCACTAACAACGTGCTTTTCACTACACGTGTTCTCTCACTGGAACTACACGTGCTCTCCATACACGTGCTCTCTCACTACACGTCTCCACTACACGTGCTCTCTCACAACACGTGCTCTCACGTACACGGCTCTCCCTACAACTTGCTTCATCACTACACGTGCTCCTCACTACACGGCTCTCTCACTACACGTGCTCACACTACACGTGCTCGTCATTACCGTGCTCTCACAACACGCGCTCTCACTCACGTGCTCTCACTTACTGACATACAGCAGCACTAACATAGGAATATTAATAAGAGTAAAATAATGCTTATTGTCACTAACAATCAAGATGTTACCGAGACGGAGGAGGAATTCCCAAGACACCCCTGGTTGTCTTTAAGACACCCCTGGTTGTCTTTAAGACACCCCTGGTTGTCTTTAAGACACCCCTGGTTGTCTTTAAGACACCCCTGGTTGTCTTAAGACACCCCTGGTGTCTTTAAGACAACCCCTATGTTGTCTTTACAAGACACCCCTGGTTGTCTTAAGACACACCCCTGGTTGACTTTAAGACACCCCTGGTTGTCTTTTAAGACACCCTGGTTGTCCTTTAAGACACCCCTGTTGTCTTAAGACACCCCAGGTTGTCTTTAAGACACACCTGGTTTTTCTTAAGACACCCCTGGTGTCTTTAAGACACCCCTGGTTGTCTTTAATGACACCCTGGTTAGACACCCCTTGTTGTCATTTAAGACACCCTGGTTGTCTTTAACACACCCCTGGTTGTCTTTAAGACACCTCTGGTTGTCTTTAAGACACCTCCTGGTTATGACACCCCTGTTGTCCCTTTAAGACACCCCCTGGTTAGACAACCCCTGGTTGTCCTTCAAGACACCCCTGGTTAGACAACCAACCCCTGGTTGTCTTTAAGACACCCCTTGTTGTCTTTTAAAAGACACCTACTGGTTGTCCTTTAAGACACCCCTGGTGTCTTAACACCCCTGTTTGTCATTAAAACACACCCTGGTTTGTCTTTAAGACACCCATGTTAGAACACCCCTGTTGTCTTTAAGACACCACTGGTTGTCTTAAAGACACCCCTGGTTTGTCTTTAACACACCCCTGGTTGTCTTAAGACACCACTGGTATCTTTAACACACCCCTGGATGTCTTTAACACACCCCTGTTGTCTTAAAAACCATTAACCCCCTGTTGTCTTTAAGACACCCCTGGTTGTCTTTAAGACACCACTGGTTGTCTTTAAGGACACCCTGGTTGTCCTTTAAGCACCCCTGGTGTGTCTTTAAGACACCCCTGGTTGTCCTTTACAGACACCCCTGGGTTGTCTTTAAGACACCCCTGGTTGTCATTTAAGGACACTCCATGGTTTGTCTATAAGACACCACTGTTTGTTCATTAAGGACACCCCTGGTTGTCTCTAAGGACACCCCTGGGGTTTTTTGTCTTTAAGAACACCCCTGGGTTCTTTATGACACCCCTGGTCGTCCTTTAGACACCCCTGTTGTCTTTAGGACACCCATGGTTTGCCTTCCAGATACCCCGTACGTCTTCAACACACCCCTGGTTGTCTTCAACACACCCCTGGTTGGGCTTCAAACCCATCCCTGGTCATCATCAACACACCCCCTTGTCTCAACACACCCCTGGTCGTCTTCACACACCCTGGTCGTCTTCAACACAATCCCCTGGTCGTCACATCCACGACATGTACGGGTCAGAAACCACTCACCATGTCAGTGCACACACCACCACCACGACAGTACTGGTCAGAACCACTCACCATGTCAGTGCACACACCACCATCACGACAGTACTGGTCAGAACCACTCACCATGTCAGTGCACACACCACCACCACGACAGTACTGGTCAGAACCACTCACCATGTCAGTGCACACACCACCATCACGACAGTACTGGTCAGTACCACTCACCATGTCAGTGCACACACCACCATCACGACAGTACTGGTCAGTACCACTCACCATGTCAGTGCACACACCACCACCCCCACGACAGTACTGGTCAGAACCACTCACCAGTCAGTGCACACGACAACCCAACGCGACAGTAAATGGTCAGAACCACTCACCATGTCAGTGCACACACCACCATCACGACAGTACTGGTCAGTACCACTCACCATGTCAGTGCACACACCACCACCACGACAGTACTGGTCAGTACCACTCACCATGTCAGGTGCACTCACACACCATCACGGGACAGTACTGGTCAGTAACCACTCACCAGGTCCGTGCACACACCACCACCACGACAGTACTGGACATAACTCACTCACCATAGTCAGTGCACACACCACCACCACGCCAGTACGGGTCAGAACCACTACCAGGTCAGGCACACACACCACCACCACGACAGTACTGGCAGAACCACTCACCATGGTCATGCACGACACCACCAACCACGACAGTACTGGTCAGCAACCAACTCACCATGTGCTCTCCTCAATACAACAAGCTCGAATCACTACTCGTGCTCTCTCACAACACGTGCTCTCTCCACCTCTCTCACTACACATGCTCCTCACTACACGTGCTCCTCTCTCCACTACACATGCTCTCTCACTACCAAACTGCTCTCCCTTCACACAACTCTTCACTACCACGTGCTCTCTCATACACGTTCTCTCTCTCATCTACAAGTGGCTCTCTCTCACTACACGTGCTCTCTCTCTACACTTTCTCTCTCACTACAGGTGCTCTCACTACAGGTGCTCTCACTACACGTGCTCTCTCTCACTACACGTTCTCTCTCTCACTACACGTGCTCTCTCACTACACGTGCTCCCTCTCACTACAGGTGCTCTCACTACACGTTCTCTCTCTCACTACACGTGCTCCCTCTCACTACAAGTGCTCTCTCTCACTACAAGTGCTCTCACTACACGTGCTCGCTCTCACTACAGGTGCTCTCACTACACGTGCTCTTTCACTACACGTGCTCTCTTACTACACGTTCTCTCACTACAAGTGCTCTCTCTCACTACACGTGTTATCTCACTACAAGTGCGCTCTCTCACTACACGTGCTCCCTCACTACAAGTGCTCTCTCTCACTACACGTGCTTTCTCACAAGTGCTCTCACTCACTACACGTGCTCTCTTTCACTACACGTGCGCTCTCTCACTACACGTGCTCTCTCTCACTACACGTGCTCTCTCTCACTATACGTGCTCTCTCACTACACGGCTCTCTTTCAATAACACGTTCTCATCTCTCACATAAGACGTGCTCTATCTCACTACACGTGCGCTCTTCCACTACAACGTCTCCTCTCCACAACACTGCTTCTCTTCCACAACACGTGCACTCACTACACGTTGCTCTGTCACTACAACGTGCTCTCTTTCACTACACGTGCGCTCTTTCACTCACATTGCTCTCTCCAGCTTAACGTGCTCTCTCGTCACTAAACCGTGCTTTCTTTCACTACACTGATCTCTCTCACTACAAGGTGCTCTCACTCACTACACGTGCTCTCTTCCACAGCACGTGCTCTCTCACACACACGTGCCTCTCTTGTCCCTACAACGTGCTCTCTTACACACGTGCTCCTTTCCACTACACGTGCTCTTTCAACTACAACGTGCTCTCTCTCACTGCACGTGCTCCTCTTTCACTAACCCTTGCTCTTCACTAACGTGCTTTCTCTCACAACACGTGCTCGCTCACATACACGTGCTCTCTCACTACACGTGCGCCTCCTCACTACACGTGCTCTCTCACTTCACGTGCTCCCTCTTCACTACAAAGTGCTCTCTCTCACTAACAACGTGCTCTCTCGCACTACAACGTGGGCTCCCATCTCACTACAACTAACGTGTTCCCTCTCACTACAAACAACCTGCTCCCTCTCACTACAACCTGCTCCCTCTCACATACAGCGTGCTCATCTCACTACAACGTGCTCTCCACTACACGTCTCTCCCACTCACCCCCCATCACAGACAAGTGCTCTCCTACACGTGCTCCGCTCTCACTACAACGTGCTCTCCACTACATGTGGCTCTCGACTACAACGTTCTCCCTCTCACTACTACACGTGCTCCCTCACTACAAGTGCACCTCACTACACGTGCTGCTCTCACTACACGTGAATCCCTCTCACTACAAGTGCTCTCTCTCACTACACTCCTGCTCCCCGCTCACTAAAGTGCTCTCCCTGGACTGCAAGTGCTCTCACACCACATGAGCTCTGCACTACACAAGCGCTCTCACTACACGTGATCTCTCTCACTAACTGCTCCTCTCGCACTACAACGTGCTCTCTCTCACTACAACACGGGCTCCCTCTCACTACAAAGTGCTCTCTCTCAATACACTGCTTCTTCACTACACGTGCCTCTCACTACACGTGCTCTCTCCTCACACACGTGCTCCCTTTCAATACACGTGCTCTCACTACAACCGAGCACTCTTTGACTAACACGAGCTCTCTCACTACACGTGCTCTCACACTACACGTTTATCTTGCACTACACGTGCTGTCTCTCACTACAAGTGCTCTCACTACACGTGCTCCCTCTCACTACACGTGCTCCCTCTCACTACAAGTGCTCTCTCTCACTACACGTCCTCTCTCACTGCAAGTGCTCTCACTACACATGATCTCTCACTACACGTGCTCTCTCACTACACGTGCTCTCTCACTACAGGTGCTCTCTCTCACTACACGTGCTCTGTCACTACACGTTCTCTCACTACACGTGCTCTCTCACTGCACGTGCTCTCTCACTACACGTGCTCTCACTATACGTTTCTCTACTCCCTCCAACGCTGCTCCTCAATATACTTGCTCACTACACGTGCTTTCTCTCACCACACGTGCTCTCTCAATACACGTGCCCTCTCACTACACGTGCTCTCACTACACGTGCTCTCACTACACGTGCTCTCTCCCTACACGTACTCTCCCTCACTACACGTGCTCTCACTACACGTGCTTTCTCTCACTACACGTGCTCTCTCACTACACGTGCTCTCTTACTAACGTGCTCTCACTACACGTGCTCTCTTACTACACGTGCTCTCACACAAACGGCCTCACTACACTGCTCTCCATCTCTACACGTGCTCTCTCACTACACGTACACTCACACTACACGTGCTCTCTCACTACACGTGCTCTCACTACACATGCTCTCTCACTACACGTGATCTCTCACTACACGTGATCTCTCACTACACGTGCTCTCTCACTACACGTGCTCGCTTCTCACTACACATGCCCTCTCACTTACACGTGCTCTCACTACACGAGCTCTCACTACACGTGCTCTCCTAACTACACCGTGCTCTCACTAACACTGCTCTCTCACTACACGGGAATCTCTCACAAAACCAAACGAGCGTCCTCACTACACGTGCTCTCTCACTAACACATCTCTCTCACTACACGTGCACTCCTTCACTACACTGCTCTCTCACAACACGTGCGCTCTCACTACACCGTGGATCTCTCACTACACGTGACTCTCACTATTACACGTGCTCTCTCACTACACTGCTCTCACATTACACATGCTCTCTCACAACACGTGCTCGCTCACCGCACGTCTCCTCCTCATACACGTTGCTCTCACATACACAGGCTCCTCTCACTACACGTGACCTCTCCTACACGTGCTCTCTCAACTGTACACATTGCTCCACTACACCTGCTCTCTCACTACACGTGCTCTCTCACTACACGTAATCTCCTCTCACTACACGTGCTCTCTCACTACACATGGCTCTCTCACAAACGTGGCTCTCTCACATACACGTTATCTCGAACTACACTATCACTCACTACACGTGCTTCTCACTACACGTGCTCTCTCCCTACCCGTGACCTCGCACTACACTTGATCTCTCACTACACATGCTCTCTCATTACACGTTATCTCTCACTACACGTGATCTCTCACTACACGTGATCTCTCACTACACGTGATCTCTCACTACACGTGCTCTCTCACTACACGTGATCTCTCACTACACATGCTCTCTCACTACACATATCTCTCACTACACGTGATCTCTCACTAACAACGTGATTCGTCTCACTACCCGTGCTCTCTCACTACACGTCTCTCACATCACTACACTTGCTCTCTCACTACAACGTGCTCTCTCACTACACGTGCTCTCACTACAACATGCTCTCTCCTCTACACGTGATTCTCTCTCTACACGGATCTCTCACTACACTGCGCAGCTCACAACACTTGCTCTCACTACACAGCTCTCTCACTACACGTTATCTCTCACTACAACAGATCTCTCACTACACGGAACTCTCACTAACACGTGCTCTCCACTCCACGTTACTCTCACGACACATGCTCTCCACTTACACGTTATCTCCACTACCCCTACACATCTCCTCCACACTACACGTTATCTCTCACCTACACAATCTCTCTCACTACACGTTATCTCTCACTACACGCGCTCTCTCCACTACACGTAATCTCTCACTACACATGCTCTCATCATCACCTTATCGCTACTACCATGCTCTCCTCACTACACATGCCTCTCACAACAACTGATCTCTCACTACACGTGATCTCTCACTACACATGCTCTCTCACTACACGTTATCTCTCACTACACGTGATCTCTCACTACACGTGATCTCTCACTACACGTGCTCTCTCACTACACGTTATCTCTCCGACTACACATGCCCTCTCCACTACCGTTATCTCTGGACTAACATGCTCTCTCACTACACCGTTATCTCTCACTACAACAATGGCACTCTCACTGAGGAGACACTTTATCTCTCACTACACGTGCTCTCCTCACGACAACGTTATCTCTCACTACACATGCTCTCTCACTACACGTTATCTCTCACTACACATGCTCTCTCACTACACATGCTCTCTCACTACACGTGATCTCTCACTACACGTGCTCTCACTACACATGCTCTCTCACTACACGTTATCTCTCACTACACGTGATCTCTCACTACAACGTGATTCTCTCACTACCCCGTATCTCGTCTCACTACACGTGATCTTCACTACACATGGCTCTCTCACACACGTTATCTCTCACTACCCATGTCTCCTCACTACAACGTTATCTCTCACTCATACAACGTGCTCACTCACTACACGTTATCTCTCCACTACACATGCTCTCTCACTACAGGTACACGTTATCTCACTACACTGCTATCTCACTACACGTTATCTCTCACTACACAAGCTCCTCCCTCACTACACGTGATTCTCTCCCTACACGTGCTCTCACTACACATGCACTCTCACTGACACGTTATCTCTCACTATACGTGATCTCTCACTACACTTGATCTCTCATCTACACGTGATCTCTCCTTACACGTGCTCTCTTACTCACGAGCTCTCACTACACGTGCTCTCACAACCGTGGGCTCTCTCACTAACACGTGCTCTCCTCACTACAGCTTTCTTCCCACACGTACACTCTAACTACACGTGGCCTCCTCACTACACGTGCTTTCTCCATTCACTACACATGCTCTCCTCACTACACAAACACGTGATCTCTCACTACACGGATCTCTCACTACACGTGCTCTCATCACTACAACGTGCTCTCTCACTACA
This sequence comes from Cherax quadricarinatus, assembly GCF_026875155.1. Classification (NCBI taxonomy): domain Eukaryota; kingdom Metazoa; phylum Arthropoda; class Malacostraca; order Decapoda; family Parastacidae; genus Cherax; species Cherax quadricarinatus. The sequence goes on along the minus strand of NC_069425.1, from coordinate 20,922,482 downwards.
CATCTCCCATCACTAACACGTGCTTCTCACTACACGTGCACACTCACTACACGTTGCTCTCACTACAATGCTCTCTCACTACACGTGACTCTATCTTCTCACTACACGTGCTCTCTCACTACACGTGCTCTCTCACTACACATGCTCTCTCACTACACGTGCTCTCTCACTACACGTGCTCTCTCACTACCGTGCTCTCTTTCTCACTACACGTGATCTCTTCACTACACGTGTCTCTCATCTACACGTGCTCTCTCACTACACGTGCTCTCTTCACAACAGCATGCTTCTCTCACTACACGCGCTCTCTCACTACACGTTCTCTTCTCACTCCACTGCTCTCACTACACATGCTACTCACTACACGTGATCTCTCCTACACGTGCGCTCTCACTGACCCACATGCACTCACCTACACAGGCTCTCATCACTACACGTGCTCTCTCACTACACGTAATCTCTCACTACACGTGCTCTCTCACTACACATGCTCTCACTACACATGCTCTCTCACTAAACGTGCTCTCTCACTACACGTGATCTGTAACTACACGTGATCTCTCACTACACGTGCTCTCTCACTACACGTGCTCTCTCACTACACGTGATCTCTCACTACACGTGATCTCTCACTACACATGCTCTCACACGACATTTTATATCTCCCTACAACGTGATCTCTCACTACACGTGATCTCTCACTACACGTGATCTCTCACTACACGTGCTCTCTCACTACACGTGATCTCTCACTACACATGCTCTCTCACTACACGTTATCTCTCACTACACGTGATCTCTCACTACACGTGCTCTCTCACTACACGTGCTCTCTCACACACGTGCTCTCCCTCTTCCACTACAACGTGCTCTCTCACTACACGTGCTCTCACTACACATGCTCTCTCACTACACGTGATCTCTCACTACACGTGATCTCTCACTACACGTGCTCTCTCACTACACGTGCTCTCTCACTACACATGCTCTCTCACTACACGTTATCTCTCACTACACGTATCTCTCACTACCCGCGATCTCTTCACTACACGTGCGCGCTCTTTCACTACACGGTATCTCTCACTACACATGCTCTCTCACTACACGTTTATCCTCTCCACTACACATGCTGCTCTCAACGTACAAGTTATCTCTCACTACACATGCTCTCTCACTACATACGTTATCACTCACAACACTGCTCTCTCACACACGTAATTCTCTCACTACACATGCTCTCTCACTACCTTATCTCCTCATTACACTTGCTCTCTCACTACACGTTTATCTCTCACTACACATGCTCTCATCACTATCGTTTATCTCCTCACTAAACATGCTCTCTCTCACTACACTTATCTCTCACTACACTGCTCTCTCCTACACGTATCTCGCACTACAATTTGCCTCACACTAGCCCGTTATCTCTCATACACATGCTCTCTCACTACACGTGATCTCTCACTACACGTGATCTCTCACTACACGTGATCTCTCACTACACGTGATCTCTCACTACACATGCTCTCTCACTACACGTTATCTCTCACTACACATGCTCCACACGTCAAGACACGTTACTCTCACAAAACGTGATCTCTCACTACACTAACTCTCACTACACGTGCTCTCTCACTACAAGTTATCTCTCACGACACATCGTGATCTGGCCTCACTACACATGATCTCTCACTACACGTGATCTCTCACTACAACGTGATCTCTCACTAACCCGGGCTCTCCTCACTACCGTGCTCTCTCACACACGTGCTCTCCTCACTACACTGTGCCACTCACTACAGCGTGATCCTCACGACACGTGACCTCTCACTGAACACGTGCTCTCTCACTACACGTTATCTCTCCACTACAACGTGGATCTCTCACTACACCAGGATCTCCACTACAACGTGATCTCTCACTACACGTGATCTCTCACTACAACGTGATCTCTCACTACACGTGCTCTCTCACTACACGTGCTCTCACTACACATGACTCTCTCACTACACGTAATCTCTCACACACGTGATTCTCTCACTACAAACGTGATCTCTCACTATTACACGTGCTCTCTCACTACAACGTTATCTCTCACTACACATGCTTCTCCTCATAAACTTATCTCTCACTACACATGCGCTCTCACTACAACGTTATCGTCTCACTACACGTGATCTCTCACTATACACATGCACTCTCACTCACCGTGATCTCTCACTACACGTGCGCCACTACACATGCTCTCTCCACTACAACGTTTTATCTCTCATCTACACGGATCTCACACTACAGACGTGATTCTCTCACGACACGTGGCACTCTCACTACACGTTATCTCTCACTACACATGCTCTCTCACTACACGTTATCTCTCACTACACATGCTCTCTCACTACACGTTATCTCTCACTACACATGCTCTCTCACTACACGTTATCTCTTCACTAACTACACGTGCTCCTCTCACTACACGTTATCGCTCACTACAACATGCTCCACTCACTACAACGGAATCCTCTCACTACACGTGCTCTCTCACTACACGTGATCTCTCACTACACGTGCTCTCACTACACATGCTCTCTCACTACACATGCTCTCTCACTACACGTTATCTCTCACTACACGTGCTCTCTCACTACACGTTATCTCTCACTACACGTGATCTCTCACTACACATGCTCTCTCACTACACGTTATCCTCCACTACCACGTGATCTCTCACTACACGTGATCTCTCACTAACAACGTGATCTCCACACTACACGTGATCTCTCACGTACACAAGCCGCTCTCACTACACGTTATCTCTCACTACACATGCTCTCTCACTACACGTTATCTCTCACTACACGTGATCTCTCACTACACGTGATCTCTCACTACACGTGATCTCTCACTACACGTGATCTCTCACTACACATGCTCTCTCACTACACGTTATCTCTCACTACACATGCTCTCTCACTACACGTTATCTCTCACTACACGTGATCTCTCACTACACGTGATCTCTCACTACACGTGCCTCCTCACTACACGTTATCTCCTCACTACACGTGAATCTCTCACTACACATGCCTCTCTCACTGACACGTTATCTCTCAGCTACACACGTGATCTCACACTACACGTGATCTCTCACTACACTGATCTCTCACTACACGTGTTCTCCTCACTACCAATGCTACTCATCACTAAGCGTTAACTCTCACTACACATGCTCTCACACTACACGTTTATCTCTCGCTACAAACGTGATCCTCTCACTACACGTGCTCTCTCACTACACATGCTCTCTCACTACACGTTATCTCTCACTACACGTGATCTCTCACTACACATGCTCTCTCACTACACGTTATCTCTCACTACACGTGATCTCTCACTACACATGCTCTCTCACTACACGTTATCTCTCGCTACACGTGATCTCTCACTACACGTGCTCTCTCACTACACGTGCTCTCTCACTACACGTAATCTATCTCACTACACGTGCTCTCTCACTACACGTGCTCTCTCACTACACGTGCTCTCTCACTACACGTGATCTCTCTCACTACACGTGCTCTCTCACTACACGTGCTCGCTCACTACCGTCTCACTCCACTACACAGGCTCTCGCACTACACGGTGCTCTCCACTACACATGCTCTTCACTACCTTTATCTCTCACTACACGTGCTCTCACACTACACATGCTCCATCACTACACTGCTCTCTCCACGACACATGCACTCCACTACACTTTATCCTCTCACTACACTGCTCTCTCACTACTCATGCCTCAACACTACACGTGCTCGCTCACTACACGTGCTCTCTCACTACACATGCTCTCTCACTACACGTGCTCTCTCACTACACGTGCTCTCTCACTACACGTGATCTCTCACTACACGTGCTCTCTCACTACACATGCTCTCTCACTACACGTGCTCTCTCACTACACATGCTCTCTCACTACACGTTATCTCTCACTACACGTGCTCTCTCACTACACATGCTCTCTCACTACACGTGCTCTCTCACTACACGTGCTCTCTCACTACACGTGCTCTCTCACTACACGTGCTCTCTCACTACACGTGCTCTCTCACTACACGTGCTCTCTCTCACTACACGTGCTCTCTCACTACACGTGCTCTCTCACTACACGTGCTCTCACTACACATGCTCTCCAACTACACGTGATCTCTCACTACACGTGCTCTCTCACTACACATGCTCTCTCACTACACGTGCTCTCTCACGTACACAAGCGCTCTCACTACACTGCTCTCTTCACTCACGTGCTCTCTCACTACAACGTGCTCTCCCTTCACGTATAACACGTGCTCTCAACTTCACGTTCTCTCACTACACGTGCTCTCGTCACTACACGTGCTCTCTCACTACACGTGCTCTCACTACACATGCTCTCTCACTACACGTGATCTCTCACTACACGTGCTCTCTCACTACACGTGCTCTCTCACTACACGTGCTCTCACTACACATGCTCTCTCACTACACGTGATCTCTCACTACACGTGATCTCTCACTACACGTGCTCTCTCACTACACGTGATCTCTCACTACACGTGCTCTCTCACTACACGTGCTCTCTCACTACAAGTGCTCTCTCTCACTACACGTGCTCTCTCTCACTACAAGGGCTCTCTCACTACACGCCTTTCTCACTACACTCCTCTCATCACTACACGTGCCTCTCACACACACGTGATCTATTCTCACTGCTCGTGATCTCTCTCACTAACACGTGCTCTCTCACACACGTGCTCTCACTACACGTGCTCTCTCGCTACCCGTGATCTCTCTCACTATACGTGCTCTCTCTCACACACGTGCTCTCTCTCACTACTACACGTGGATCTATCACTACACGTGCCCCTCACTAACGTGCTACACTCACAACACGTGCTCTCTCACTACACGTGCTCTCTCACTACACGTGCTCTCACTACACGTGCTCTCCATACACGTGCTCTCTCACTACACGTGCTCTCTCACTACACGTGCTCTCTCACTACACGTGCTCTCTGTCACAACACGTGCTCTCTCCTCACTACACGTGCTCTCTCTCACTACACTGCTCTCTCATCACTACCGTGCTCTTTCACTACATCTACACGTGCTCTCTCACTACACGTGCTCTCTCTCACTACACGTGCTCTCTCACTACACGTGCTCCTCTCACTACACGTGCTCTGTCACTACACGTGCTCTCTCACAACACAGCCAGTCACTACACGGCTACTCTCACTACACGTGCTCTCCTCACTACACGTGCTCTCTCACTACACTGCTCTCTCACTCTCACTACAACGTGCCTCTCTCACTACACGTGCACTCTCACTACACGTGCTCTCATCACTACAAACGACTCTCTCACTACACGTGCTCTCTCATTTACACGTTCTCTCTCACTACAAACGTGCTCTCTCTCACCTACACGTGCTCTCTCACTACACGTGCTCTCTCTACTACCGTTCTCTCTGTCCTACACGCGCTCTCCTCACTACACTGCTCTCACTACACGAGCTCTCTCACTAACACGTGCCTTTGTCACTACACGTGCACTCTCACTACCACGTGCTCTCTCTCACGTACACTGCTCATCGTCATTACACGTGCTCTCACTACACGTGCTCTCAGTCATTATTACACGTGCTCTCATCACACAACGTGCTCTCTCTCACTACACGTGCTCTCACACTACACGAGCTCTCATGGTCACTACACGTGCTCTCTCACTACACGTGCTCTCTCTCACTACACGTGCCCCTCACTACACTGCACTCACTACACGTGCTCTCACTACACGTGCTCTCTCATTAACACTGCTAACTCACTACACGTGCAGTCTCTCACTACACGTGGCTTCTCTCACTACACGTGCTCTCTCACTACACGTGCTCTCGTCACTACACGTGCTCTCTCACTACACGTGCTCTCTCTCACTACACGTGCTCTCTCACTACACGTGCTCTCTCTCACTACACGTGCTCTCTCACTACACGTGCTCTCTCACTACACGTGCTCTCTCATTAAACGTGCTCTCACTACACGTGCTCTCTCTCACTACACGTGCTCTCTCATTACACGTGCTCTCTCACTACACGTGCTCTCTCTCATACCGTTGCTCTCTCTCGCTACAAACGTGTTCTCTCACTACACGTGCTCTCACTACACGTGCTCTGACTACACGTGCTCTCTGTCACTACACGTGCTCTCACTACACGTGCTCTCACTACACGTGCTCTCACTACACGTGCTCTCATTACACGTGCTCTCTCACTACACGTGGTCTCTCACTACACGTGCTCCTCTCACATACACGTGCTCTCTTCCCTATCACGTGCTCTCTCACACACTGTGCTCTAGTCACTAGTCGTGCTCTGTCATTACAACGAGCTCTCTCACTACACGTGCTCACCTCACATACACTGCTCTCTCACTACACGGCTCTCACAACACGTGCTCTCACTACACGTGTCTCCCACTACACGTGCTCTCACTACACGCTCCCGTCCCTAACTACACGTGGCTCTCACTTACACGTGCTCTCTCACTACACGTGCTCTCACTACCTGCTCTCTCCACTACAACGTGCTCTCATCGCTACACGTGCCTTCTCACTACAACGTGCTCTCTCACTACACATGCTCACACTACTCGTGCTCTCGTCACTACACGTGCTCTCACTATCTCACTACACGTGCTCCTCACACACGTGCTCTCTCACTACCGTGCCTCACTACACGTGCCTCACTACACGTGCTCTCACTACACTTGCTCTCACTACACTTGCTCCATCTCCTCAACTACACTGCTCTCACTACACGTGCTCTCTCACTACACGTGCTCTCACTACACGTGCTCTCACTACACGTGCTCTCTCACTACACGTGCTCTCACTACACGTGCTCTCTCACTACACGTGCTCTCTCACTACACGTGCTCTCTGTCGCTACACGTGCTCTCTCTCACTACACGTGCTCTGTCACTACACGTGCTCTCTCACTACACGTGCTCTCTGTCACTACACGTGCTCTTTCACTACACGTGCTCTCACTACACGTGCTCTCTCACTACACGTGCTCTCTGGCACTTACACGTGCTCCCCTCACTACACGTGCTCTCTCACTACCAACGTGCTCTCCTCACTACACTGCTCTCTTCCACTACACGTCTCTTCACTACACGTGCTCTCACTACACGTGCTCTCTCACTACAGACACGTGCTTCCTCTGTCACAACACGTGCTCTCTCACACACGGTGCTCTCTCTCACTACACGTGCTCTCTCATTAAAGGACAGTGCTCTCGCTACACGTCTCTCTCATTACACGTGGCTCTCCACTACACCGTCTCTCTCTCACGTACACTGCTTTCTCTCACTACACGTGCTCTCTGTCACTACAACGGTGCCTCTCACTACAACGTGCAATCTCTTCACAACGGACGTGCTCTCCTCTCACTACAACGGCTCTTCTCGCTACACACGTGCTCTCACTACACGGGCCTCACAACACGTGCTCGCTCTCACTGTACACGTGCATCTCTCACTCCACGTGCTCTCCACTACAAACGTGCTCTCACTACAACGAGCTCTCTGTCACTACACGTGCTCACTCACACAACAACGTGCTCTCTCTCACTCCACGTGCTCTCTCACTAACACGTGCTCTCCTCAACTTCACTGCTCTCTCATATGGAAACCGTGCTATCACACACGAGCTCTCTCACTAAACGTGCTCTCTCCTACACGTGCTCTCTCACTAAACGTGCTCTCTCTCACTACACTGTTCTCTCTCTACACGTGCGTCTCACTACACGTGCTCTCACTTACACGTGCTCTCTCACTACACACGTGCTCTCTCACCACAACGTGCTCTCATCACTAACTACACGTGATCATCACTACACGTGCCCTCGATTACCTGTGCTCTCTCACTACTCGTGCTCTCCCTACACGTCCTCTCCTCACTACACGTGCTCTCTCACTACACGATGCTCTCTCACTACAGACGTGCTCTTCCACTATACGTTGCTCTTCACTACACGTGCGCACTCACTACACGTGCTCTCTCTCACTACACGTTGCTAGCTCACGTACACGTGCTCTCTCACTACACTGCTCTCAACTACACGTGCTCTCACTACACGTTCTCTCACTACACGTGTCTCTCACTACACGTGCTCTCTGTCACTACACGTGCTCTCTCACTACACGTGCTCTCTCACTACACGTGCTCTCTCGCTACAACGGCCGCTCACACACGTGCTCTCTCACTTACACGTGCTCTCACTACAACTGCTCTCTCACTACACGTGCCTCGACTACACGTGCTCTCTCACTACACGTTCTCTCACACTACACGTGCTCTTCACTTACACGTGCTCTCACTACCTGCTCTCACTACAACGTGCTCACTCACTACAACGTGCTCTCACTACACGTGCTCTCTCACTTACAACGTGCTCTCACTACACGCTTCCTCTCACTAACACGTGCCTCACTCACTACTCCCTCCACTACACGGGCTCTCTCTCTACACGTGCTCTCTCACTACACGTGCTCTCTCACTCTACACGTGCTCTTCAACTACACGTGCTCTCTCACTACAAACTTGGCTCTCACCTACACGTGCTACTCTCACTAACAACGTGCTTTTCACTACACGTGTTCTCTCACTGGAACTACACGTGCTCTCCATACACGTGCTCTCTCACTACACGTCTCCACTACACGTGCTCTCTCACAACACGTGCTCTCACGTACACGGCTCTCCCTACAACTTGCTTCATCACTACACGTGCTCCTCACTACACGGCTCTCTCACTACACGTGCTCACACTACACGTGCTCGTCATTACCGTGCTCTCACAACACGCGCTCTCACTCACGTGCTCTCACTTACTGACATACAGCAGCACTAACATAGGAATATTAATAAGAGTAAAATAATGCTTATTGTCACTAACAATCAAGCTGTTACCGAGACGGAGGAGGAATTCCCAAGACACCCCTGGTTGTCTTTAAGACACCCCTGGTTGTCTTTAAGACACCCCTGGTTGTCTTTAAGACACCCCTGGTTGTCTTTAAGACACCCCTGGTTGTCTTAAGACACCCCTGGTGTCTTTAAGACAACCCCTATGTTGTCTTTACAAGACACCCCTGGTTGTCTTAAGACACACCCCTGGTTGACTTTAAGACACCCCTGGTTGTCTTTTAAGACACCCTGGTTGTCCTTTAAGACACCCCTGTTGTCTTAAGACACCCCAGGTTGTCTTTAAGACACACCTGGTTTTTCTTAAGACACCCCTGGTGTCTTTAAGACACCCCTGGTTGTCTTTAATGACACCCTGGTTAGACACCCCTTGTTGTCATTTAAGACACCCTGGTTGTCTTTAACACACCCCTGGTTGTCTTTAAGACACCTCTGGTTGTCTTTAAGACACCTCCTGGTTATGACACCCCTGTTGTCCCTTTAAGACACCCCCTGGTTAGACAACCCCTGGTTGTCCTTCAAGACACCCCTGGTTAGACAACCAACCCCTGGTTGTCTTTAAGACACCCCTTGTTGTCTTTTAAAAGACACCTACTGGTTGTCCTTTAAGACACCCCTGGTGTCTTAACACCCCTGTTTGTCATTAAAACACACCCTGGTTTGTCTTTAAGACACCCATGTTAGAACACCCCTGTTGTCTTTAAGACACCACTGGTTGTCTTAAAGACACCCCTGGTTTGTCTTTAACACACCCCTGGTTGTCTTAAGACACCACTGGTATCTTTAACACACCCCTGGATGTCTTTAACACACCCCTGTTGTCTTAAAAACCATTAACCCCCTGTTGTCTTTAAGACACCCCTGGTTGTCTTTAAGACACCCCTGGTTGTCTTTAAGACACCCCTGGTTGTCTTTAAGACACCCCTGGTTGTCTTTAAGACACCCCTGGTTGTCTTTAAGACACCCCTGGTTGTCTTTAAGACACCCCTGGTTGTCTTTAGGACACCCATGGTTGTCTTTAAGACACCACTGTTTGTCTTTAAGACACCCCTGGTTGTCTCTAAGACACCCCTGGTTGTCTTTAAGACACCCCTGGTTGTCTTTAAGACACCCCTGGTTGTCTTTAAGACACCCCTGGTTGTCTTTAGGACACCCATGGTTGCCTTCCAGATACCCCTGGTCGTCTTCAACACACCCCTGGTTGTCTTCAACACACCCCTGGTTGGCTTCAACACATCCCTGGTCATCTTCAACACACCCCTGGTTGTCTTCAACACACCCCTGGTCGTCTTCAACACACCCCTGGTCGTCTTCAACACACCCCTGGTCGTCTTCAACACACCCCTGGTCGTCTTCAACACACCCCTGGTTGTCTTCAACACACCCCTGGTTGTCTCAACACACCCCTGGTCGTCTTCAACACACCCTGGTTGTCTTTAAGACACCTCTGGTTATCTTCAACACACCCCTGGTTGTCTTCAACACATCCCTGGTCGTCTTCAACACACCCCTGGTCGTCTTCAACACAACCCTGGTCATGTGGTCCAGAAACTGGCTTCTCGAATTCAATCCTGCCAAATGCAAAGTCATGAAGATTGGGGAGGGGCAAAGAAGACCGCAGACAGAGTATAGGCTAGGTGGACAATGACTACAGACCTCATTCAGGGAGAAAGACCTCGGGGTGACCATAACACCGAGCACATCACCGGAGGCACACATCAACCAAATAACCGCTGCAGCATACGGGCGCCTGGCAAACCTGAGAATAGCGTTCCGATACCTTAATAAGGAATCGTTCAAGATACTGTACACTGTGTATGTTAGGCCCATACTGGAGTATGCAGCACCAGTTTGGAACCCACACCTGGTCAAGCACGTCAAGAAGCTAGAGAAAGTACAAAGGTTGCAACAAGGCTAGTCCCAGAGCTCAAGGGAATGTCGTACGAGGAAAGGTTAAGGGAAATCGGACTGACGACACTGGAGGACAGAAGGGTCAGGGGAGACATGATAACGACATACAAGATACTGCGGGGAATAGACAAGGTGGACAGAGACAGGATGTTCCAGAGAGGGGACACAGCAACAAGGGGTCACAACTGGAAGCTGAAGACTCAGACGAGTCACAGGGACGTTAGGAAGTATTTCTTCAGTCATAGAGTTGTCAGCAAGTGGAATAGCCTAGCAAGTGAAGTAGTGGAGGCAGGAACCATACATAGTTTTAAGAAGAGGTATGATAAATCTCAGGAAGCAGAGAGAGAGAGGACCTAGTAGCAATCAGTGAAGAGGCGGGGCCAGGAGCCGAGTCTCGACCCCTGCAACCACAATTAGGTGAGTACAATTGAGTACACACACACACACACACACACCACACACACACACATTAATATCCCTACCTGTGGTAAAGCAATAATGAATTACCTCCGAGTTAGAAGGACGGGAAGAGAAATGACGACTAACTTACCCGGATCTTGAAATTGTGACCATAAAGACTTAATATATCTAGCACTTGTAGTTGATTGTAAGTTATATATCTTGTACATCACTTGTAAACCCCTCCAAGGCCACACCTGTGTGTGTGTGTGTGTGTGTGTGTGTGTGTGTGTGTGTGTGTGTGTGTGTGTGTGTGTGTGTGTGTGTGTGTGTACTCACCTATTTGTGGTTGCAGGGGTCGAGTCATAGCTCCTGGCCCCGCCTCTTCACTGATTGCTACTAGGTCCTCTCTCTCCCTGCTCCATGAGCTTTATCATACCTCGCCTTAAAACTATGTATGGTTCCCGCCTCCACTACTTCACTTTCTAGACTATTCCACGACTTGACTACTCTATGACTGAAGAAATACTTCCTAACATCCCTTTGATTCATCTGAGTCTTCAACTTCCAATTGTGACCTCTTGTGTCTGTGTCCCATCTCTGGAACATCCTCTCTTTGTCCACCTTGTCAATTCCGCGCAGTATTTTATATGTCGTTATCATGTCTCCCCTGACCCTCCTGGCCTCCAGTGTCGTCAGGCCGATTTCCCTCAACCTTTCTTCGTAGGACAATCTTCGTAGTTCTGGGACTAGTCTTGTTGCAAACCTTTGCACTTTCTCTAATTTCTTGACGTGCTTGACTAGGTGTGGATTCCAAACTGGTGCTGCATACTACAGTATGGGCCTGACGTAAATGGTATACAGTGTCTTGAACGAATCCTTACTGAGGTATCGGAACGCTATCCGTAGGTTTGCCAGGCGCCCGTATGCTGCAGCAGTTATCTGATTTATGTGCGCCTCAGGAGATATGCTCGGTGTTATACTCACCCCCAGATCTTTTTCCTTGAGTGAGGTCTGCAGTCTTTGGCCATCTAAACTATATTGTGTCTGCGGTCTTCTTTGCCTTCCCCAATCTTCATGACTTTGCATTTGGCAGGGTTAAACTCAAGGAGCCAGTTGCTGGACCAGGCTTGTAGCCTGTCCAGGTCTCTTTGTATCCTGCCTGATCTTCATCCGATTGATTCTTCTCATTAACTTCACATCATCTGCAAACAAGGAACACTTCTGAGTCTATCCCTTCCGTTATGTCGTTCACATATACCAAGAACAGCACAGGTCCTAGGACTGACCCCTGTGGAACCCCGCTTGTCACAAGCGCCCACTCTGACACCTCGTCACGTACCATGACTCGTTGTTGCCTCCCTGTCAGGTATTCTCTGATCCATTGCAGTGCCTTTCCTGTTATGTGTGCCTGATCTTCTAGCTTTTTCAGTAACCTCTTGTGAGGAACTGTGTCGAAGGCCTTTTTGCAGTCCAAAAATATGCAGTCGATCCACCCCTCTCTCTCTCTTGTCTTACTTCTGTCACCTTGTCATAAAACTCTAGTAGGTTTGTGACACAGGATTTTCCTTCCCTGAAACCATGCTGGTTGTCAATTATACACTTGTTTCTTTCCAGGTGCTCCACCACTCTCCTCCTGATGATCTTCTCCATGACCTTGCATACTATACACGTTAGTGATACAGGTCTGTAGTTTAGTGCCTCAGTCTGTCTCCCTTTTTAAAAATTGGGACTACATTTGCCATCTTCCATACCTCAGGGAGTTGCCCAGTTTCAAATGATGTGTTGAAGATCTTTGTTAATGGCACACACAATATCTCTGCTCCCTCTTTAAGGACCCACGAGAAGATGTTGTCTGGTCCCACCGCCTTTGAGGTGTCAAGTTCGCCTAGCAGCTTCTTCACTTCCTCCTTGGTTATATGTACCTCATCCAGCACTTGCTGGTGTCCCCCCCTGTTCTGATTTCCTGGAGTCCTACTGGTTTCCACTGTAAATACTTCTTTAAATCTCGTGTTGAGCTCCTGACATACCTCTCGGTCGTTGCTTGTGAATTCCCCATCACCCTTCCTCAGTCTGATTATTTGGTCCTTGACTGTTGTTTTCCTCCTGATGTGGCTGTACAACAGCTTCGGGTCAGTCTTGACTTTCGATGCTATGTCATTTTCATATTGTCGCTGAGCCTCCCTTCTTATCTGTGCATATTCATTTCTGGCTCTTCGGCTAATCTCTTTATTTTCCTGAGTTCTCTGTCTTCTGTACCTTCTCCATTCTCTAGTACACCTAGTTTTTGCCTCCCTACACCTTTTGGTGAACCAATGACTCGTTCTGTTCTTCCCATTATTTCTGTTTCCCTTGGGAACAAACCTCTCCTCTGCCTCCTAGGTGTGTGTGTGTGTGTGTGTGTGTGTGTGTGTGTGTGTGTGTGTGTGTGTGTGTGTGTGTGTGTATATGGGTGAGAGAGAGAGAGAGAGAGGACACAGAGAGGACACAGAGAGAGACGACAGAGAGAGGAGAGTCACAGTCTTAGGTAGTAGAGTCTTAGCTCCTGGTCCCTCCACTTCCTTTTCGTTGACCAGAATTACTTTTAGACCACTCTAGCCCCTGAGACTGATATAATACTTCATATAGTGCTTGTAAGGCATGCAGCATGTTCCCAGCTTCCATCTGGGTCCTCATAGTTTAGGTCGACGCCTTGCAGTGTGTACCTTCCTCTCCGTCCTGGCAATTCTATTGCATCTAGTACGTCATAATTATGTTGATACTAGGCTTTTCTTGCTACGTCATTAGTATCACCTCTTTCAGTCTCGTATACTGCAAACCTCTCAGATCTTTGACCAATGCTCTGAAGTTCCCTAGCTTCATAAATGATTCTTAAGGTTCCTGAAGGCTGTTCTGAAGTTCCCTAGCTTCATAAATTATTCTTAAGGTTCCTGAAGGCTGTTCTGAAGTTTCCTAGCTTCATAAATGCCTCCCAAGTTATGCTGCTGACATTCTCTTGTGGCGACATATTTGATTATTCCCGGGTACTTTTCCTTCATCGATATTAACAGTGTTTCTTCTGCACTGGAAGAAAAACAAAATGCAGATACAGTATGCACAGTCTGTTAAAATATCTTCCACGGTCAGCATCATTTTACAAGGTACGCAGAGGGAGGCGGGAAGAGTAAGGCGAACGGGTTACCATGGGTGAGATGTGTGTGCCCGATCCTCAGTTGAGGAAGGGTCAAACACTCACGTCCTGCTGAACCCTGTGTAACTTGTTCCCACGCTGAAGGATCCACCCAAGCACACATCTGTGTAACACTTAAACCATACCACGGGCGGGAATAGAACCAGCGATCAGAGTGTCTCAAAACTCCTCTTTGATCGCGGGTTCTATCCCCGCCCGTGGTATGGTTTGTTTGCAATCGTGTCATTACGATTTCGTGAGTCATAACACTTATCACAGCGATCTTTGCCTCAGTACCCGCCTGTACACTGACCAAGACACCTCTGGGCATCAACAGAGCTCCACATCCTTGTGTCGTACGTGAAGACACACCAACCTGAATCTTTCAGACCACAGTGTGGACTGAAGTATACTGCATCACGGTACACAGCACACTGGGGACCTAAGTACACAGTGAAAATATAGAAAGGTAAGTGTGTGTAGAGGGAGAGCACATAAATAATTGTGAGGGAAAGATGGAAAAACTGAGAACGGAATATGAGAAACAGGAGTTAGAGAGAGGGTGGGGGGAAGAATATAGCAGAACATATGGATGGTAAAAGGGAAATGGGTAAAGGAGATGGAGTAGGGGGAATTACGAGTGTGAGAGAGAGGGGGAAGAGTTATTCTGGTCTACAGTAGGTAGATGTCTCACCAGTCTCTCTCTCCCTCTCTATGACTTGATGACCTCCTCAGCTTCACCACTAGCTGCTACCTGATCACTTTCATTACATGTATACACACACACACACACACACACACACACTTCAGGTCTACCTGCCGCTCACCACAACATGACTCACCATCCTGACGTGGTACACCTCCAGCACTCACCATCCTGACGTGGTACACCTCCAACACCATCCTGACGTGGTACACCTCCAACACTCACCATCCTGACGTGGTACACCTCCAACACTCACCATCCTGACGTGGTACACCTCCAACACACCTCCAACACTCAGCCGCTGATGACAAATTTAACACAAATAAATAAGGACCTCCCAAATTTTTGTTTCTGTAATGTCATGTACTCCGTGAGACACAGCGTCTTGCTTGAGAGCCTGGTCAGTCAGGGTATTGCTGCTTGCGGACTGCAGTCCACTGTCGGCACCACAACCCGGCTGACTAGGAACAGTTTGCAGAAAGAACACAAAGGCACAATACTGTGACTGGAACAATACACAAATAACCTTCACATAAGAGAAAAGCTTATATCGGTTCGACTCATGTGTTAGTGTGACTTGTAAATGGTCAAGTGTCACTAGTGTTACTGTGTACTTGTGTAGTATACTTAGATAAACTTAGTTACTTTATAGACAGGCTCCCTGGCAAGCTATGACGTCACGAGTCCCACACATGTGGGTCGCCTGCCACAGGCCTCCCTTTCAGTCATTCCCAGTTCCACGGTAGGCATACCAGACTCGACGGTAGGCTTGGGTTTCTCCTACAAGACTCTCATAATTACACGCCTCCAGACATCCAACGTGTGTATTTCGTACTCTAATATCTCCTCACGAACCCCCACGACACAAGTCGGACCGAAATGTCGCCATAAACTTCTGTCTCCTTTGTGCGGGCTATCTGTAAACAGTTTGCAGAAATCCGTAGAGTTACTGTTTGAAGACAGTTACAGGTCAGTCAATAATTCCTTTAATATATCAAGAGAGAGAGAGAAGAGAGAGAGAGAGAGAGAGAGAGAGAGAGAGAGAGAGAAGAGAGAGAGGAGAGAGAAGAGAGAGAGAGAGAGAAGAGAAAGGTAGAGATGAGAGAGAAAGAGAGAGGAGAGAGATGAGAGTAGAGAGATGACAGGACTCCAGAAAATTTTGCAAGAATTGCTGGCTACGCCTCATGGATGAGAAGAGACAGGCAAGGGCAAGGAGGAGGTGTTGCTGTGTGCTTCTCTAAAAGTGTTCATGCCCAGCACATTGATGTTGCCACCCCTACACATCCTGAAATGATGTTCTTCAAGCTATGCATAAACACTAGTACCTCTGTACTAACATGTGCAATGTACAGACCTCAGTGGCAGCATGCAGACCCCATCAACTTCCTAATGGAAAATATTGGCTCCCTTCTGCTACAACACAACTGTCAACATATCATAATTGTTGGTGACCTCAACCAACACCTTATACAGAGGGACTTTGATGACATTCTTGCAGTATTTGACATGAGAAACTTTGTTGATTTCCCTACTCACATCTCTGGCTCCTCCCTTGACCCAGTAGTAAGTGATCTGGCAGAAGGCATAGTCACTTGTCAACCCCTCGGCTACGTTGGATCGTCTGACCACAAGGCTGTTTTTACGACACTTAAGATCCCAACAGAACGAGGTGAGGAGTCCACACGCAGAACCTGGTTATGGGAAAGAGGTAATTGGCCAGCCCTTTGCTCTGACCTCGCCACCACCGATTGGAATGTTCTTCTCCAGGGGGATGTTGACAACCAAGTGAAAAACCTTCACTGGACACATCCTTAATCAACAACAAGAACACATTCCTCACCAGCAATATGTGACAAAGCCTACAGATCAGCCTTGGTTTGGCTTTCGTTGTAGAGAGGCTGCTACTGCTAAGTACAAAGCATGGCGAAGGTATAAGAGACATCCTACCACCTATAACAGGAACTTGCACAGGCAAGCCTGTAGGCATATGGGTGACGTTCAAAAGTGGGCCATTGCTAAATGGGAGGTAGGCTCTAAAACCTGGTGGTCCCTGGTCAAGGACAGACAAGGTTATCTGCCCGATGAACTCATTCCACCTCTAAATCGACAGGATGGGACCACCTCTACTAGTAGTCAAGAGAAAGCAGACCTCTTTGCTGAACACTTTGCTACCAAAATGCAAGTTCCTGATCCAGCAAGGCCCCCCTTTGGGCTAGTTGCAAGAACTGTGTCAAAACTGTCAGTGGTGACAATAAGGCAGGAGGAGGTGCATTTCCTTCTTAAATCGCTTGACCAAGAAAAGACTGTGGGCCCAGACAAGTTGAGCCCAAGATTGCTGAGAAGAGGGTGTAGACCAGCTAGCAGCACCTTTAACTCGCATCTTTCAGCACTGCCTAGTACAGTGTAATGGCCCTCTCTGTGGAAAGAGGCAAATGTAGTCCCTGTTCATAAAAAGAAGACAGAGCAGAAATCAGCAACTACAGACCAGTGTCACTCCTGTCAATCACTGGTAAGTTTCCCTTTAGACAATAATCTCAAGACAAATGACAGAGTTTTTTTACTACACTCACTACTTTGTGATCGTCAATATGGCTTCAGGAAAGGTTACTCTGCTGCTGATCTTTGTTAAACCTCTCCACTAAGTGGCACCAGTCACTGGATGAATCCAAAGTCAGCTGTGTGGTAGCACTGGACATTGCTGGCGCTTTCGACCAGGTGTGGCACCAGGGCCTCTTAGCAAAACTTCAAGCACTGGGAATTGCAGGCTCTACGTTATGTCTCCTCAGTGATTACCTTCATGGTAGATCTCTAAATGTAGCTCTCAATGGAACGGAATCAGTAAGACATCCTATTGGGGCAAGTGTTCCACAAGGAAGCGTACTGGGACCATTGTTATGGAATGTCTACTTCAACGACCTTCTTCATCTCATCCCAGAATCACATGCATATGCAGACGACTGTACACTGACATTCACTTATCCAAGAGAAGAAATGCCAGCTGCTCTAAGCTACATCAATCACCAGCTGAGAGCTATATCAGCTTGGGGAAATAGATGGCAAGTAACAATTGCACCTGAGAAAACGCAAATGATGATCGTCTCTAGGCACCATGATGGTAATGCTGGTGCAGTAGTAAGGATGAATGGGAGGGTGTTGGCACCTGGAGAAGAAGTTGATATCCTTGGGGTGAAATTTGACTCCAAACTAACCATGAAGAACCATGTTGTAAATCTTGCAAACAAGGCAGCCAGGAAGCTTACAGCACTTCGCCGTATCTCGCATCTGCTTGACAGTAGGGGTTGCAAGATTCTGTACGAGGCACAAGTACGCTCACACCTTGAGTATGCTCCACTTTCTTGGTTTGCCTGCCCCCGCTCTCATCTGCGACTGCTTGACAGAGTAGAGAACAGAGCAAGACGTCTCATCTCTCGCCTGGACCCATCCTGGATAGATCTGTCATTTCAGCAGAGCCTTCAACAGAGAAGGTGTTGCAACCCCTGAATGGTTTGCAATGATTATTATGTATATATACAATTATTATCTTTTCATATAATTTTATATTGCTTGTATTTGCGATAATAGCTAAATCGTAAATGTATTGCTTTATATTGTTATTTGACTTAGCTTCCTTTGGTTAGGTAGGATGTAACATATTATGTGCTCAGTTCAAGTATTGATTGTCTAACTACTGTAATTATCGCTTGTGGCTCGTTAGACTGCCGGCTTCTTGCTGGGCAGCGACCCATGGAGCTATCACGTGATCGAGGGGGAGGGTTGTCCTCACCTCGCCTGAAGTATTCAGTCTGGTCTAGACTCTCTACTGGTCTAGATTGTCTGTCTCATTATTCTTGTTAGTTCTGTAGAACTCTGTTCACAGAACATTGTATAGACTTTGTGATTTTCGACGTTGTACTGAGGTTGTGTGTCTCAGACACTCGAAACAACTCAGGTCCTGAGCTGTGGCTTCTGACCTAACTTGTACTGGTATCTGTGTATTATCACAGTCGGGGATTTTCTTATGCTGAACTTAGATTCAGTAGTATGGGAGTTTTGGAGGATCTGCTGATGGTCCCTACTAGCTGTCTTTATATTATCTCCTTGTTCCTGATTGTGTTGCAGTTGCTTGTTATATTGTTGTTCGGCTTATCAGTCGTTTTATTGTTCAAGCAGACTGTTCTGATTGCCAGTTGGTCAAGAAGTTAGTTTATTTGAGGACTTTGTCAGTCACTTGTTTAAGTCTAGTCGAGTCGTGAGACATAGCGAACTACTTAGAGCACTTACACACATACACACAAACTTGTACGTATTTGTAATATCTTATTAAATGTTAATGTACCAGACGGTACTTAAGAATTATAAATGTGATATGTGCTTCTAGCACAATACTATTGTATACGAGAGAATTGATTATTATTATTTTGATTAATTTAATTTAATTTAATTTGATAATATACCTCTAGACTTAATAAATTTATTAAATTTTAATTTCTCTAGTTAGTAGCCTACCAGTTGTAATCCTGAAGCACTATTGAATCATACTGAATTCTAATGGATAATTGGACAAGGATACTGACTAATTGTTACGAAAGCCCAGTAACAGGCTGGATGCTAGAAGGGCAGTCCTTTCTAGTATTCACTGGAGATCTCTAAGCTTTTAGAATCGCGTTTATTGTAACAGAAGGGATGTGGGTGGCCTTACTGTTATGTACAAGGCCAATATTGTAAAAGTACCACACTTGGGTCCACTTCGAGGACAGCGTGAAACAAGCTTTTATGCCACAAGATGGGCAGAAAGCAGCAACTTCACTCTGGCTGTACCCTTCTCCAGAACATCACTTCCATCTGAGATCATAAATACCAGGATGACTCGAGTATGGAACACATTCGTACAGCATAATGATGTCAACGAGATAAAAGTCAGTTGATCACATGAAAATGCTGGCCCACAGATGGCTCCAACTTCATCCTGTTCCCTACTTGTATGTCTCATAACAATAAAAATGCTTTCAAATGAGCTGATGTAGGTAACAGCTCTTAGCTTGCCAATAAAGTTAGGAATCCTTAACCTATAAACAGCTTGTCAATAAAGCTAGGGATCCTTAACCTTGTCAAACCCTATGTAAAAGAGAGAGAGAGAGAGAGAGAGAGAGAGAGAGAGAGAGAGAGAGAGAGAGAGAGAGAGAGAGAGAGAGAGAGAGAGAGAGAGTTGACAAGACTTGGTCTCCTGTGCTTACTAACTTATCTCTTAAGGTGCTTGTTACACTCTGCATTTTATTGCATGCATTTTAGATTGTCATCCACGCCTCCCTCTCCCATACGAACTAATTTTATTCAGCAGAGTTTGAACCAGTACGTACATTATTTTTCCACGTGTAAATTACCAGTTATGGTTCTCGTCTACACTTCCACTGATGTGGTGTTTGAATTGATATGGACAGGAAAAATGTGTGTTCTAGATCTGCAAAAGATGCCTTAAAAGGGGCTATTACTTTACAAGCAAGCACCAGGCTCGTCTGGTGCTTGCTTGGTCAACCAGGCTGTTGCTGCTGGAGGCCCGCTGCCCCACATATCCATCACAGCCTGGTTGATCTGGCACCTGGTGAAGATACTTGTTCAGTTTCCTCTTTAAGGCTTCTAAAAGTTGTTCCAGCAGTGTTTCTGATATCTTCTGGTAAGATGTTGAAAAGTCTGGGACCCCGGATGTTGATACAGTGTTCCCTTATTGTCCCCACCGCACCCCTGCTCCTCACTGGGTTTATTGTGCACTTCCTCCCATATCTCTCACTCCAGTATGTTGTTATGGCAGTGTGCAGGTTTGGGACCAAGCCCTCGAGTACCTTCCAGGTATATATTATCATGTACCTCTCTCTCTCCTCCGCTCCAGTGGGTACATGCTCAAGACTTGAAGTTCCCAGTAATTTAGGGGTTTACTGGCTCAATGCGAGCCGTAAACGATCTCTGTATTTGTTCCAGCTTTGATATTTCTCCTGCTTTGAACGGGCCCGTCAGCACTGAGCAATATTCTAAACAATAGTGCGAAGTGTTGATAGTGTGAAGTGTTGATATCAATACCCACCCCGTCATCTTCCTGGCTGTCGTGATCTTTGTCTTGTTATGGTCTTCAATAGAAAGATCAGCTGACATAGTTATTCCCAGGCCTTTTACGCGTTCCTTTCATTCTATTTGGTGACCCTCTTGAGTTTTGTATATAGTGTTCCTTTTGAGTTCTTCATTCTTTCCATACCTAAGCAGCTGGAACTTATCACCACTGAACTACCCACTGGAAAACCCTGTTTATGTCTTCCTGTAATTTTTCAGTGTCCTCTACTGTTGTGACTTTCATGCTTATTTTAGTGTCATCTGCATATGATGATATAAAAGTGTGCTGGGTGTTTTTATCTGTCTGCTAAGAGGATGAGAAACAGTAGAGGTGCCAGGACAGTGCCTTGGGGCACTGAGCTTTTTACCTCGCTGACACTGGATCTTGCTCTGTTTACTACTACTTTTTGTGTTCTGTGTGTTAGGAAACCGAAAATCCATCTGCCTACCTTCCCCGTAATGTCCATGGCCTTCATTTTGTGCGCTATCACTCCATGATCTGTGTAAATCACATCTGCGTTTTGGTCGTCTTCCAACGCCGCCGTAATTCTGTCATAATGGTTCAGCAACTGTGACAGACATGATCATCCCGCTCTAAAGCCATGCTGGTTCGGGTTGTGCTGGTCCATTAAATTTGTAATCTACCGTCTCATCACTCTTTCGAAGATTTTTATGATGTGAGAGGTTAGGGCTACTGGTCTGTAATTTTTAGCTAGTGCTCTACTACCTCCCTTGTGCAAAGGAGCTATGTCTGCAATCTTTAAGGCCTCCGGTATTATACCTAGATGTAAACTCTTTCTCCAAAGAATACCGAGGGCTCGTGCTAGTGGTACTTTACACTTCTTTATAAATAGGGCATTCAATGAATCTGGTCCAGGTGCTGACTGGGGATGTTATCCATTTCTTTTCCGAAATCTATGGGATTTGTACTGTCAGATAGTTGGTCTTTGCGGCCTTCTGCTGGAGTGAAAAATGTTTCTGCATTTTCTACCTTGCTGTCATCTAGTGGGTTGCTGAACACCGACTCATACTGTTCTTTTAGGATTTCACTCGTTTCCTGTTCATCGTCAGTATACGAATCTTCTCTCAATAATGGTCCAATTCTACAGGTAGTTCTTAACTTGACTCACGAAATCGTAATGACACGATTGCAAACACTCTGATCGCGGGTTCCATCCCCACCCGTGGTATGGTTTGTTTGCAATCGTGTCATTACGATTTCGTGAGTCATGCTGACGGCTTTGAGGGGACTTGAGCTAGAGTTCGTCACGGCCACGCTAGCTGGAGATTCGTCTGTAAAAACTTGCATTTCTGGTCACAGTGGTGCCTATGCTAACCTTCCTATGGTGTAGAAATATACCTAGTTGGATGAATCTTATTGTGGCTAGCTGGTCCAGTGGCTAACGCGACGGTCTGGAGTTTTGAGGCTCTCTGATCGCGAGTTCTATCCCCACCCGTGTATGGTTAGGTAGTTCTTAGCTTGGATTTTGCATAGGAACAGAAATATTTTGGGTTTCTTGCAATATCCTGTATGGCCCTTTGTTCCCTTTGTACTTCTTCTGTTAGGTATGACATCTTAAGTTTTTGCTCTAATTCAGTGATCTCTCGGCTAAGACTATCTTTCCTTTGTTTCAGCACATTTGTGTTTTTAAGCAATTTAGTAACCCGTTTTCATCTGTACCATCTCCTACGCTCTCTCTATCTGATATTCTGGGTTTCCTCAATGGTACGTACTTCACACTTACCTTGTATGCTTCTATATTCAGCTTCTCTAGCCGCTGGTGGGGATTTAGGGTGCTCCCTAACCCTGAGTTAATACTCGTTTGAACTTCTATGATGTTGTGAACAGAGTATATTGTTTTTGTGGTATTAAAAATAAGCTGGTGGATGATGGTTTAATAAACCTGGCAGATGGTGGTATTGTAAAGCTGGTAGATGATGGTATAATAAGTTAGTAGAGGGGCATAAAGCCGACGATGATAATATAAATCGGTAGATCATATAAACCGCAGATTATGGTACAATAAAGCTGACAGAAGATGGTTTAATGAAGCTGGCAAATAATGGTATAATAAAGCTAGCAGATGGTATAGTAAAGCTAGCAGGATGGTGGCATAAAAGCTGGTAATGATTAGTAGATGCAAGTCAGCGTGGCCACCATTAACTCTGCTGATGATATGCACAAGCAGTTCACCTCATCACCACACCCACTCACTAAACAGCCCACCATTACACTACTCGCCCACACTACGTCAACATCAAGTTGAGATAATAAAGAGAGAGAGAAGACGAGAGAGAGAAGAGAGACTGAATTAGGAACGACGACGATGGGTGTATGAAGATTACAGTCTGATATGCACTTATAAAAATAACAGAACCCTCACGGTACTGTCTCTAATATTTTAAATACTTCATTAAAACAGGAAATTGTGACAGTATAATAATAATATAATAATAATATAATAATAAAATGATAATAATAATATAATTGTGTTGCTTATCATCCTCGACTACAACATTAATAATAATCACCAGAAATAAACACTACACATTTTTGCTGTGACTCAGGCAAAGCTTGTAGGTGAAAGATTGTGTCAGCGTGGTGGACAGGTGTACTTAATAAGATAGTGTTCAACAGTAAGATGTCATCTACCTTACTCATTACACTTGATTTTTATTACTTACAACACATTAACATCAGTGATGCACCACTCTTCAACCAGCACAGAGTATCAACATCAGTGATCCCACTCTTCAACCAGCACTGAGTATCAACATCAGTGATGCACCACTCTTCAACCAGCACAGAGTATCAACATCAGTGATGCACCACTCTTCAACCAGCACAGAGTATCAACATCAGTGATGCACCACTCTTCAACCAGCACTGAGTATCAACATCAGTGATGCACCACTCTTCAACCAGCACAGAGTATCAACATCAGTGATGCACCACTCTTCAACCAGCACAGAGTATCAACATCAGTGATGCACCACTCTTCAACCAGCACAGAGTATCAACATCAGTGATGCACCACTCTTACAACCAGCACTGAGTATCAACATCAGTGATGCACCACTCTTCAACCAGCACAGAGTATCAACATCAGTGATGCACCACTTCAACCAGCACAGAGTATCAACATCAGTGATGCACCACTCTTCAACCAGCACAGAGTATCAACATCAGTGATGCACCACTCTTCAACCAGCACAGAGTATCAACATCAGTGATGCACCACTCTTCAACCAGCACAGAGTATCAACATCAGTGATGCACCACTCAACAACCAGCACTGAGTATCAACATCAGTGATGCACCACTCTTCAACCAGCACAGAGTATCAACATCAGTGATGCACCACTCAACAACCAGCACTGAGTATCAACATCAGTGATGCACCACTCTTCAACCAGCACAGAGTATCAACATCAGTGATGCACCACTCAACAACCAGCACTGAGTATCAACATCAGTGATGCACCACTCAACAACCAGCACTGAGTATCAACATCAGTGATGCACCACTCTTCAACCAGCACAGAGTATCAACATCAGTGATGCACCACTCAACAACCAGCACAGAGTATCAACATCAGTGATGCACCACTCTACAACCAGCACAGAGTATCAACATCAGTGATGCACCACTCTTCAACCAGCACTGAGTATCAACATCAGTGATGCACCACTCTTCAACCAGCACAGAGTATCAACATCAGTGATGCACCACTCAACAACCAGCACTGAGTATCAACATCAGTGATGCACCACTCAACAACCAGCACTGAGTATCAACATCAGTGATGCACCACTCTTCAACCAGCACAGAGTATCAACATCAGTGATGCACCACTCAACAACCAGCACTGAGTATCAACATCAGTGATGCACCACTCAACAATACCAGCACTGAGTATCAACATCAGTGATGCACCACTCTTCAACCAGCACAGAGTATCAACATCAGTGATGCACCACTCAACAACCAGCACAGAGTATCAACATCAGTGATGCACCACTCAACAACCAGCACTGAGTATCAACATCAGTGATGCACCACTTTACAACCAGCACAGAGTATCAACATCAGTGATGCACCACTTTACAACCAGCACTGAGTATCAACATCAGTGATGCACCACTTTACAACCAGCACAGAGTATCAACATCAGTGATGCACCACTCAACAACCAGCACTGAGTATCAACATCAGTGATGCACCACTCAACAACCAGCACAGAGTATCAACATCAGTGATGCACCACTCTTCAACCAGCACAGAATATCAACATCAGTGATGCACCACTCAACAACCAGCACTGAGTATCAACATCAGTGATGTACCACTTTACAACCAGCACAGAGTATCAACATCAGTGATGCACCACTTTACAACCAGCACAGAGTTATCAACATCACGTGATGTACCACTTTACAATCACACCAGAGTATCAACATCAGTGATGTACCACTTTACAACCAGCACAGAGTATCAACATCAGTGATGTACCACTCAACAACCAGCACAGAGTATCAACATCAGTGATGTACCACTTTACAACCAGCACAGAGTATCAACATCAGTGATGTACCACTTTACAACCAGCACAGAGTATCAACATCAGTGATGTACCACTTTACAACCAGCACGAGTATCAACATCAGTGATGTACCACTTTACAACCAGCACGAGTATCAACATCAGTGATGTACCACTCAACAACCAGCACAGAGTATCAACATCAGTGATGTACCACTTTACAACCAGCACAGAGTATCAACATCAGTGATGTACCACTTTACAACCAGCACAGAGTATCAACATCAGTGATGTACCACTCAACAACCAGCACAGAGTATCAACATCAGTGATGCACCACTTTACAACCAGCACAGAGTATCAACATCAGTGATGTACCACTGTTGCACAAGTGCCTTATGATAAGTTTGCAGATGTGATATTTAAATGAACACAACTTCCATGGAGGGGTGAAAGTCTCTTTTTGTTTACAGAGATACAGTTCGAGCAAATTATACAATTTAATGCAACTATTTTAATATTCCATTTGGGTTAGCGTTTATCTACTAATTAAGGTACTCTCCCTCTTTCTTCCACTGTCTCCGGTATAACAGACGTCTCTGTAGCAGGATGACCCTCTCGTCAAGATACCCAGGTGCTGCACGTTTGTGCAGTTGATATCACTAGGACCTTCTCAATATATCACGAGGACCTTTTCAGTATATCACCAAGACCTCAATGTATCACGAAGACCTTCTCAATATATCACCAGGACCTTCTGAAAATATCACCAAGACCTCAATATATCACCAAAACATCAATATATCACCAAAACCTCAATATATCACAAATACGTTCTCAATATATCACCAGGACCTTCTCGATACGCTCCTCTTACACACAGACATCATATATAACTTCACATACACTACCTACGAGTTCATTTTATATTACAATTTATTCAGTTTATTCAATTTACTTAAATTAATGAGAACGCCTAAAATCACTAGAATGCAGGAACTGCTTCCAGATCCGCACAATGAAATTACTCTTCAAGCAAACGAGAGGCATGGTAATGGTGCAAAACATTCCTACTGACAAAGCAGGGAAACACCCTCCCTACAGAGATAAGGGATATTGTGTAGAGAACACAAACTTTCTTCACCAGGAAACCTGGCAAGTTTCTGTAAACCATGAATAATAATGGTATACAATACCAACAAATTGATAAGACATACGTTCAACAGTTAGGTATCTTTATTTTAGACTATGGAGCACAACTGTTCTCCAGGCTGAGGGATTAACAACCTCAAAACCACATCTTCGAGGATGATGGACTGATTATAGTGTCCTTACATACTGCTTCTGCATGCTGCGAGTATCAACAACGACCGTAAACCAGGAGGCGGGCTCTACGATCGAGTCGCCAGGGCGATAATCCCATTAACAGGTTAGGTTAGGTTTGTCAGGAAACAGGACAAGTGTTTTCTGACGTCGGTCTTAGTCATATGATGACCCATAGCTGGAGATTTTGGTCGTCTGACCGAGGCCTTTAGCTGGCTTACCCATCCACCCACTAAAAAAATTTTTTTAACTCTTAACAGGTTTCCTGCTTAATTGTCACTGGTTAACAACACACCTTAAACTATCATATTTGATAAACACTGAGACTATATACATGTATGCTTCTCCCAGCCTGCCAGTATCGTACATAACAATTACAGAGCCTACAATGGGAAGCAGGCCTACTCAAGATCTGAAATGCCTGGGTGGTAACACAATATAACAAAGCCTCGTCCTGAGTGCTATCCTTGGCTAGCTCCTTCTCCGACGTAGCTACAAACGTTGGGAAAACAACACTCAAGTCACCACAATATCAGAGCTCGTGTGCCAAGTGTAACCTCTCGTTAAGGCTGTTTCCTTATTGGATATTAACTAAACTTAAATATAGATTCATTTATGTTAACCTAACAATTTTACCTAATATTTTTTGTATAGTTGTGTAGAGCGTTCGCAATTCATCTAACAAGGTAAGTGCAAAAACGGCCATCACAATTGAGAGGTTGTCGTAGCCTTGTGACGACTAATACAGTTTATCAAGACATTAAAGTAGCCTAGTGCTGATGTCACACTAGCTAACCCTCGGTGTAGGTCACGCAGCCACAGCTGTCTGCACACCATGATGATGTTATGTCTGGTGTGTCCCGCCAGGCACCTGTCATCATCCTACAGTGATGATAATGTTCCATAAAACACTGCTTAAGACTTTTATATCTGCTTTATCCTGCCACCGCCTCCAATCTTCTTAAGATGTTGTGTGTCTTAAAGAATCGTTCAGACAGATGTTAGGTGTCCTTAAATGTCGTACAGCCGCCGCCTCACCCACTACACTGTCTCTTGGCATCACTTACGTCGGTACTTTACTTACTATTTAACAGCATTCATTTTAACACACAAGTGTTTGCAATATAAATCAACATGCCTCAACAAGTAGTGCTTATAACCTAGACAAGAAACTCTAAACGATATAAAACACACAAGATACAAACACTGGTTACGAGGGAAATTATTAACTTTTTTCCCTGATTTAACGTCTTGTACTAAGATGAAAACAACTTCTGAAGACTTTACAGGGACCATAAAATATATTACACGTTGAAAGATTACATACCCAAGTCAGTATCAGGAGGTATATTATATATATTATATATATATATTATTATATATATATATATATATATATATATATATATATATATATATATATTATATATATATATATATATATATATTATATACGTAAAACTTGCAATTTTGGCTTAAATAGCAACGCACTTCTTGCCAAATAGGGCTAGTGAATATTTGAGTACGCAGTAATTTCGCAAAAATAATTCTGAACCTAACGAAAAAAAATATATTGCATTGTGTTTATTTATTATAAAATTATTATAAACTTGTTTAAAATATTTTAGTTGGATTAGGCTAAACTAATTGCGCTTGTTATAATAAGGTTAGGTAAGTTTTCTAAGGTTCTTTTGCTACAAAATCGTTAATTTTTATATTATCATAAATGAAAAAAAATATATATCTTTAAATGTATAAGAGAAAATTTTAGAAAGGGCTTAATTTTATATGAGTTCTTACTAAATGACCAATTTTACATTATATATATATATATATATATATATATATATATATTATATATATATATTATATATATATTATATATATATATTATATATATATATATATGTCGTGCCGAATATGTAAAACTGGTCAATTAGCAAAAACTCATTTAAAATTAAGTCCTTTCTAAAATTTTCTCTTGTACGTTTGAAGATATATTTTTTTCATTAATGTTAATGTAAAAAATTTTAATTTTGCACCAAAAGAATCTTAGAAAACTTACCTAACCTTATTATAACAAGAACAATTTATTTTAGCCTAACCCAACTAAATATATTTTATATTTGTTTACAATAATTTAATACTAAACAAACACAGTGAAATATATATTTTTCGTTAGGTTCAGAATGATTTTGGCGAAATTATTGCATACACAAATTTTCACTTGTCCTATATGGCAAGATGAGCGTTGCTATTTAAGCCAAGATCGCAAGTTCTGCCTATTCGGCACGACATATATATATATATATATATATATATATATATATATATATATATATATATATATATATATATATATATATATATATATATATATATATATATATGTATATATACATATGCACAACGCAGAAAGAAAGTATATACAGAGAAAGATCGCAGTCAACAAGATTCAAATCCTTCGAATAAAAACAGCTTGTGAGGTCAGAACATACAGGAGAAAGAAACACCTTGAAACCATGGCTGCGGTCCACTGGTGTGCCCGGCCTGGGAAAAACATGGCTTATAAGCAAGGCTGCCCAGCTTTTGAGACATCTGTGGCAAAGTGGTCTAGTGCATCACCTGGGAACCTTGCCAACCTTCCCTGACGTGACTTCGAATCCTGCTAACTGCGATCTTTCTCTGTATAACCACTCAGCCAGAGAGCTTACAATAGGATGATTTTATAACCAGGCCCGGTGGCCTGGTGGCTAAAGCTCCCGCTTCACACACGGAGGGCCCGGGTTCGATTCCCGGCGGGTGGAAACATTTCGACACGTTTCCTTACACCTGTTGTCCTGTTCACCTAGCAGCAAATAGGTACCTGGGTGTTAGTCGACTGGTGTGGGTCGCATCCTGGGGGACAAGATTAAGGACCCCAATGGAAATAAGTTAGACAGTCCTCGATGACGCACTGACTTTCTTGGGTTATCCTGGGTGGCTAACCCTCCGGGGTTAAAAATCCGAACGAAATCTTATCTTATCTTATCTTATCTAACACTGGATGTATAAGTGGCACCAACTATGACCCAACTTTCTCATCTCAAGGCTCCAGAAGTTTTCATGGTACATTTATGTTCATACCCTTCACAGCCAGGTACCAGAGTATATTGTATTTATTATTGCTACCGTCTCTGACTACATCCTCGTTGTTCGTGAAGATCAAAATTAGTGTATTTTAATTTCTAGGTTTTTATTATTTATTAGGTCAAAGTATAATTTTCACAAAGCCAGTTTGCTCCTTGTTATGTACCTGCTGAGCTGGAGTTCATCCAGGAAAGTATTTCTGGTGAAAAGCTGAGGTTCACCATCTATTTCATATTTGGGAGGTCGAAATTTCCAAAAAGGATAATTTGGTGTAGGGTTGTCAAGACTCTCAAGACAGTTATGTACTTCGTATGTTGGACTACGTGTGGCCAGCAGTAACAACCTGGTTGGTCAGGCCCTGATCTACAGGGAGGCCTGGTCGTGGACCGGGCCGCGGGGGCGTTGATCCCCGGAATACTCTCCAGGTTTCTTCAGTTATCTTCCTTATCTGATCCGTTAACTCCTGCCGTTGCTAACGGTGGTTTATATACAAGGATAATTAATATATTCTTATTTTCCACTCGAACACTAGAATTTCTACTGTACCATCTGATGAGTTCAACCATTGTGTGCAGGAAAATTGTCCTCTACATGGAGACCTGGTACTTCCTGTGACCTGGTACTTCCTGTGACCTGGTACTTCCTGTGACCTGGTACTTCCTGTGACCTGGTACTTCCTGTGACCTGGTACTTCCTGTGACCTGGTACTTCCTGTGACCTGGTACTTCCTGTGACCTGGTACTTCCTGTGACCTGGTACTTCCTGTGACCTGGTACTTCCTGTGACCTGGTACTTTTCCCGTGGACCCGGTACTTTTCCCGTTGACTGGTACTTCCTGTGACCTGGTACTTCCTGTGACCTGGTACTTCCTGTGACCTGGTACTTCCTGTGACCTGGTACTTCCTGTGACCTGGTACTTCCTGTGATCTGGTACTTCCTGTGACCTGGTACTTCCTGTGACCTGGTACTTCCTGTGACCTGGTACTTCCTGTGGGCCTGGTACTTCCTGTGACCTGGTACTTACTATGATTTTGGTTACTTCCTGTGACACTGGTACCCCTGGTTTTGGGCCTGGTACTTCCTGTGACCTGGTACTTCCTGTGACCTGGTACTTCCTGTGACCTGGTACTTCCTGTGACCTGGTACTTCCTGTGACCTGGTACTTACTATGATCTGGTACTTCCTGTGACCTGGTACCTCCTGTGACCTGGTACTTCCTGTGACCTGGTACTTCCTGTGACTGGTACTTTTCCCGTGACCTGGTACTTCCTGTGACCTGGTACTTCCTGTGACCTGGTACTTCCTGTGACCTGGTACTTCCTGTGACCTGGTACTTCCTGTGACCTGATACTTCCTGTGACCTGGTACTTCCTGTGACCTGGTACTTCCTGTGACCTGGTACCTCCTGTGACCTGGTATTTCCTGTGACCTGGTACTTCCTGTGACCTGGTACTTACTATGATCTGGTACTTCCTGTGACCTGGTACCTCCTGTGACCTGGTATTTCCTGTGACCTGGTACTTCCTGTGACCTGGTACTTCCTGTGACCTGGTATTTCCTGTGACCTGGTACTTCCTGTGACTGGTACTTCCTGTGACTGGTAATTCCTGTGACCTGGTACTTCCTGTGACCTGGTACTTCCTGTGACCTGGTACTTCCTATGATCTGGTACTTCCCGTGACCTGGTACTTCCTGTGACCTGGTACTTCCTGTGACCTGGTACTTCCTGTGACCTGGTACTTCCTGTGACCTGGTACTTCCTGTGATCTGGTACTTCCTGTGACCTGGTACTTCCTGTGACCTGGTACTTCCTGTGACCTGGTACTTCCTGTGACCTGGTACTTCCTGTGACCTGGTACTTCCTGTGACCTGGTACTTCCTGTGACCTGGTACTTCCTGTGACCTGGTACTTCCTGTGACCTGATACTTCCTGTGACCTGGTACTTCCTGTGACCTGGTACTTCCTGTGACCTGGTACTTCCTGTGACCTGGTACTTCCTGTGACCTGGTACTTCCTGTGACCTGGTACTCTGCCACATCTATAAATCTTGTAACTTTTTAATCATCTCACTCGTGAAAAACATTCCTTGTACATGTTTATTCAAATGTTGCAAACAGCATCTGTTTCTGTGAAGAACTAACTTACATAGCTAAACCCTTATTTATTATCAACACCTCAATGTTTGCAAAAGTGTAAGCAGATTTATCAGTCCAGATTTATCAGTCCAGATTTATCAGTCCAGATTTATCAGTCCAGATTTATCAGTCCTTGCGTACAAAAATCACCGTCTAATATAACACTTCATTTTCATCTGTTTTCATAGTTTCAATCCTATCGTATCCACCATAGCTACAGTTGCAGCTTGCAATCCATTTAATACTTCACACAAGAGGGAAGTTTGGGTAAGTGTGTTTTGTTAGTACCACTAGTCCTAAATATGTACTCGCTGCAACGGAGGAGATACAGATACATCATAATATATACGTGGACGGCATTTGAGGGTCCCGTCCTAGATCTGTACAGTGTCATAACACACTAGAGTGATAGATACGAGAGAAAATGCAAAATAAACCCAGCGAAAAGTAAGGACACTGTGGGCACAATAAGAGAACATTGAATCAACATTTTACCAGAAGATGTCAGAAACACTGCTGGAACAAGTGTAGAAGTCTTGAAGCAAAATCTCGACGATTTCCTCCATCAAGTACCAGATCAACCAGGTTGTGATGGATATGGGGGGCTAGCGCCAGCAACAACAGTCTGGGTGACCAGGTAAGCATCAGATAAGCCACGCCGAGGGCCGTAATGCTAGAGTAGAAACACTCTTGAAACTCATCAGGTGTATATCAAGGGTAGCACATATTTTGCTTGTAGCAGCCCCCCCTACCCCTCCCTCCCCCCTCCACCCCCCAAAAAAAAAGTAATTAAATTTGGGAACTTGATAACTTCCTTTGATCAGTTTCTGAGATGTCGGTGCTTATGTTGGAATGCGCGATGCTAGCACCAACAGCCTGACTGTTCAAGGCATCAATCAACCAGAAGGACTGGTCTGAGAAATGGCGGCGGAGCGATAGCCAAAAGAACGAACATGCAGGTAGGTAAAAGACGAGAAAATGCTTCCTTACTGCCTCTCCCTGCCACCCTTCCTTACTGCCTCTCTCTGCCACCCTTCCTTACTCCCTCTACGTGCCACCCTTCCTTACTCCCTCTCCCTGCCACCCTTCCTTACTCCCTCTCCCTGCCACCCTTCCTTACTGCCTCTCCCTGCCACCCTTCCTTACTGCCTCTCCCTGCCACCCTTCCTTACTCCCTCTCCCTGCCACCCTTCCTTACTGCCTCTCCCTGCCACCCTTCCTTTACTCCCTCTCCTGCCACCCTTCCTTACTCCCCTCCCTGCCACCCTTCCTTACCCCCTCTCCCTGCCACCCTTCCTTTAAACTCCCTCCCCCTGCCACCCTTCCTTACTGCCTCTCCCTGCCACCCTTCCTTACCCCTCTACGTGCCACCCTTCCTTCCCTCCCTCTCCCTGCCACCCTTCCTTACTCCCTCTCCCTGCCACCCTTCCTTACTGCCTCTCCCTGCCACCCTTCCTTACTCCCTCTCCCTGCCACCCTTCCTTACTGCCTCTCCCTGCCACCCTTCCTTACCCCCTTTTCCCTCCCAAACCCTTCCTTACTCTCCCTCTCCCTGCCACCCTTCCTTACTCCCTCTCCCTGCCACCCTTCCTTACTCCCTCTCCCTGCCACCTTCCCTACTCCTCTTCCTGCCACCCTTCCTTAATCCCTCTTCCTGCCACCCTTCCTTACTCCCTCTTCCCTGCCACCCTTCCTTACTCCCTTTTCCCTGCCACCCTTCCTTACTCCCTCTTCTGCCACCTTCCTTACTCCCTCTTCTCGCCCCCCTTCCTTACTCCCTCTTCCTCCACCCTTCCTTACCCCCTTTTTCCCTTTGCCACTCTTCCTTACTCCCTCTCCCTGCCCACCCTTCCTTACTCCCTCTCCCTGCCACCCTTCCTACTCCCTCTCCCTGCCACCCTTCCTTACTCCCTCTCCCTGCCACCCTTCCTTACTCCCTCTCCCTGCCACCCTTCCTTACTCCCTCTCCTGCCACCCTTCCTTACTCTCCCTGCCCCCCTTCCTTACTCCCTCTTCCTTGCCACCCTTCCTTACTCCCTCTCCCTGCCACCCTTCCTTACTCCTCTTCCTGCCACCCTTCCTTCCCCCCCTTTTTACTTTTGCCACCCTTCCTTACTCCCTCTCCCTGCCACCCTTCCTTACTCCCTCTCCCTGCCAAATCCTTCCTTACTCCCTCTCTCTGCCCCCCTTCCTTCTCCCTCTTCCTGCACCCCTTCCTTACTCCCTTTCCTGCCACGCTTCCTTACCCCTCTTCCTGCCACCCTTCCTTGCTCCCTCTTCCTGCCACCCTTCCTTACTCCCCTCTTCCTGCCACCCTTCCTTACTCCCTCTTCCTGCCACCCTTCCTTACTCAATCTCCCTGCCACCCTTCCTTACTCCCCTTTTCCCTGCCACCTTTCCCCTTAGTCCCTCTTCTTCCCACCCTTCCTTACTCCTCTTCCTGCCACCCTTCCTTACTCCCTCTTCCTGCCACCCTTCCTTACTCCCTCTTCCTGCCCACCTTCCTTTACTCTCTTCCCTCCCACCCTTCCTTACTCCCTCTTCCTGCCACCCTTCCTTACTCCCTCTCCCTGCCACCCTTCCTTAACTCCCTCCCCTGCCACTCTTCCTTACTCCCTCTTCCTGCCACCCTTCCTTACTCCCTCTTCCTGAAACCCCTTTCCCTTACTCCCTCTCCCTGCCACCCTTCCTTACTCCTCTTCCTGCCACCCTTCCTTACTCCCTCTCCCTGCCACCCTTCCTTGCTCCCTTTCCTGCCACCCTTTTACTCCCTCTTCCTGCCACCCTTCCTTACTCCCTTTCCGCCACCCTTCCTTACTCCCTTCCCCCTGCCACCCTTCCTTACTCCCTCTCCCTGCCACCCTTCCTTACTCCCTCTTCCTGCCACCCTTCCTTAGTCCCTCTCCTGCCACCCTTTCCCTTGCTCCCTCTTCTGCCACCTTCCTTACTCCCTCTTCCTGCCACCCTTCCTTACTCCCTCTTCCTGCCACCCTTCCTTACTCCCTCTCCCTGCCACCCTTCCTTACTCCCTCTTCCTGCCACCCTTCCTTACTCCCTCTTCCTGCCACCCTTCCTTACTCCCTCTTCCCGTGCCACCCTTCCTTACTCCCTCTCCCTGCCAGCCTTCCTTACTCCCTCTCCCTGCCACCCTTCCTTAGTGAATCCCATCTTACCCACCACTCTTCCTAAGTGACTCCTTTTCACCTTCTATTCTTCCTTAGAGGACTCTTCTCTCCGCCTAAAGGTGCACCACAGATACGTCCTTTCAGTCACCTTGTGTAGTATTCTCAAACACGAAGCTACAAGTGCAGTGAAGAGGAGAGATATTACAGCACTTGTACAGCCCCATGGCCTGAGAGGTGCATACCTAGTGAGAAATATGGGTGACATCATGCCTGGAGTGAGCCAGAGTCGGTGACATCACTATCAACCTCACCAACACCACAGCATCTAGTGCCAATATTCTCCACCAAATGAAAGCAAGTTCTCGCTCTGTAAATAAATTATTTGCTACAAACATATAAAAAATTCAATAAAAACTTTACACTTTTGGAATGGGTTTGTGTGTATTGCATTACAATATGACAAGTACAGTACTAGAGCAATGACCATAGTGTACACAGAACCTATAAAAACAACTCCGACGACCATCAACGATTAGAAGAATACCAACATTGACTTAATGTTTGGAGACTCATTATAGTGTTTTATATATCATTAGTTTTAGGCTCTCCAAGTGTTGCCAGTAGTGCAGATGTTTGAATGTATACGGCAGTACAAGTTCTCTATATTTTATTGCTCAGTAATCTAACCCTCCTTGAAAAGGGCCGTTAGTATACAGCAGTATTCCAGCATGAAAATTACTGGCTCAGCATCTCTTGTTTTGAAAGTTCTAGTTATCCAGCCTACCTACCATAGCCAAAGCTTCATGAAGGACAGGTCAGAATCTAGCAACTGTTGCATGGATTCCTATAGACTAATAATTACTGGTCCAACTGTTGAGATAGTAACCATTTTCTCTCCCATTGCTTCTTAAATGGATTAACAACTGTCACAACCTCCTTTAGTGCTCCGACTCTATTGAAGAATTTCTTGTTATTATTCTCCCTACCACCGTTTTCAGAACTGGCTTTATATTTAATTGTGAAATCCATCTTGTTACCTTTGGAGATTGCAAATAAATACTTTTCTCTTGGAGGAAGAGTATAGTAGAAGTTGACCTTCGGATGTCGACATTATTACTTGTATAGCATACTTACAGGCAGACTTCCTAACAACATTACAGGCAGGCTTCCTGGCTTAGCCTTGGTTACGTGACTCCCGTCTGAACCAGCCAGCCCTCTGCCTCAAAACTCGACTAGGCACAGCAGCGAGGAGACATGAAGGCTCCTATTAATGCGCGGATTGAATTTACAAGAGGTGATTTTTTTTAATTGCGATAGATAAAAGAATTATTGACATCTAGATTAGTTAGGCCTGAGAGACTGGTTTCTTACAGTTTTTGATAAATATGGAATTCCAAAAGTCTGGGCTTGGAGCAGAATGATGAAGCATGTTGTCGATGGCTTCTTCGAAGTCAACTAGGGAGAGCTAATGAGAATAGTGGAGATGTTGGCAAGTTTTGATTGTAGCTTGTGATGGTACCAAATACAGGGGTCGTAAATTTTGACTACAGTTGTTTCATTTTCATTATTATTATCAGTGTATGTTCTGTCCTTGATGTAAGGTCCTTATGGATTGTTGTCCCATTGGATTTTCCACAGAGGGGTATTTCGGTATCTTTCAATTCCCAACTTTAGGTCTTTGCTTCCTCTGTCTTCCTGTCCTTTTGCGTCCACTCAAGCTCCTTTCATCCACCCACCCTTTCCCCCAATCCTTCCACCCACGCCACTCCTCGTCACCATGCCTCTCCTGCTGCCCCACACTTTCAAATCAATCTTAAACAGTTCTTACCCCCAAAATTTAACCTTGCAGCCATTAGTCTCACCCTTAACCTCTCACCACCACCACCCCCCTTCCCCTCCCCCTCTCATCTTTAATTCCCCTCATCTATCTTCACAACCTCCTCCCTCACACCCCTCTTCACTCCCTCCCCCTCACAACCCTCTTCACTTTATTCCCTTACTTCTTTTCATTCCCCTCACCTCCTTTCTCAGCGTCCTACTTACCCCATTTTATTTTTACTTTCTTCAACACTATGTGCTTCATTGTCCACTTATTGAGGAATAGAGAGACAGACAGTATAATGACCTATATGTCAAGGCATATTATTAATGGAAATAAGATATATCTACAGATAAAGACCTGTAGATTATCTGTAGTGGCTTCCGGAGGCCACCGGTCGCGGCCCGGCATTTCGTTTGTCTTCCAAGACGTAATGATTCAGTAATTGCAAAAGGCAGGAGCGACATGTTCTGAACCCATGTTGACCTGGGTTGTGTAACTACTATGATTATATGTGATTGGTAATCTTGCTTCTTAAAACCCTTTCAAAGAACTTGATAATGTGGGATGTTAGGGCTACTGGTCTGCAGTTGTTTGTCATTGCTTTACTACCACCTTTGTGGAGTGGAGCAATACCAGTGGTTTTTAATGACTGTGGGATGACTGCAGTTTATAGGTTTCTTCTCTATAAAATATTTAAGGCGCGTGATAAGGGTTTCTTGCAATTCTCGATGAATATCGAGTTCCATGACACTGGGCCTGGGGCAGAATATATGGGCATGCAATCAATGGCTTCTTCGAAGGCAAGTGGAGTTAGAAATACGCCAGAGATTAGGGAAATGTCTGCAATATTTTGCGTCATTTATTTTGGACGTTAATATTCAGGCCAATTAGTGGTTCAGTAAACACTGAGTCGTACTGTGACTTTATGATTTCATTCATTTCTTTGTTGTCGTCGGTGTATGTCCCACCTCCTATAATCAAAGGCCTGATATGAGATGTTTTTGACCTGGATTTTGAGTACGAGAAGTAGTCTGGATTTTTCTTAGTTTCATTTATAGCTTTTAGATCCCTCTGTCTCTCCTGGATTCTATGTGATGTATTCAGTTTGAGCTCAACTTTTCCTAATTCTCTTGCCGGTGTTACTTTTCATTCTTCAGAATCAGATGCCGTTGAGGAACTGTTTCATTCGTCATCTTCGCCTACAGAGGACACGCCTCTACCGTCCCAATCTGCAACTTCTCCTCAGTCATAAAGTTGTGTCTAGAGAATACTTCTAGTACCAATGAGCTCATCCTCTCAAAATAATGATTTATCACATTATCTTCCCAGCATATATCAGTAAGTTCACGATTTATTAACTTCCATACCTTTGATATACCTTTGAAGAGCTTCGAGAGTTTTCCTATACCTGCAGCCCGGCCCTGGCCTTCATGCAGCCTGTTGTTGCAAGCGGCCCGTTGGCTCGCACATTCCTCACAGCCTAGTTAATCTGAAACTGACTGGGATTTGGGAGTAAAAAGTCTTTTGAAACCAGTCACAGGTGTATTAATTCCCCTCACACCATCCTCTTACCTCAGTTCCACTACCTCCTCCATGTTACCTCAGTTCCACTACCTCCTCCACGTTACCTCAGTTCCACTACCTCCTCCATGTTACCTCAGTTCCACTACCTCCTCCATGTTTACCTCAGTTCCACTACCTCCTCCATGTTACCTCAGTTCCACTACCTCCTCCATGTTACCTCAGTTCCACTACCTCCTCCACGTTACCTCAGTTCCACTACCTCCTCCATGTTACCTCAGTTCCACTACCTCCTCCATGTTACCTCAGCTTCACTACCTCCTCCATGTTACCTCAGTTCCACTACCTCCTCCATGTTACCTCAGTTCCACTACCTCCTCCATGTTACCTCAGTTCCACTACCTCCTCCATGTTACCTCAGTTCCACTACCTCCTCCATGTTACCTCAGTTCCACTACCTCCTCCACGTTACCTCAGTTCCACTACCTCCTCCATGTTACCTCAGTTCCACTACCTCCTCCATGTTACCTCAGTTCCACTACCTCCTCCATGTTACCTCAGTTCCACTACCTCCTCCATGTTACCTCAGTTCCACTACCTCCTCCATGTTACCTCAGTTCCACTACCTCCTCCATGTTACCTCAGTTCCACTACCTCCTCCACGTTACCTCAGTTCCACTACCTCCTCCATGTTACCTCAGTTCCACTACCTCCTCCATGTTACCTCAGTTCCACTACCTCCTCCATGTTACCTCAGTTCCACTACCTCCTCCATGTTACCTCAGTTCCACTACCTCCTCCATGTTACCTCAGTTCCACTACCTCCTCCATGTTACCTCAGTTCCACTACCTCCTCCACGTTACTCAGTTCCACTACCTCCTCCATGTTACCTCAGTTCCACTACCTCATCCACGTTACCTCAGTTCCCCTACCTCCTCCATGTTACCTC
>NC_069425.1:20857626-20877626 GCF_026875155.1 Cherax quadricarinatus | reverse complement strand
TAACTGACGCGCTGTTGCTCGCGGAGTACATTGTTGTACTCAGGGCCACCATTCTCCTCTGTGGAAAAATACAAGACAAAATCA
Organism: Cherax quadricarinatus; assembly: GCF_026875155.1. Classification (NCBI taxonomy): domain Eukaryota; kingdom Metazoa; phylum Arthropoda; class Malacostraca; order Decapoda; family Parastacidae; genus Cherax; species Cherax quadricarinatus. The sequence goes on along the minus strand of NC_069425.1, from coordinate 20,877,542 downwards.
GACATGTTTTAATTATATACAAAACATTCTTACACACCACATACACACATATATACATACACACACATATATACATAAACACAACACACACACACACACACACAATCAGTGAAGAGGAGGGGCCAGGAGCTATGAATCGACTCCTGCAACTACAAATAGGTGAGTTTCACACACACACACGTACACACACACACACACACACACACCACACACAAAACACACACACACACACACACACACACACACACACACACACACACACACACACAAACACACCATAACCCAACACCACAGCAATGTTGGGACAAGTGTGAGTGTCTTGCTGGACACAGCAGCCAGCAGACACACACCTCACAAGACACGTACTAAACCCACAACTATCCTCACACCCCCCCTTTTTTTTACCGTGCGTGACAAAACGCACGCTTGAAATATGCTACGTCTCGCGCTGCCAGACGTGAACATCCCCTTGTTTTAATTTCATTAAAGTCAGTAAATCACTGCTCACTCACAGGATGAGTGGCACTGTACAGTACTGTGCAGTGCCACTCATCCTGTGAGTGAACATAACACCATAACAACAGTACTGTACAGTGCCACTCATCCTGTGAGTGAACACCATAACACCATAACAACAGTACTGTACAGTGTCACTCATCCTGTGAGTGAACACCATAACAACAGTACTGTACAGTGTCACTCATCCTGTGAGTGAACACCATAACAACAGTACTGTACAGTGTCACTCATCCTGTGAGTGAACACCATAACAACAGTACTGTACAGTGTCACTCATCCTGTGAGTGAACACCATAACAACAGTACTGTACAGTGTCACTCATCCTGTGAGTGAACACCATAACAACAGTACTGTACAGTGTCACTCATCCTGTGAGTGAACACCATAACAACAGTACTGTACAGTGTCACTCATCCTGTGAGTGAACACCGTAACAACAGTACTGTACAGTGTCACTCATCCTGTGAGTGAACATAACACCGTAACAACAGTACTGTACAGTGTCACTCATCCTGTGAGTGAACATAACACCGTAACAACAGTACTGTACAGTGTCACTCATCCTGTGAGTGAACATAACACCGTAACAACAGTACTGTACAGTGTCACTCATCCTGTGAGTGAACACCATAACAACAGTACTGTACAGTGTCACTCATCCTGTGAGTGAACACCATAACAACAGTACTGTACAGTGTCACTCATCCTGTGAGTGAACACCGTAACAACAGTACTGTACATGTCACTCATCCTGTGAGTGAACATAAACACCGTAACAACAGTACTGTACAGTGTCACTCATCCTGTAGTGAACATAAACAACCGTAACAACAGTACTGTAACAGTGTCACTCATCCTGTGAGTGAACATAACACCGTAACAACAGTACTGTACAGTGTCACTCATCCTGTGAGTGAACATAACACCATAACAACAGTACTGTACAGTGTCACTCATCCTGTGAGTGAACACCATAACAACAGTACTGTACAGTGTCACTCATCCTGTGAGTAACACCATAACAACAGTACTGTACAGTGTCACTCATCCTGTGAGTGAACACCATAACAACAGTACTGTACAGTGTCACTCATCCTGTGAGTGAACACCATAACAACAGTACTGTACAGTGTCACTCATACCTGTGAGTGAACACTATAACAACAGTACTGTACATGTGTCACTCATCCTGTGAGTGAACACCATAACAACAGTAACTGTACAGTGTCACTCATCCTGTGAGTGAACACTATAACAACAGTACTGTACAGTGTCACTCATCCTGTGAGTGAACACCATAACAACAGTACTGTACAGTGTCACTCATCCTGTGTAGTGAACACCATAACAACAGTACTGTACAGTGTCACTCATCCTGTGAGTGAACACCATAACAACAGTACTGTACAGTGTCACTCATCCTGTGAGTGAACACCGTAACAACAGTACTGTACAGTGTCACTCATCCTGTGAGTGAACACCATAACAACAGTACTGTACAGTGTCACATCTTCCTGTGAGTGAACACCATAACAACAGTACTGTACAGTGTCACTCATCCTGTGAGTGAACATAACACCATAACAACAGTACTGTACAGTGTCACTCATCCTGTGAGTGAACACCATAACAACAGTATGTACAGTGTCACTCATCCTGTGAGTGAACACCATAAACAACAGTTACTGTACAGTGTCACTCATCCTGTGAGTGAACACCATAACAACAGTACTGTACAGTGTCACTCATCCTGTGAGTGAACACCATAACAACAGTACTGTACAGTGTCACTCATCCTGTGAGTGAACACCATAACAACAGTACTGTACAGTGTCACTCATCCTGTGAGTGAACATAACACCATAAAGACACTACATATCACCTCAACGGGTATAAACAGTCCTGTTGAGCTGACATGTCGTGTCTTTACGGTGTTGTGTTCCGCTGTAAATAATACTGGTAGAAATGTACAAGTTAAATAGAAAAAAATATCGGCAAGTTAATTTTTTTTTGTGTATGGTTAGTTACACAACTGACCGAAGAGTTTAAGTTAAGTAAAATTTAGGGATTAAAGTATTCTAGGTGTTTATGTATAGGTGAACTGCAGCCTTAATGACCCAGGTGCTGTAGACGGGTGTTAAAGGTAGCTGTCGGTAGAGGGCAGCCATGTTACCCTCGTATGTGTTTTGTGTGATGTGAAGCAGCACTTAGCACGCGACATGTGGCGCTCCTGATACAGTAACCCAAGTCGTGTCTAGCATAAAAACAAACACTATCTACCCACTACACTATAATGTAACCTGAGAGGAACCTAACTTACACACATTGTCAAGAAATTAGAGAAAGTACAAAGGTTTGCAAAAAGACTAGTCCCGAAGCTGAGGGGTTTGTCCTACGAGGAGATATACCTTTGAAGAGCTTCGAGAGTTTGACTACTCTCGGAGCCCGGCCATGGGTCTATCAAAGGTATATCTCCTCGTTCAGGGAACTTAACCTGACAACAGTGGAGGACAGGAGGGATAGGGGGACATGATAACAACATATAAAATACCGAGAGGTATTAACAAGGTGGATAAGGACAGAATGTTTCAGAGATGTGACACAGCAACAAGGGGTCACAACTTGAAGTTGAAAACTCAGATGAGTCACATGGATGTTAGGAAGTACTTCTTCAGTCACAGAGCTGTCAAGAAGTGGAACAGTTTGGAGAGTGATGTAGTCGAGGCAGGATCCATACATAGCTTTAAGAAGAGGTATGACAAAGCTCATGGAACAGAGAGTGAACCAAGTAGCGACCACCGAAGAGGCGGGGCCATTAGCTATGATCGACCTCTGCAACTACAATTAGGTGAGTACGTACACGTACACACACACACACACACACACACACACACACACACACACACACACACACACACACACACACACACACACACACACACACACACACACACACAGCTTTAGTCTTTTTCCTTATTCAGCTACTTATTTTTTTTTTTTTTTGCATGCAATTTAAGAATTATGAATGAACTGCAGCGTTCTCGTGATCTCTTAATCACGTTCTCAGTGAACAAAATGTATTTTTCTCCGTATCTTCTATTTTAGATGATTACTTACTCCTAGTTTAACACGCCGGAGAGCAAAACGTTTTCGGTCTCCCTACAACATTACTCATGATATGAAAAACCATGTTAGACTTACTGAGGTGGTTGGGTGAGCTTCTATGTCCAACTTAGCGTCTCTGTAAGTACTCTAATGTTCCTGGTTTGCACTCTTAATAACTCAGTTCATTTTACGAGGCTAAACTTTTTTGCATAATTTCTGTTCGCTAATATAAAATACGACGAACCGCAGTAATATAACTACGCAATAAACTTAACTTAATACCACAGGTTGTAGACGGTGGCACTCACTAGGGTCACGCTGCTTACTGCAGGCTGCTACAATATTACTGATTACTACAGGCTGCTACAATATTACTGATTACTACAGGCTGCTACAATATTATTGATTACTACAGGCTGCTACAATATTACTGATTACTACAGGCTGCTACAATATTACTGATTACTACAGGCTGCTACAATATTACTGATTACTACAGGCTGCTACAATATTACTGATTACTGCAGGCTGCTACAATATTATTGATTACTACAGGCTGCTACAATATTACTGATTACTACAGGCTGCTACAATATTACTGATTACTGCAGGCTGCTACAATATTATTGATTACTACAGGCTGCTACAATATTACTGATTACTACAGGCTGCTACAATATTACTGATTACTGCAGGCTGCTACAATATTACTGATTACTACAGGCTGCTAAAATTTATTACTGATTACTACAGTCTGCTACAATATTACTGATTACTACAGGCTGCTACAATATTACTGATTACTACAGGCTGCTACAATATTATTGATTACTACAGGCTGCTACAATATTACTGATTACTACAGGCTGCTACAATATTACTGATTACTGCAGGCTGCTACAATATTATTGATTACTACAGGCTGCTACAATATTACTGATTACTGCAGGCTGCTACAATATTACTGATTACTACAGGCTGCTACAATATTACTGATTACTACAGTCTGCTACAATATTACTGATTACTACAGGCTGCTACAATATTACTGATTACTGCAGGCTGCTACAATATTACTGATTACTACAGGCTGCTACAATATTACTGATTACTACAGGCTGCTACAATATTACTGATTACTACAGGCTGCTACAATATTACTGATTACTACAGGTTGCTACAATATTGATTACTACAGGCTGCTACAATATTACTGATTACTACAGGCTGCTACAATATTACTGATTACTACAGGCTGCTACAATATTACTGATTACTACAGGCTGCTACAATATTACTGATTACTACAGGCTGCTACAATATTACTGATTACTACAGGCTGCTACAATATTACTGATTACTGCAGGGTGCTACAATATTACTGATTACAAACTGCTGCTACAATATTACTGATTACTGCAGGCTGCTACAATATTACTGATTACTACAGGCTGCTACAATATTACTTATTACTGCAGGCTGCTACAATATTACTGATTACTACAGGCTGCTACAATATTACTGATTACTACAGGCTGCTACAATATTACTGATTACTACAGGCTGCTACAATATTACTGATTTCTGCAGGCTGCTACAATACTACTGATTACTATAGGCTGCTACAATATTACTGATTACTACAGGCTGCTACAATATTACGGATTACTGCAGGCTGCTACAATACTACTGATTACTACAGGCTGCTACAATATTACTGATTACTACAGGCTGCTACAATATTACTGATTACTACAGGCTGCTACAATATTACTGATTACTACAGGCTGCTACAATATTACTGATTACTACAGGCTGATACAATATTACTGATTACTACAGGATGCTACAATATTACTGATTACTACAGGCTGCTACAATATTACTGATTACTACAGGCTGCTACAATACTACTGATTACTACAGGCTGCTACAATACTACTGATTACTACAGGCTGCTACAATACTACTGATTACTACAGGCTGCTACAATATTACTGATTACTACAGGCTGCTACAATACTACTTATTACTACAGGCTGCTACAATACTACTGATTACTACAGGCTGCTACAATACTGCTGATTACTACAGGCTGCTACAGTACTACTGATTACTACAGGCTGCTACAATACTACTGATTACTACAGGCTGCTACAATATTACTGATTACTACAGGCTGCTACAATATTACTGATTACTACAGGCTGCTACAATATTACTGATTACTACAGGCTGCTATAATATTACTGATTACTATAGGCTACTACAATACTACTGATTACTACAGGCTGCTACAATATTACTGATTACAACAGGCTGCTACAATACTACTGATTACTACAGGCTGCTACAATATTACTGATTACTACAGGCTGCTACAATATTACTGATTACTGCAGGCTGCTACACTACTACTGATTACTACAGGCTGCTACAATACAACTGATTACTGCAGGCTGTTACAATACAACTGACTGATTACCTGTAGTGTAGTTAAGACTACAATAACCTTATATACAACGTGGTCCCATGTGTCTTGATTCATGCATCATAATCCACACCTGGAAAATTCTAGCACTGATCCTACATCTGCACACAGAAATCCCTCCACAGGAAAGCTAAATAACTAGGCAGGCAGAAACATAACCCCAATGAAAACCAGAGGTGCCATGAGTACACTAAAAGAGACCCTCCCATCATACATAAGAGGAATTACCAACAGACCCCTGGCTGTCTTCAAGAGGGAGCTGGACAGATCAGCCTTGCTGTCGTTCGTGTGTTGAACAGCAGTAACAGCCTGGTTGATTAGGACTTGATCCAACGGGAGGCCTGGTCGAGCACTGGGCATCTAGGGGGTATGGTTTCGACCCCCGGAACAACATCCAAGTAGACTGACCTAGTATGAATTCCTCTCCGGCTACCTGGCAGGTGCCCACAAGTGGGGTTAAGTAGACAACTAGTTTCAGGATCCTTTTTAACATCTTGATGTAATCAGGAAATAGTAACTTTTTTTTTAAAGTATAAATAGAATAAAAATCACATCCCCACATTACAATAGGTACTCACACTAAGTGCCAACCATCCAGTCATTTTATCTGCAAGAGTAATGACTTCCCATTTTGTCGAGCACAAGCGAAATTTATGAGGCATAAATGTGGACATATATCAGAGACGATACTCAGAGACTGTCAGCGACACGATACTCAGGGACTGTCAGCGACACGATACTCAGGGACTGTCAGCGACACGATACTCAGGGACTGTCAGCGACACGATACTCAGGGACTGTCAGCGACACGGTACTCAGGGACTGTCAGCGACACGATACTCAGGGACTGTCAGCGACACGGTACTCAGGGACTGTCAGCGACACGATACTCAGAGACTGTCAGCGACACGGTACTCAGGGACTGTCAGCGACACGATACTCAGGGACTGTCAGCGACACGGTACTCAGGGACTGTCAGCGACACGATACTCAGAGACTGTCAGCGACATGATACTCAGGGACTGTCAGCGACACGATACTCAGGGACTGTCAGCGACACGGTACTCAGGGACTGTCAGCGACACGATACTCAGAGACTGTCAGCGACACGATACTCAGGGACTGTCAGCGACACGATACTCAGAGACTGTCAGCGACACGATACTCAGAGACTGTCAGCGACACGATACTCAAGAGGCTGTCAGCGACACGATACTCAGAGGCTGTCAGCGACACGATACTCAGAGGCTGTCAGCGACACGATACTCAGAGGCTGTCAGCGACACGATACTCAAGAGACTGTCAGCGACACGATACTCAGAGACTGTCAGCGACACGATACTCAGAGGCTGTCAGCGACACGATACTCAGAGGCTGTCAGCGACACGATACTCAGAGACTGTCAGCGACACGATACTCAGAGACTGTCAGCGACACGATACTCAAAGACTGTCAGCGACACGATACTCAGAGACTGTCAGCGACACGATACTCAAGAGACTGTCAGCGACACGATACTCAGAGACTGTCAGCGACACGATACTCAAGAGACTGTCAGCGACACGATACTCAGAGACTGTCAGCGACACGATACTCAAGAGACTGTCAGCGACACGATACTCAGAGACTGTCAGCGACACGATACTCAAGAGACTGTCAGCGACACGATACTCAGAGACTGTCAGCGACACGATACTCAAGAGACTGTCAGCGACACGATACTCAGAGACTGTCAGCGACACGATACTCAAGAGACTGTCAGCGACACGATACTCAGAGACTGTCAGCGACACGATACTCAAGAGACTGTCAGCGACACGATACTCAGAGACTGTCAGCGACACGATACTTAAGAGACTGTCAGCGACACGATACTCAGAGACTGTCAGCGACACGATACTCAGAGACTGTCAGCGACACGATACTCAGAGACTGTCAGCGACACGATACTCAGAGACTGTCAGCGACACGATACTCAGAGACTGTCAGCGACACGATACTCAAAGACTGTCAGCGACACGATACTCAGAGACTGTCAGCGACACGATACTCAAGAGACTGTCAGCGACACGATACTCAAAGACTGTCAGCGACACGATACTCAGAGACTGTCAGCGACACGATACTCAAGAGACTGTCAGCGACACGATACTCAAAGACTGTCAGCGACACGATACTCAGAGACTGTCAGCGACACGATACTCAAGAGACTGTCAGCGACACGATACTCAAAGACTGTCAGCGACACTACCTGCATCTACACTTCATGTTTATTAAAACATAAAACGTTGTGTGTGCTGTGTTTATTATTTAATTTTGCTCTATTTTAAAATATAATTTATATTTTGCTCTATTTAAAAATAGCAATCTTGTATCAAATTAAAATTAAAGAATTTACGAAGTGTACTGAATACATCTGAATATTATTAAAATGTGTCTGAAGTAAATGATTATTTGTAAGAGGAGTCAAGTTTATTAAGTCGGACATTGTGTGTGAAATATCCAAGTGGTGAATCAGGTAAATCTGATTGCAACCCGGACACAAAATGTATGGAAAAAAAGTCCATATTTGAACACTCCGGCGTCTCCCATTGAGGGAGGATATAGGATGATCAAAAAAAAGAGAGTAAGAGACAAATGAGATACACGGAAAGTGTCATCAGTAAGAAAGAGGTTAAAGGTAAGATAGAGAGCAGCATCACAGAGGAACGAGGGTTTTCTGGAGGACTAGGGTGTGTGCAGACCAAATGTATACAATGAAGAATATAAGTGAACAATAGATGGATAAAGGTAAGGAAGTTTATCATTAAATTTATGGACTTCAAAAAGCCATATGATAAGGTAGACAGTAGCAATGTGGCAGATGTGCAAGTGTATGGAATAGGTGGTAAGTTACTTAAAGCAGTTAAAGAGTTTTTATGAGGATAGTGAGGCTCAGGTTAGGGTGTGTAGGAGAGAGGGAGATTATTTTCCAGTAAAAGTAGGTCTTAAACAGAGATGTGTGTGTGTGTGTCACCATGTTTGTTTAACTATATTTATAGATGGGGTTGTAAAAGAAGTAAATGCTCGGGTGTTGGGAATAAGTGTGGATTTAAAAAAATAAACAATCTAACACAAAGTGGGAGTTGTCACAGTTGCTTTTTGCCGATGACACGGTGCTTGTGAGAGATTATGAAGAGAAGTTGCAAAGGTTGGTTGGCGAATTTGTGAGGGTATGTAAAAGAAAAAAAATACAAGCGAAACAGATAAGAGAAAGGTAATGAGAGTAACAAAAATGTTAATGAAAAACTGGATACCAGATTGAAAGGAGGGAATATGGAGGGAGTGAGCGTGTTCAGATATCTGGAAGTGAACTTATCGACGGAAAGGTCTACGAAATTTATGAAAGACGAGGTGAACCATAAAATTTATGAGAAGAAGGTGAGTGGAAAACAATGTCCGCCCCCCCCCCCCACACTGCCTCTCACCTTCTATGTTGTATGTTAACAACTTTACGTATGTCTTATTTTGACTTCTTCATGTATGTTGTATGTTGGCTTCATGTATGTTGCATGTTGGCTTCATGTATGTTGTATGTTGGCTTCATGTATGTTGTATGTTGGCTTCATGTATGTTGATGTTGCTCATGTTATAGATTTGAATAGTTGGCTTCATAGTTGTAGTTGGCTTCATGTATGTTGTAAATTGCTTCAGTATGTTGCACTGTTGAGCGTTCATGTATGTTGCAATGTTGGCTTCATGTATGTTGGCATGAGGTTGGCTTCATGTATGTTGGTATGTTGGCTTCATGTATGTTGTATGTTGGCTCATGTATGTTGCATGTTGGCTTCAGTAATGTTGTATGTTGGCTTCATGTATGTTGTATGTTGCACATTAGTGTATGGGTCATGTATTTGTGTTGTTGGCTTCAGATGTGATGTTGCATGTTGGTGCTCATGTAGTTGTCATGTTGGCTTCATGTATGTTGTATGTTGGCTTCATGTATGTTGATGTTGGCTTCATGTATGTTGATGTTGGCTTCATGTATGTTGCATGTTGGCTTCATGTATGTTGTATGTTGGCTTCATGTATGTTGTATGTTGGCTTCATGTATGTTGATGTTGGCTTCATGTATGTTGCATGTTGGCTTCATGTATGTTGTATGTTGGCTTCATGTATGTTGTATGTTGGCTTCATGTATGTTGTATGTTGGCTTCATGTATGTGTAATGTTGGTTTCATGTATGTTGCATGTTGGCTTCATGTATGTTGTATGTTGGCTTCATGTATGTTGTATGTTTGGCTTCATGTATGTTGTATGTTGGCTTCATGTATGTTGCATGTTGGCTTCATGTATGTTGTATGTTGGCTTCATGTATGTTGCATGTTGGCTTCATGTATGTTGTATGTTGGCTTCATGTATGTTGTATGTTGGCTTCATGTATGTTGCATGTTGGCTTCATGTATGTTTGTATGTTGGCTTCATGTATGTTGTATGTTGGCTCATGTATGTATGTTGGCTTCATGTATGTTGGCTTCATGTATGTTGTATGTTGGCTTCATGTATGTTGTATGTTGGCTTCATGTATGTTGTATGTTGGCTTCATGTATGTTGCATGTTGGCTTCATGTATGTTGTATGTTGGCTTCATGTATGTTGTATGTTGGCTTCATGTATGTTGTATGTTGGCTTCATGTATGTTGTATGTTGGCTTCATGTATGTTGTATGTTGGCTTCATGTATGTTGCATGTTGGCTTCAGTATGTGTATGTTGGCTTCATGTATGTTGATTTGGCTTCATGTATGTTGATGTTGGCTTCAGTATGTTTGTGGCTTCATGTATGTTGTATGTTGGCTTCATGTATGTTGTATGTTGGCTTCATGTATGTTGTATGTTGGCTTCATGTATGTTGTATGTTGGCTTCATGTAGTTGGTTTTCATGTATTGTTTGGCTTCATGTATGTTGTATGTTGGCTTCATGTATGTTGCATGTTGGCTTCATGTATGTTGCATGTTGGCTTCATGTATGTTGTATGTTGGCTTCATGTATGTTGCATGTTGGCTTCATGTATGTTGCATGTTGGCTTCATGTATGTTGTATGTTGGCTTCATTGTATGTTGCTTCTGTATGTTGATGTTGCTTCATGTATGTTGTATGTTGGCTTCATGTATGTTGTATGTTGGCTTCATGTATGTTGCATGTTGGCTTCATGTATGTTGTATGTTGGCTTCATGTATGTTGGCTTCATGTATGTTGTATGTTGGCTTCATGTATGTTGTATGTTGGCTTCATGTATGTTGTATGTTGGCTTCATGTATGTTGTATGTTGGCTTCATGTATGTTGCATGTTGGCTTCATGTTGTATGTTGGCTTCATGTATGTTGCATGTTGGCTTCATGTATGTTGTATGTTGGCTTCATGTATGTTGTATGTTGGCTTCATGTATGTTGTATGTTGGCTTCATGTATGTTGTATGTTGGCTTCATGTATGTTGCATGTTGGCTTCATGTATGTTGTATGTTGGCTTCATGTATGTTGCATGTTGGCTTCATGTATGTTGCATGTTGGCTTCATGTATGTTGTATGTTGGCTTCAGTATGTAATTGTTTTTCTTATTGATGTTGGCTTCATGTATGTTGCATGTTGGCTTCATGTATGTTGTATGTTGGCTTCATGTATGTTGTATGTTGGCTTCATGTATGTTGTATGTTGGCTTCATGTATGTTGCATGTTGGCTTCATGTATGTTGTATGTTGGCTTCATGTATGTTGGCTTCATGTATGTTGTATGTTGGCTTCATGTATGTTGTATGTTGGCTCTTATGTATGTTGTTTATGTGTTGGCTTCATGTATGTTGATGTTGGCTTCATGTATGTTGCATGTTGGCTTCATGTATGTTGTATGTTGGCTTCATGTATGTTGTATGTTGGCTTCATGTATGTTGCATGTTGGCTTCTGTATTTGCATGTTGGCTCATGTTGTTGATGTTGGCTTCATGTTAATGTTGGTTCATGTTTGTTGGCTTCATGTATGTTGCTATTGTTGGCTTCATGTATGTTGTATGTTGGCTTCATGTATGTTGCTCATGTATGGCTTCATGTATGTTGTCATGTTGGCTTCATGTATGGTTGTATGTTGGCTTCATGTATGTTGTTGTTGCTTATGTATGTTGGCATGTATGGCTTCATGTATGTTGTATGTTGGCTTCATGTATGTTGATGTTGGCTTCATGTATTGTATGTTGGTTCATGTATGTTGGCTTCATGTATGTTGTATGTTGGCTTCATGTATGTTGCATGTTGGCTTCATGTATGTTGCATGTTGGCTTCATGTATGTTGTATGTTGGCTTCATGTATGTTGTATGTTGGCTTCATGTATGTTGTATGTTGGCTTCATGTATGTTGGCTTCATGTATGTTGTATGTTGGCTTCATGTATGTTGTATGTTGGCTTCATGTATGTTGTATGTTGGCTTCATGTATGTTGTATGTTGGCTTCATGTATGTTGTATGTTGGCTTCATGTATGTTGTATGTTGGCTTCATGTATGTTGTATGTTGGCTTCATGTATGTTGCATGTTGGCTTCATGTATGTTGTATGTTGGCTTCATGTATGTTGCATGTTGGCTTCATGTATGTTGTATGTTGGCTTCATGTTGTTATTTGGCTTCATGTATGTTGTATTTGGCTTCATGTATGTTGTATGTTGGCTTCATTATGTTGTATGTTGGCTTCATGTATGTTGTATGTTGGCTTCATGTATGTTGTATGTTGGCTTCATGTATGTTGGCTTCATGTATGTTGTATGTTGGCTTCATGTATGTTGTATGTTGGCTTCATGTATGTTGTATGTTGGCTTCATGTATGTGATGTTGGCTTCATTATGTTGTATGTTGGCTTCATGTATGTTGTATGTTGGCTTCATGTATGTTGTATGTTGGCTTCATGTATTGTTGTTATGTTGGCTTCATGTATGTTGTATGTTGGCTTCATGTGTATGTTGTATGTTGAGCTTCATGTATGTTGTATGTTGGCTTCATATATGTTGTATGTTGGCTTCATGTATAGTTGGTATGTTGGCTTCATGTATGTTGTATGTTGGCTTCATGTATGTTGTATGTTGGCTTCATGTATGTTGTATGTTGGCTTCATGTATGTTGTATGTTGGCTTCATGTATGTTGTATGTTGCTTCATTGTTGTTGGCTTCATGTATGTTGTATGTTGGCTTCAATGTATGTTGTATGTTGGCTTCATATTTGTATGTTGTTATGTATGTGGCTTCATGTATGTTGTATGTTGGCTTCATGTATGTTGTATGTGGCTTCATGTATGTTGTATGTTGGCTTCATGTATGTTGTATGTTGGCTAGTATTGTATGTTGGCTTCATGTATGTTGTATGTTGGCTTCTTTTGTATTGTTCATGTATGTTGGCTTCATGTATGTTGTATGTTGGCTTCATGTATGTTGTATGTTGGCTTCATGTATGTTGTATGTTGGCTTCATGTATGTTGTATGTTGGCTTCATGTATGTTGGCTTCATGTATGTTGTATGTTGGCTTCATGTATGTTGTATGTTGGCTTCATGTATGTTGGCTTCATGTATGTTTATGTATGTTTTGGCTTCATGTATGTTGTATTTTGCTTCATGTATGTTGCATGTTGGCTTCATGTATGTTGTGTTGGCTTCATGTATGTTGTATGTTGGCTTCATATATGTTGTATGTTGGCTTCATGTATGTTGTATGTTGGCTTCATGTATGTTGTATGTTGGCTTCATGTATGTTGGCTTCATGTATGTTGTGTGTTGGATTCATGATGTTGTATGTTGGTTCATGTATTGGCTTCATGTATGTGTCATGTGGCTAAGGTAGTTGTTGTTGCTGGTCATGTATGTTGCTCATGTATGTGTCCTTTGGGCTCATGTATCTATATGTTGGTTCATATTTGGTTCATGTAGTGTAGTTGACTTATGTAACTGCCTTACATGTTATGTTGTGTTATACCATGATTTGAGATCTACTACTTGGAGCCTGCAAAAATAACATCATGCTTGCCTGTCAACAGGCTGTTGCATCTGGAGGCACTGAGCACATATACACATGTTGACATCATTTTAACATTGTGTACTTGTAATTATTCAACATGCCATATTAACATTTATGTTGACATTAATCATTTGAAATCACTTGACATTATTGAACATTACATTCATGTTGACATCAATTAACACTTGACATCATTAACACTGTGACATCAATTAACACTTTGACATCATTATTAACACTGTTAGACATTATTAATCACTGATGCACATACACTATAAATGTAATGTTGACATCATATTAACACTGTTGACATTATTAACACTGTTGACATCATTATTAACACTGTTGACATTATTAACACTGTTGACATCATTATTAACACTGTTGACATCATTATTAACACTGTTGACATTATTAACACTGTTGACATCATTATTAACACTGTTGACATTATTAACACTGTTGACATCATTATTAACACTGTTGACATCATTATTAACACTGTTGACATTATTAACACTGTTGACATCATTATTAACACTGTTGACAATTATTAACACTGTTGACATATTATAACACTGTTGACATTATTAACACTGTTGACATTATTAACACTGTTGACATCATTATTAACACTGTTGACATTTATTAACACTGTTGACATTATTAACACTGTTGACATTATTAACACTGTTGACATTATTAACACTGTTGACATTATTAACACTGTTGACATTATTAACACTGTTGACATTATTAACCTGTTGACATTATTAACACTGTTGACATTATTAACACTGTTGACATTATTAACACTGTTGACATTATTAACACTGTTGACATCATTATTAACACTGTTGACATCATTATTAACACTGTTGACATTATTAACACTGTTGACATCATTATTAACACTGTTGACATCATTATTAACACTGTTGACATCATTATTAACACTGTTGACATCATTACTCGTGAAATACTAATTCGTAATAAAACAAAAGCAACAATAATAACATACGACTATACAAGAAAACCAGAAATAAAGAAAAACAAAAGAAAAACGTGAAAACTTTACTGATAATGGTATTTTCTTCTCACGAAATACCTGGGAAGCTTTCTCCTGCACGAGGGAGACACACCCTGTGTGCCTGCAGGTGTGCAGACTCCATACACAGCGTTACAAACAGGCACAACAAATGAGTCTACCTGCAAACCAAATAGAGAGGCGGGGGCCAGGAGCTGAGACTCAACTCCTGCTGCCACCTACGCAAAAAAGCAAATACAAATTGGTAAATTCGCCTACTCTACCAGGCTGGTGCTGGGCGGCGCCATACTCCCCCCTCCCCTCAGTCCTGGGCACGCATACCCAATCATCGGGTTGACCTCCGACCCGTACCCTCGACACCCACAAAACGATACCCACCATCGCTCAGTTTAAAGCCAAGAACGATAGCCATAACGACTCGAGATTAAGCCAAGACGATAACCGTGAATATTACAAGAGACAATTAACCTCACGATAACCTGTTAATGACTCTGTAAGATGTGTGATCTTTGTGACCTGTGTTACCCAGCCTGGGCACAACTTGACAGGTGTGAGGGTACGGTTCACTAGTGTTGACAGGTGTGAGGAGGTATTGTTCACCAGTATTGACAGAGGAACAATAAAAGCGACATATGGTAGCTTAATTAACATATACACTATTGTTGATAGTTCTATCATCATCATCAATCATCACCATCATCATCATCGGAGAACACTAAATTTCAAGATATCTATTGTGTTAATCTTTAACTTGTCGGTATTTTCTACCATTTTTCAACAAGATCAGAGACTTCCGAGATCAGAAAGAAAATATAACAAGATTTAAAGCTATTGAGAAATATTGAGAAATATTAAGAAAATACTCCAGCGATCTTGCTAGACGTGAAAGCATTAACATGATTCCTTTTAATACCTCCATGAGAGGCAGTGTCTGACTCACATGGTTACTGTCTACCAACCAACTTGCTGTTGCATCTATGTGCATCATGACCTAGTGTGAACACGTGAGCTGGTCACGTGCAGTGGTTCACATGAGTGAGAAAGGGGGGAGGTAATCCGCACCTCCATGACCCCAGCGTCACGCCTGACCCCTCGCGGCTTAGGGTCACATGAAGCAGGATGTGTGTTAAGGACCGGAGAAATCGTCCTAGGATCCTTGCTGGATTATGCCAGGACACCCCCACCCCCCTTTTCTAGACACCTTAATAATACTACTCATTTTTAATTATTATTATTATTATATTATTATTATTATTATTATTATTAGCATAAACAAGAGCAACAATAGGTTCAAGGATTAGATTTTACTGCTGAAGAGGCTAGAACATTGTGCACTCAATATCTATCAATATTTATCTGTTGCAAGCAAATTTAGGATACTTGCTTAATACACTGGTATCATATTTACATTAATACAATACCTTAACACATCTCATAGGTTATATTACTGTCTATGTCTACTTCAATAAGTGGACATAGAGATAGAAAGTGACCATATGGCTGACCACATACTTCGCATTTAGTTTGATCATCTTGTGTCTCTTCCAAACTACTAATAAAACACTGAAAAAAGACAAACGTTGCAGAACAAAATTATAATGGGACAGCGTTTTTTATTTCTGTTTAGAGTCGACTTGATAAAGTTGTACACAAAGGGAAGCGTTGTGGCAATACAAGGTGTTTCCTTCACTGTGGTGGGCAGTATGTCTTGCGGATACAAGTTAGTGAAACACAATGTGAAGATAACATGAGAGTTCTGCCTGGCACCAGTGTAAAGTCCATGCACCACTACACGACTATTGACAATACAGTTAATAAATGGTAAAGACAGGACAAAATCCAGCGTTAGCGAGGTAAAAAGCCCAGCACCCCAAGGCACGGTCCTGGCGCCTTTACTATTTCTGATAATCACAACAGATAAAAACACTCACCAAAGCTTCGTATCATCACGTGCGCTTGATACCTAAATAAAGAAGAAAATCACCTCGGTAGAAGATACGGAAAAACTGCAAGATATACGTGGCGGAGCACATCATGGCGTTTAATGGTGACAAGTTCAAACTTCTTTTATATGAATAAAACGAAGAGCTCAAAAGGGGCACTTTATAAAAATGCAAAATTATCAAATGGAAAGAAAAGAACATGTGAAAGACCCGAGAGTAATTATGTCAGCTTACCTTTCTGTCAAAGAACGCAACGTGGCAAATTAAAAAAAAAAAAAAAAAAAAAAAAAAAGAGCCAAGAAAATGACAAAGTGGATAATGAGATCTTTCAAAATAAGAGAAATAATGACTCACTGGAGAGCAGGACAGAGAGATACATGATAATATATACGTGGAAAGTACACGAGTGGCTGTTCCCAAATGTGCGCGCTGCCACAACAACAAACTGGAGTGTGAGATATGGGAGAAAATTCTACATAAACTTAATGAAAGGCAGGGGCGCCATGGGTACAATATAAGAACATTGTATCAACATCCGTGACCCTAGGCTTTTTTCATCAGTTACAAAAAGATATCAGAAACACTGCTGGGATAGGTGTAAAGTCTTCAAGAGAAAACTGGACAAGTATCTCCAAGTGCCAAATCAACTAGGTGTGGGCCAGGGGGTCGCCAGCAGCAACAACCTGGATGACCAGCCAAGCACTAGACAAGCCTGGCCCAGGGCCGGGCTGCGGGAGTAAGAAAACTCTCGAAACCCTTCAACGGTACGTGTGTGCCGATGTCTGCCAAACTAAACCACTGCAACAACCCACCATGATCATCCTTGTTTACAGACCATAAAACTGCGGTTTATTATCAAGTTTTATTGCAGCAGCTATCACGGTCACTTAGAGAGAGAGAGAGAGAAGAGAGAGAGAGAGAGAGAAGGGGTAGGGGAGAGGGAAGGGATCAAATAAGAAGACTGACGGAGCGTGATAGGGCATTTGTTCTGTAAGATGATGACATTAAAACATGCACTGTGAGGTACACTGCAATACCACACCACAGATATCTTCCTCCCTAGCATTAATGTGATGGAATCTACTTCCCCAGAGTTTATATATATATATATATATATATATATATATATATATATATATATATATATATATATATATATATATACACAAGGAATTCGCAAGAGCAGGCGAAATATACACAAACACTAATCTCTGGCTGAAGGAGACTCGAACCTACGAATCTTGGAACAAGGTACGCAGTGCATTACCATTCTCACCACAATGGACCAATACCTTGGCGTCCAGCTTCCGCTAGACGTTGATCCAAGGCAGCCAGCTTTCAGGGAGAAGGCTTACAGCTTTTCATCTCATCCAGTGTGGTGAGAATGGTAATGCACTGCGTACCTTGTTCCAAGGTTCGTAGGTTCGAGTCTCCTTCAGCCAGAGATCAGTGTTTGTGTATATTTCGCCTGCTCTTGCGAATTCCTTGCATTGTTAAAATCTCTAGTAAGGCTGATGCATGCAGGGGATGAGATGAAAAGCTGTAAGCCTTCTCCCTGAAAGCTGGCTGCCTTGGATCAACGTCTAGCGCAAGCTGTGGTGAGAATGGTAATGCACTGCGTACCTTGTTCCAAGGTTCGTAGGTTCGAGTGGTAATAGAGACTTCCGGGAGGATTCTTCGCACGGCATTGATTATTTCCTGGTTCGCTGTGATTTCACACTTGGAGGGATTGAGGGTGAGTCCCAAGTCTTCTCCCTGTGTTTTCACCAGTTGGAGGTCCTCTAACAGGGACTCTTCAGTACCTGCCAGAGTGCCATCATCCAGGTACCAGATGCTGAGCTCGCTGCGTAGGCTGGAAGTTAGTTCTCTTACTGCCAAGCAGAAGAGAAGTGGAGCGAGTGGGTCACCCTGCTGAACACCCTCTGATGATTGAATTTCATGTTCTCCAAACAAAAGAATTGAGGGTTTGCTGTAGCCGGCTGAAATGAAGGAAGAAAGACTGGGGAACCGATCCCAAACGGCCGGCAAGACATCTCTCTTCACCATATTAAAGGCATTTCTAAAATCAATAACAACACTGTGTTAGCCTACAATAACATTATATGTATATATATATATATATATATATTATATATATATATATATATATATATATATATATATATATATATATTCAACAAGTCAGCCGTCTCCCACCGAGGCAGGGTGACCCAAAAAGAAAATCCCCAAAAAGAAATACTTTCATCATTAAACACTTTTACCTCACTCCTATATAATCACTGTCTTCGCAGAGGCGCCCAGATACAACAGTTTAGAAGTATATATAAAGATATATAACATATCCCTCCAAACTGCCAATATCCTAAACCCCTCCTTTAAAGTGCAGGCATTGTACTTCCCATTTCCAGGACTCAAGTCCAACTATATAAAAATAACCGGTTTCCCTGAATCACTTCAATAAATATTACCCTGCTCACACTCCAACAGCTCGTCAGGTCCCAAAAACCATTAGTCTCCATTCACTCCTAACACGCTCATGCACGCTTGCTGGAAGTCCAAGCCCCTTGCCCACAAAACCTCCTTTAACCCCTCCCTCCAACCTTTTCGAGGACGACCCCTACCCCACCTTCCTTCCTCTACAGATTTATATGCTCTCCATGTCATTCTACTTTGATCCATTCTGTCTAAATGACCAAACCACCTCAAAAACCCTTCTTTAGCCCTCTGACTAATACTTTTAACTCCACATCTCCTAATTTCCACACTTCGAATTTTCTGTATAA
>NC_069425.1:20772626-20852626 GCF_026875155.1 Cherax quadricarinatus | reverse complement strand
CAGAGGGATTATCTCTCACTAACTCTCCTACAGAAGGATTATCTCTCACTAACTCTCCTACAGAGGGATTATCTCTCACTAACTCTCCTACAGAGGGATTATCTCTCACTAACTCTCCTACAGAGGGATTATCTCTCACTAACTCTCCTACAGAGGGATTATCTCTCACTAACTCTCCTACAGAGGGATTATCTCTCACTAACTCTCCTACAGAGGGATTATCTCTCACTAACTCTCCTACAGAAGGATTATCTCTCACTAACTCTCCTACAGAGGGATTATCTCTCACTAACATTACAGTTTCTTTCAGCATCACTGTAGTCATACTCTCCAGAAACTTGTATTACATTGTTCTTACTGTCTACTCAGGAGATGTCGTAAGATGGAAAGAGAGAGATGGGAAAGGCTGATGGAGAATGGAGGGAGAAGAAAAGAGACATATTTGTTAATGTCCTTCTATCCTTTTCTATATGACAGTCAGTGGGAACAGAAGTTAGCTATCATTCGTTCTTTACAGTTCTTTATTTGAGATAAGTTTTTTGATGAGTTTCGAGTCTTTCTAATCTCGGAGCCCGGCCATGGGCCAGGCTCGTCTGGTGCTAGCTTGGTCAACCAGGTTGTTGTTGCTGGTGGCCCGCTGCCCAACATAGCCATCACAGCCTGGTTGATCTGGCACCTGCTGAAGATACTTGTCCAGCTTCCTCTTGAAGACTTGTTCCAGCAGTGGTGTCACGCAGGACACACCTCACGTAAGGTGTTGAAATGCGTTTGTCTGAGCTGAGACACTTCAGGAAGGATGGAAATAAGTCACTATGTCTAACTTTTTTTTTCTTTGAGGGGAGGGGGCGATTCTCCTAGGAAATTTACACTATGATAATTGTACTCAAGTTTATTTAGGTACAGTTACACACATATATTCCAGCGGGAGAGACAGAATGTAGGGGACGAGAGAAGTTGGAAAGAAAGGATGAAGGTCATAGAGAGATGGGAAGAATGAGGCGTGACAGAGTAAGAACAGGGAAAGAAAGGGGCTAGGGAAAATATTGAGAGGGGGAGAAAAAAAATGAAAAGAAAGACGAAGGAATAAGAAGGCGAAGGGTGACAAGAAAGGGGTAGGCGAAGGATGGGAGACAGAAGATACAGGGATGGTAAGAAAAGGAAGTTTGTGAGACAGAAGGTAGGGGGAAAGGATGGGGGGGGGGGGGACGAGCACCTCTCTAATGAAACACAAACAAGAGTAGAACTCCTGACCCAGTGCTTCCTGTCCTGTGTTTGGACTAACGTTCCCTGCCTATACGTGTGTGTGTTGTTGAGAGAGAGAGAATGGCTCGTGGTTCAGTGACAGGGTCCTCGGCTTGTACCTGAAGGCCCTGGGTTCGATCCCAGCACAAGTGGAAACGTTGGGTACGTTTCCACCGCCTGTGGCCCCTGTTCATCTCCCACTAAGTTGGAACCTCGCATATTAGCCGACTGTTGTGGACTCATCCTGGAGAAAATAATCAAATAACCCCCAACGGAAATAAGCCAGACATAATCGTTTAATCAGGTTATCCTGGGTTGCTATTCCCAGGGGTAATAATCTGAATAAAATCATCTTCACCAGTGCCTCGTATAAGCCTGAGTAGATCTATAACTTACTATAACATGAACACAGATAGACACATTTACGGACACACCCGTAATGTACACAGAATGTGATGTTGTAGTAGCCAGACTCAGACCTGGTTACCCCTCAAGGAAGGTTCCTTGATGTTGGTGAGGGGCTCTTGATTTAGGAAATTGGATCTGTGCTCCAGTTCCCTGAATTAAGCCTGAATGCCTTCCACATCCCTCCCCAGGCGCTGTATAATCCTCCGGGTTTAGCGCTTCCCCTTGATTATAATAATAATAATCAGACCTGGTTACAAGTATTTCTGGTAGTCTGGTATACACGGACGTTGATCAAACTAAATGCAATCTATGTGATAAGCCTTATAGTCACTATCTTGACTGTTTATTAGTGTGGAATATAGAGAAAAACAGTATAACTTATCTTATTATCTTATTAAGCATTTTAAGAAAATATCTTAAAACTGCTTGTAAATGATGAAATATAAACTAACTATATTTACGGTTTACTCCTGTAAATAAAAAAGTACTTAAAACATTCATGGTCACAGACATCTACCTACCTGGAGGGTATTCCGGGGATCAACGCCCCCGCGGCCCGGTCCATGACCAGACCTCCTGGTGGATCAGGGCCTGATCAACGAGGTTGTTACTGCTGGCCGCACTTAGTCCAACGTACGAGCCACAGCCCGGCTGATACGGCACTGACCAGCTCCCTCTTGAAGACAACCAGGGGTCTATTGTTAATTCCCCTTATGGCTGGTGGGAGGCTGCTGAACAGTCTTGGGCCTCGGACACTTATTGTGTTTTTTCTTAGTGTACTAATTGCAACATTACTTTTCACTGGGGTATGTTGCATCGCCTGCCAAGACTTTTACTTTCGTAGGGAGTGATTTCTGTGTGCATATTAGGGACCAGTCCCTCCAGGATCTTCCAGGTGTAGATTATGATGCATATCTCTCGCCTGCGCTCCAGCGAGTACAAGTCAAGTGCTTCCAGGCGCTCCCAGCAGTTAAGGTGTTTGATGGAACTTATACGTGCAGTAAAAGTTCTCTGTACATTCTCTAGAGCTGCAATTTCACCTGCCTTGAATGGAGATGTTACTGTACGGCAGTATTCCAGCCTAGAGGGAACAAGTGATTTAAAAAGGATCATTATCATCTTTCCTATCAGTTTCCTCGCAGATGTGATAGTGGCATTGTTGTGGTCCTTGAAGGTGAGGTCTTCGGACATTACCACTCCCAGGTCCTTCACATTACTTTTCCGTTCTATTGTGTGATCATAGCTTTTAGTATACTCAGTTCCAGCTATTACTTCCTCCAGGTTTCCATAACGGAGTAGTTGTAATTTGTCTTCATTGAACATCATATTGTTCTCCGTTGCCCATTGGAAAACTTGGTTTATATCTTCTTGATGGTTAACCGTGTCCTCAATCGATGACACTCATGCAGATCCTAGTATCGTCTGCAAAGGATGACAAGGTGCTATGGTTTACATCTCTATGTCTGATATGAGGATGAGGAGCAGGATAGGGGTGAATACTGTGCCTTGTGGAACAGAGCTCTTCACTATGGTAACTACCGATTTAACTCTGTTGACCACTACTCTGTGTTCGATTGGTTAGAAAGCTGAAGATCCATCTGCCTACTTTGCCAGTTATCCCTTTAGCACGCATTTTGTGTGCTATTACACCATGATCGCACTTGTCAAAGGTTTTTGTAAAATCTGTGTATACTGCATTTGCATTCTGTTTGTTTTCCAGTGCATCCAGTAGTTGCGAGAGGCAGGAGCGACCTGCTCTGAACCCATGTTGCCATGGATTGTGCAATTGTTGGGAGTCCAACTGGTTTGCAATCCTGCTTCTTAAAACTCTTTCAAAGATTTTTATGATGTGGAACGTTAAAGCTATTGGTGTATAGTTCTTAGCTATTGCACTGCTGCCACCTTTATGGAGTGGGGCTATATCCGTTGTTTTTAGTGGTTGTGGAATCTCACCTGTGTCTATGCTCCTTCTCCATAGCATACTTAGGGCCCGTGAGAGGGGGTTCCTGCAGTTCTTAATGAACACAGTTCCACGAGTCTGGACCTTGGGCTGAGTACATGGGCACGCTGTCAATGGCTTTCTCAAAGTCTAATGGAGTTAGGGTTATGTCAGAAATCTGGCATACACTGACAGGGTTTTGAGGCTCATTTATGAAAAAATTATTTGGATTGTCTATCTTTAGACTGATTAGTGGCTCACTGAGATTTTGGTATCTCGCTCATTTCTTTGTTGTCATCTGTGTAGGATCGACCTTGTCTGAGCAGCGGCCCTATACTAGATGTGGTTTTTGCCTTGTTTTTGGCATACGAAAAGAAATATTTGGAATTTCCTTCAATTTCACTAATTTATTTTACTCATATACGTATTGAGAAAAGCAGAAACAACAAGAATATATACACATATATTTATACATCTGGTTACATTAATCTTAGGCAGTAGCGTTAAAATAAAACAATACCAGTTGCCAGAGAGTAAAGTGAATTTCAGGTTAAAGATTACTTTCTACAATGTGATCCCGCATCCCCATGAACACACAAATAAGTAAATGAACAGATTCTCCTGCAAGAATTTCAGAGCGAAGTTGAGAGAAGTTTTAAGACACCACAACCAGAGAGCAATTCCAAGAGGATCAGGTATTGTGTGTGGAACGTGAGGGGAGACGCCCTACAACACACATCGATGGCCCAGGCAGCCAAGGGAGGCTAGGATACCAACCTACTTCACGACAAACATCAGAGTCGTGGATGGAGAATGCCAGCAGCTGAAGACTGGCGACGTTACAAGCACTGAGAAAAATGGGGAGGGAGAGGCCCTTCCCCCAAGTTTGAACGTGTCTAGACAAACACGGTGAGTTACTGATAGCGCAGATACCGACTAGCTGAGAGCTGGGAACACATCAGAACACAGGTTACACACTTAGATGGTAAAGTTACCAAGGTGCTGGTAGGAGAGTGCAAGGGGATGTTATAAATGCATGTACTCACCTGGTTGTCTTTGTAAGGGAAGACGCATCTACTGTGGTTATAGTTTCATGAGCTCTATCGTACCTATTCTTGAAGTTCTGTATGAAGTTTGCCGCCACCATCACCTCGTTTAGCTCATTAAGTTTCTCTAACTCACAGACTGAATAAATAAGGCCGGTGTAGCTCATCTGAGTCATTAGTTTCCACCTGACCCCCGCCCCTTCCACCACCGAGACCCCCGCCCCTTCCACCTGACCCCCGCCCCTTCCACCTGACCCCCGCCCCTTCCACCTGACCCCCGCCCCTTCCACCTGACCCCCGCCCTTCCACCTGACCCCGCCCCTTCCACCTGACCCCCGCCCCTTCCACCTGACCCCCGCCCCTTCCACCTGACCCCCGCCCCTTCCACGATTTATTCCTTCATGCTACATTCTAAATTTGTTACAACTGTGGACATTGTAACTGCATCCTCCCCTTCTCCTGTTCTGTTCCTTTAGTCTCTCCGCTATTATTACTATTGTTATTATTATTATTCCAAGCGCTAAACCCGAAAGGGTTATACAATACTGCAAGTTTTTCCTCACAGTTCATTCTTCAGTTTCGGGACTAGTTTCGTTACAAACTTTTGGACCTTTCTTAGTTTCGTCAGGTTTTTGATAAGACACTGACTTCAATGACTTTAGTATAGACTAACATACGTTATATATATATTATATATATATAATATATATATATATATATATATATATATATATATATATAATATATATATAATATATAATATATATAACCATTTAACAACATGGTTTATGTTCACTTTGGTGATACAGGTAGAGTGATGCTGACTCCCAGGTTCTTTATCTATTTACAAATTTTCACTCCCTTCTCCAAAATTGCATTCTATCTTAGGTTTGCCTTCTTCAGATCTTGTTTTCATGATGTTATATATGATGGGGTTGAACCCTGTCAGCCACTTGCCAGACTACTTTTAGCCGGTCCGGGGATACCTTGGAGCCTTTCTCTGTCATCCCGGGTTATCCTTATGAGATTTATTTCAGCAAAGAACAACGCACAAGACTCTGACCGCTGGGAGATCATTACGTAACTTACGAACAGCAGAGGGCCCAGTACTGATTCTTGAGAGATTCCACTCCTTACACACTGCTCGTGAGTGCAGATGGCGAGTGCAGGAGGTGATGGAGTGCAGGTGGCGAGGGGATAAACAGGTGGTGCAGCATTTAGGTATTGAAGATTCGCAGAAGTAGGTGGAGAGATTGTTTACCTCTGTAGCACCACTTGTGATATATTTGTGATCGTTTCCAAGGATGATACGAAGCTGAGGCTAGTAGTATTTTTGTCTGTCTGCTATGACGATGTGCAGCAGAAAAGGAGCCTAGACCGCCCAGTGAGATCCTACCTGGAGGGTGTTCTGACGGTCAACGCATCCTGCGGCCCAGTCCTTGGCCATGCCTCCCGATGGATTAGGGTCTGATCAACCAGGCTGTTACTGCTGGCCGCATGTAGTCCAACGACCGAACCAAAGCCCGGCTGATCGGGTACTGACTTTAGTTATCTGTCCTGCTCCCTCTTGAAGACAACCAGGGGTCTATTGGTAATTCCCCTTATGCCTGGAGGAAGCCTGTTGAACAGTCTTGGGCATCGGACACTTAGGTGTTTTCTCTTAGTGTACTAATAGCACCCCTACTTTTCACTGGGGGTATATTGCACCGTCTGCCCAGTCTTTTGTTTTCGTAGGGAGTGATTTGTGTGTGCAGATGTGGGACCAGTCCCTCTAGGATTTTAAAAGCGTAGATTATGATGCATCTCTCTCGTCTGCGCTCCAGTGAAAACAGGTCAAATTGTTTAATGGGTTTGTTTGGTAGGCTGTAAGAGGGTGGTTAATGATAAACTTCTTTGGAGGCTTCTTTGTTTATTGTTAAGTCATGGTGGGTACACAGGCTTGTGTGTTTGAGCCCATGGCCCGGGCAGGGCCATCCCACGAGAGAGAGCTGGGAGGCCTTGTGTGTTGCTGCTAGGCCGCTGTGTGAGAGGCAAGTCTGGGCATACTGAAGTAGCAAGGCCTATAGGTGGCAGCACCAGCATGGCGCGAAATATGAACTAAGCTGGCAGACAGCATGGTCTGTCTGTGCAGACAGTACAGGCTGTCTACATACGCTCGGCCACCTACCGCGCGTCGTCCCGACACGACAATACTGGTGGTAAAAGGAACTCGGTCTCTCTCTCGTAGGAACAGGGCACAGAACACAAAATAACAACATATATATACATATGGATATGGAAAAAAACTTCCTACAGGGAGGGAAGAAAAAAACATGTGGGGTGTGCTAAACATCGTGGTCAAAGGCAGTGAGCGTCAAAGGGCATCACTGCACGCCTTCCTGCGTCTGGACAGATACTGCCACACAGGAGACATCACTGCGGCTGAGCTGTGATGTAACAGGGTACGGTCTCCTCTGGAACGGTGAAGCAGTCATCATAGGAGTCGCTGCAGGTTTCACTCAACCTGGGGCACGACATGCTGGTGCCCTCGAGTGAGGCATCGACAAAACTCGGCAACTGGGCAGGACTTCTGGCAAGCGACTCAGGAGGACACTTCTCGACTGGTACTGTCGCTGGGCTGTCACTGCCGGCGAGCGTGGAGCGAGTTGTGGAGCGAGTCGTGGCAGAGACGACTGGGCGAAACATCTGGGAGTCGTAACATCATACACCAGACTGCAGTGAGAGAGCTAGCAGTCAAAGTGACATCTTCTTTGTGCAGGCTGCTCACTGAAGCTTGTGACACAAGGCTGACACAGCGCCTGCCGACAGGGCTAACTGCGGCTTGGCGAGTATCATTCTCTCAGCAGTTGGAGTTATAGCAGAGGTTAGTCTAAGCGTCCCCAGACTTGTTTCTCTACATTATAACTGCACTCTGACGGTCTGGAGGTGAAGTGAAACAAATCTCGATGGGAATCGTAGCAGGTACAATTCTGCAGAACATCACGAGCGACGAGCATAAAAGCTTTCTGTATAAGAGGGCTCGGTCACTCGGGGCTGTCTGATAGCTGTCAAACACACTGGTCACACGGGTGACTTAACACAGTGGTGCTACTCAGGTCTGGCTCAGACCTCACTGGACACACGGAAACTTTAAACACCCACGGTACAACATGGCTTAAACTAGCAAATGATGCTTTTCTGTGCATAAAACTGACTCTAAGACATACTAAAATGTGAGAACACTGACTGAGAGGAATTAACACACGACATATATCTTCTCTTAGTCTTCTCGACAATATTTTAATAATTACTGAACACTCGATGGTGACATCATGTGATGTCAGGCATGATGTCGCGAGGTGACGTCAGCAGACATCTCGAGGTGACGTCAGGCAGACATCGTGACGTCATGAAGTCGGGGAGCATCGTCGGTGATGTCAATGTGATGCGGGCAGCAAACCACAGCATGTGGTCTGGGACATCTGGTAACTCATGTGGCTGGTAGATCCACGTGACATCGCCCACACCCAACATGGCGTCGTGATCCACGTGGTGTCGTGATCTACGTGGCATGCTGATCCACGTAGCTTCGAGTGGCCTCGGGCACTCGGATACACAGCTCTGGCAATGAATCACACGAAAAACAGCAGAAAACAAGAGCAGAGGGAGTGGGCAGTGGTGAGTGTATGGTAGACGGGTGAACGTGAGTAGGGCGAGCATGGGCAAGGTGAGGAACAGCCACTTCCTCTCCTCCTCCCCCACCCACAAACACGTGGAGAAGCTCACACTGGATGCAGAAACCACCACAAAACTTACCTCTGTCTTGCTGAAACAGCTGTGCTGAGCTGAACAACAACAGCAGCAACATACAAGTGACGCTGAACACGTGACTTGAGAAACAGCGTGGAACACTGTAGCGTGGGACGCTGTAGCGTGGGGTCACTTACAATTCTCGGAGAATTTCGGCAAATTTCGGCTGGATCCTGCTTGTACCTGTGTCTGGATGCTCAAAAGTGCAGACACGACATCAGGATAACTCGTTGAGAGACGGATGCTTCTTGTATGGGATGATGAAGTGAAGATGACTCCATACCTCTCCTTCCTCTCTCTGGGCAAACAACTGCTGCGACCACCACTTTCCACCATTTATAAAAAAAGGATTTGGTGTACTGTAAGCGGGTGGTTAATGATAAACGTCTTCGGAGGCTTCTTACTTTATTGTTATGTCGTGGTGGGTACACAGGCTTGTGTGTTTGTGCCCATGGCCCGGGCAGGGCCATCCCACGAGAGAGAGCTGGGAGGCCTTGTGTCTTGCTGCTAGGCTGCTGTGTGAGTGAGAGCATGGCAAGGGCAGGCAGGCTGAAGTGGCAAGGCCTATAGGTGGCAGCACCAGCATGGCACGAAATATGAACTAAGCTGGCAGACAGCATGGTCTGTCTGTGCAGACAGTACAGGCTGTCTACAAAATGATTTCAAGCATTCCCAGTAGTTAAGGTGTTTGACGGAAATTATATGTGCAGTAAAGGTTCTCTGTACACTCTCTAGATCTGCGATTTCATCTTCCTTCAATAGAGTTGTTAGTGTACAACAATATTCTTAGAAAAAAACAAGTGATTTAAAAAGGATCATCATTGGCTTGGCACCCCTTGTTTTGAAGATTATCATTATACATCCCATCATTTTCTTAGCTGATGTGATAGTGACACTGTTGCAATCCCTGAAGTTTAGATCCGCTGATATTAACACTCTCAGGTCCTTCACACCACTGAACTTTTTACTTCACTAAGGCTAGATCTTGCATTTTCTACGAATACTGTCTGTGTCCTGTTTGTTGAAAGTTGAATATCCATTTTCCAAACTTTCCTTTAATACCTGGTGACCTGATTCTTTGATCCATCACTTCATCGACGCCTTTGTCAATGCCTTCACGAAGACTGTGTTTAGGCAACGTCTGCGTTTGAGTTTCCTTCTGGTGTCTCTTTAATTTTGTCATAATAGGCTTTTAGTGGTGTTAAGTACAATCTTTCAGCACTAAATCCCAGCGAGTTTGAGTTGTCGTGTAGTTCACACTTTTCTTTCAAGGTTGTAATTTGGCTTCTCACCAATCATGATGTGTGATGATAGAACTATTATATCTTTGATGTGTGATGGTACTGGGCCAGCTACCAGGAGGCCTTGTCTGGTACCGGGCCACTGGTACCAGACAACCCCCCTCCCCCAGAATATGCAATAGAGGTTTGCCGTTGTAACCTTCCCTATAAAACAAGTTTCATGATGAAAATGATATCCTAGGAAATGATGCATATATACGAGAGAACACAAGTCCTTACGTTACCCAGTAAACACTTGTATATGACTGCAGGGAAGCCGGATGTGACGCCCCTCGTTACTGTTGACTTCCAGGTACGAGACTAAGAACTGATTTTGCTAGTTGGTAAGTACCTTCCTGCACATCTGATGGGAGTTGATGGGTGGCCTGACCAGCCGCTGACACCTGTGCTACGCGGACATGCGTGCTACACAGACACCTGTGCTACACTGACATGTGTGCTACACAGACACCCTTGCTAAATAAGCGTATATTACACAGACACCTGTGCTACATGAACGTATGCTACACAGACACCTGAACTACATAGATAGGTGCTACATAAACACCTGTGCTACACAGATGCTTGTAACAGACGGACACCATGTGCCGCGTGAACCTATATGTACACACGACATGTGAGTATTAATGTACACAAGACGTGTGGGTCTAAATGTACACACGACGTGTGGGTGTTAATGTACACACGTGGGTCTTACTGTACACACGACGTGTGCGCAAGACTAATGTATTCCTGACCTCCCACGTGAGGTCACAGACCCTGGGATGCTTTGGGGATTGGCGTGGACGGTTGCAAAGCATGGCTTGCTTCTGCAGTGTTTTAAAGATTGAGGTTGGAGAGTTGAAGGAGGAGGTCTTGCTTCTCCAGGAGATTTAGGAGGCTGAAGGTCCACCTCAATGGGTCTGGGAGAGAGTGTGAGGTGGCTGGAGTTGTGGGGAATGAGGCTTCTAGCAGTTAGGTGCAGTCTGTCTCTCGCTGTGAGGAGGCTGTAGGTGGGGAGGTAGCAGCGGCTACCAGCAGTGAGGTGCAGTCCAGCACCTGCTACAAGTGGCGAGTGGTAACCAGTAATGGGAGGAGAATCAGAATAAGGAAAGTTAAGAGTGAAGATCTGAAGGTAGGAAATCGCTTCTCTGTTCTTCAGGATGAATGTACTTCAGTGGCCAGTGAAGGTAAGGGTACTACTGCCCCTGCTAACAGAGGTAAGCGCATTCTTGTGGTTGGTGACTCTCAGGTAAGATATATTGACCGTGCTTTTTGTAATAGGAATAAGAAGATGAGAGATAGAGTGTGCTTCCCTGGAGCTGGTGTTGGGGACATAGTTAACAGGCTGGATAATATCATGTCAGGTAATGGGAACAAGCCCCTTATTTGTCTCAGTGCTGGTGGAAATGATATTGGGAAGGGTAGGAGAGAAGAGCTGCTAGGTAAGTACAGGTCAGCTA
The DNA here is from genome assembly GCF_026875155.1 of Cherax quadricarinatus. Lineage (NCBI taxonomy): Eukaryota > Metazoa > Arthropoda > Malacostraca > Decapoda > Parastacidae > Cherax > Cherax quadricarinatus. The sequence continues at coordinate 20,841,459 of NC_069425.1, read as the reverse complement.
TAGATTTCATTAAGTCTAAGGGAGGGGGTCCCAGTCATATGTAGCATCTTGCCTAGAAGGGGAGTAGGAAATGAATGGTTGTCTAGGGCAATTGGTGTAAATTGCTGGCTAGACAGATACTGCAAGGAACTTGCAATCCCATTCATTGACAACTGGAACAACTTTTATGGCAAACATGATATGTATGCAAGGGATGGGGTACATCTCTCTGGGGCTGGGGTGGTAGAACTTGCAAACTCAATTGAGAAGGCCATTGGTGAAATGCCTATGATTTTAAACTGATAGAAGATAGAGGTATGGGTGTGTGTGGGAAACAAGCAGGTTGCAACACTTGGGTTGGAATCAGTAAATGTATAAAAGGCATTCAGCATGAAGTTATAAATAAAGACAATAGATCAGGTCAGCAAAGGGGGACAGCAGAGGACAGCAAGGGACTAGCTCCCTTAAGGTTTACTATACTAATAGCAGGAGTGTAAGAAATAAGATAGATGAGCTAAGATTAATTGCAAGTGCAGGAAACATAGATATTATTGCTATAACAGAGACCTGGCTCAATCTGAAAGATAGAGAGATGCCCTCTGAATGTCACATACAAGGCTATAAATTATTCCACACTGACAGGGTCAACAGGAAGGGTGGGGGAAAGTAGCGATGTATGTCAGAGAAAATTTTAAAATTGTTGTGTTAGACAAGATATAAAAATAGAAGCGTCAGCCACTGAATCTGTTTGGTTACAGCTTCTCGAGGGTCGAGAAAAGCTAATTTTGGGTGTGATTTACAGGGCCCCAAATCTTGAAAGGGAGTGCAGTAAACTTCTATGGGATGAAATTCGTAAGGCATCTACATACGAAAATGTTGTGCTAATGGGAGATTTCAACTATAGACAGATTGACTGGAACAATTTGACAGGAAATTTTAGAGTCAGGTGACTTTCTTGATACGATCCAGGATTGTTTTTTAAAACAGTTTGTGACAGAGCCAACTAGAGGAAATAACCTCCTTGACTTGGTTCTTGCCAGTAGGGAAAACACTAATTAATAATCTTGAGGTTAATGATGAGCTTGGGGAAAGTGATCACAAATCACTCAGTTTTAATATATCATGGAATTCCCCTAATAATGGCAATCAAGTCTCCGTCCCTGACTTTCGCTTGGCTGATTTATAGGACTGAAAAATTACTTAGGTGGGCTGAACTGGAATGACCTGACTAAGGGTCAGGTAGGTGGTGATGATTGCCGATATTTATGCTTTCCAGGGCATAGTTCTAGCTGCTCAGTCAAATTATGTTCCAAATAGGGAAATCAGATCAAACAAAAATGATCCTAAATGGATGAACAATAGATTAAAATATCTGATTGGTCAAAAGAGAGGCATATACAGGCAAATCAAAAGAGGAGAGGGGCAATTAAGAAATCGATATATTCAGTTAAAGAGAGAAATAAAAAAGGGAATTAGAAAAGCAAAAAAAAGATTATGAGGTTAAAGTTGCAAGAGAATCGAAGACTAACCAAAAGGATTCTTTCAGGTATACAGAAGTAAGATCAGGGACAAGATAGGCCCACTCAAAAGTTCCTCGGGTCAGCTCACTGACCAGTGATAAGGAAATGTGTAGAATTTTTAAACATACTTCCTCTCAGTTTTTACACATGAGGATACCAGCGATATTCCAGTAATGATAAATTATGTAGAACAGGACGATAATAAACTGTGCACGATTAGGGTCACAAGTGACATGGTCCTTAGGCAAATAGATAAATTAAAACCTAACACATCCCCAGGCCCTGATGAACTGTATGCAAGGGTTCTAAAGGAATGTAAAGAGGAGCTTAGCAAACCTTTGGCTAATCTTTTCAACATATCACTACAAACTGGCATGGTGCCAGATAAGTGGAAAATGGCAAATGTGATACCTATTTTCAAAACAGGTGACAGGTCCTTAGCTTCGAACTATAGACCAATAAGCCTAACCTCCATAGTGGGAAAATTTATGGAATCAATAATTGCCGAGGCAGTTCATAGCCACCTTGAAAAGCATAAATTAATCAACGAATCTCAGCATGGTTTTACAAAGGGGCGTTCCTGCCTTACGAATTTATTAACTTTTTTCACTAAGGTATTTGAGGAGGTAGATCATGGTAATGAATATGATATTGTGTATATGGACTTCAGTAAGGCTTTTGACAGGGTCCCACATCAGAGACTATTGAGGAAAATTAAGGCACATGGAATAGGAGGAGAAATTTTTTCCTATATAGAGGCATGGTTGACAAATAGGCAGCAGAGAGTTTGCATAAATGGGGAGAAATCAGAGTGGGGAAGAGTCACGAGCGGTGTTCCACAGGGTCAGTGTTGGGCCCCCTGCTGTTCACAATCTACATAAACGACATAGATGAGGGCATAAAGAGCGACATCGGCAAGTTTGCCGATGACACCAAAATAGGCCGTCTAATTCATTCTGACGAGGACATTCGAGCACTCCAGGAAGATTTTAATAGACTGATGCAGTGGTCGGAGAAGTGGCAGATGCAGTTTAATATAGACAATGCAAAGTTCTAAATGTTGGACAGGACAATAACCATGCCACATATAAACTAAATAATGTAGATCTTAATATTACGGATTGCGAAAAAGATTTAGGAGTTCTGGTTAGCAGTAATCTGAAACCAAGACAACAGTGCATAAGTGTTCACAATAAAACTAATAGAATCCTTGGCTTCATATCAAGAAGTATAAATAATAGGAGTCCTCAGGTTGTTCTTCAACTCTATACATCCTTGGTTAGGCCTCATTTAGATTATGCTGCACAGTTTTGGTCACCGTATTACAGAATGGATATAAATTCTCTGGAAAATGTACAAAGGAGGATGACAAAGTTGATCCCATGTATCAGAAACCTTCCCTATGAGGATAGACTGAGGGCCCTGAATCTGCACTCTCTAGAAAGACGTAGAATTAGGGAATATATGATTGAGGTGTATAAATGGAAGACAGGAATAAATAAAGAGGATGTAAATATTGTGCTGAAAATATCTAGCCTAGACAGGACTCGCAGCAATGGTTTTAAGTTGGAAAAATTCAGATTCAGGAAGGATATAGGAAAGTACTGGTTTGGTAATAGAGTTGTGGATAAGTGGAACAAACTCCCGAGTACAGTTATAGAGGCCAGAACGTTGTGTAGCTTTAAAAATAGGTTGGATAAATACATGAGTGGATGTGGGTGGGTGTGAGTTGGACCTGATAGCTTGTGCTACCAGGTCGGTTGCCGTGTTCCTCCCTTAAGTCAATGTGACCTGACCTGACTAGGTTGGGTGCATTGGCTTGGGCCGGAGGGAGACTTGGACCTGCCTCGCATGGGCCAGTAGGCCTTCTGCAGTGTTCCTTCGTTCTTATGTTCTTATGACAGCGTCATGACGCACAAGCAGTTACCTCGTTCAAACAAACGTTAAGCTCAGTACCCTACAATATCAATACGTATAACTCCAAGCGTATTTACTTTGTATTTAAATATGCTCTTAATATTATTATTGTTATTACTGCTGCTAAATTGACAAGTTAGTCTGAGCAGTTCATGATCAACCAGGCTGTGGTGTTGCGATGGTCAACGTGCAGCCGGCAGTAAGTCTGAGTGAGGAGTGCACGATGCAGGTGTGCTGGTCCGAGACCTGTCTGCGTTAGTGATGACGGTCTGATGGAAGAGGTAAACAAGTGGCAGACAGTAAGTGCCAGCACAGTGCCAAACAACACCTGGCACTGCCTCACACCTCAAGTTGCGGGGCAGTGCCAGGTAAACAACTGACTGTGTCACCCTCCATAAATAACAGAATCTACCCCTACTCTATTTTATTTTTTTCTATTATCCTGGTCTAAGACTGGGCAGGGGGGGCAGCGACCCCAGGAAGAATTTTTTGGGTATCACATTTGGAGGTAAGTTAAACATGAAATAAATATATATGGTGTGAGGGAATGATGTTTGATCACAGGTAAGGGAGGGTAACTTCAAGTCCTCGAATCAAGAGCCTCTCATAGGTAACAGGGCACTTATGCCCACCACCAGAGTAACAAGTCTCCCTCCCACACGAGACAAGTAACACTTACTAAAAGACACGAACAAGAACATTACTAAAAGCACCGAACAAGAACACTTACTAAAAGACACGAACAAGAACACTTACTAAAAGACACGAACAAGAACACTTACTAAAAGACACGAACAAGAACACTTACTAAAAGACACGAACCAAGAAAACTTTTCTAAAAGACTCGAACAGACACTTACTAATAGGACACCAAGAAGTCAACAGGGTCTTGAGGTAAATGGGAAGAAGTATAAAACCAAAAGAGACAATATCTGAGAGTGGCGCACAGGAGACATGCATCGTACGTGTTTATGACCAACCACAACCCAAGTGCTCCTCATACTGCTATATAATAAATAAATAAATAAACGGTCAAAGTTATACCATGGGTGATGGTAATAAAATAACAGAGAGAGAGAGAGAGAGAGATAGAGAGAGAGAGAGGAGAGAGAGAGAGATGAGAGAGAGAGAGGAGAGATAGAGTGAGATGACGCAGTGGAAGAGGTAGTGAGTGAGAGAGAGAGAGGAGAGAGAGAGAGAGGAGAGACATAACAGAGATATACGTCCACACTGAGGCTGTCTGTTGAGAACTAGCTACTTCTACCTAGATTAAGAACTCTCGTGTATTATCTACATGCACGAGTCAAAAACTGAAAAGCAGAAAGCACTCTCCCCACCCTACACTCCGGCAACTGATGGCATGAAAATATGGAAGGAAAGAAGAGGGGAGGAATATGCCCTTCACTAGTGGAAAAATGACATGGAAGTTACAAGACGTGGAACTGGATGATAGACGTGGAACTGGATGGTAGACGTGGAACTGGATGGTAGACGTGGAACTGGATGGTAGACGTGGAACTGGATGGTAGACGTGGAACTGGATGGTAGACGTGGAACTGGATGGTAGACGTGGAACTGGATGGTAGACGTGAACTGGATTGGTGACGCTGGGATGACTGGATGGTAGACGTGGAATGGATGGTAGACGTGGGAACTGGATGGTAGACGTGGAACTGGATGGTTAGACGTGGACTGGATGTAGACGTGGAAACTGGATGGAAGACGTGGAACTGGATGGTTGGACGTGGAAACTGGATGGTAGACGTGGAACTGGATGGTAGGACGTGGAACTGGATGGTAGCACGGTGGAACTGGATGGTAGGGACGTGGAACTGGATGATAGACGTGGAACTGGGGTGATAGACGTGAACTGGATGGTAGACGTGGAACTGGATGGTAGACGTGGAACTGAATGGGTAGACGTGGAACTGAATGTAGACGTGGCAACTGATGGTAGACGTGGTGGACTTGCAATGGTGACGTGGAATGAATGGTAGACGTGGAACTGAATGTAGACGTGGAACTGTATGGTAGACGTGGAATGGATGGTAGGACGTGGAAAACTGGATGGTAGCCGTGGAACTGAATGGTAGACGTGGAACTGGATGGTGACGTTGGAAACTGGATGGTAGACGTGGAACTGGGATGTTTTGTAGACGTGGAACTGGGATGTTAGACGTGGAACTGGATGGTAGGACGTGGAAAACTGAATGATAGACGTGGAACTGAATGGTAGACGTGGAACTGGATGGTAGACGTGGAACTGGATGGTAGACGTGGAACTGAATGGTAGACGTGGAACTGGATGGTAGACGTGGAACTGGATGATAGACGTGGAACTGAATGGTAGACGTGGAACTGGATGTGAGACGCCACCAGTGGGAACTGGATGGAAGGACGTGGAATGGGTGGAAGACGTGGAACTGGATGGAAGATGTGGAACTGAATGGTAGACGTGGAACTGGATGGTAGACGTGGAACTGGATGGTAGACGTGGGTTACAACCACCTCTACTAAATTAATGCTGTCACTCTCAAGCCTGTTCCAAGACTGGACTAGGCGAGCAGGCAAACTCTTGAAATTCGTCAAAGGTATATCAAAGGATGGATGATACAACAGTCTCTTGGATCTAAGAAACGATTCGTTCGTTACCCACCATGTTAGCACATGCTAGGTCACTCACCACCATGTTAGCACATGCTAGGTCACACACCACCACCACCACCATGTTAGCACATGCTAGGTCAAACACCACCACCACCATGTTAGCACATGCTAGGTCACTCACCACCACCACCACCCGGCAGCCGAAGCATGTTCTACGCATATTCCCCTAAGAAAGAAGAAGAGCAGGAGTAAACTGGAGAGAGAAAGAGGCTCCCTCTACAGAAGACGACGAAGTGTCACTGAGCTCCTCAGGAGTGCTAGAATATCTGATACACGAGAGGAGGCGCTGACCAGGGAAGTGGAAACTATCGAACTTAAGTTAAATGACTCTTATAGGAACCAGGAGAGGCAGGAGGAGCTTAAAGCTATTAGTGAAATTGAAAGAAATTCAAAATATTTCTTTTCATATGCCAAAAACAAGGCAAATACAACATCTAGTATCGGGCCCTTACTCAGACCTGGATGGGACTTACAAATGCAACAAGGAAATGAGTGAAATATTGAGAATCCAGTACGTCTGTGTTTAGTGAACCACTAATCGGTCTGAGGATCGACGACCCAAATGTTTTCTTCAGAATGGCCTTCAAAACTTCCTTTAAATGTATGCCAGATTTCCGTCATTACCCTTACTCGATAGATTTCGAAAAAGCCATTGACAACATGCCCATGCATCAGCCGGGCCCAGACTCGTGGAACTCTGGTTTTTTCATTAGAACTGCAAGAAACCCCTCTGCGTGCCCTAAGTACACTATGGAGGAGGAGCTTGGACATGGTGTTGAAATTCCTCAGTCACTTAAAAAACGGATATTAGCCCCACTCCATAAAAGGTGGCAGCAAAAGCATTAGTTAAGAACAATAGCCAATAGCCTGACGTCCCACATCTAAAATCTTTGAAAAAGTGCTTAAAGAAGCAGGATTGCAAATCACCTGGATTCCCAAAATCTGCACAATCCAGGGCAACAGGGGTTCAGGGCAGGTCGCCTGCCTCTCACAAATATGGATCACTATGACATGGCCTTGGATGCACTGGAAGAAAAAACAGAAATTGCCAGATGTAATATACACAGACTTTGCAAAAGCATTTGACAAATGCGATAATGCGTATATAGCCATAAAATACGTGCTAAAGAATAACTGGGGAAAGGTGGGGAGATGGATCTTCAACTTCCTAACAAATCGAACACAGAGAGTATGTGTCACAGAGTTAAATCGGAGGCTGCATTTTAAGTGAAGAGCTCTGTTCCCCACAAGGCACAGTACTCGCCCCATCTTATTCCTTTCCTATATCAGACATAGACAGAGATATACCCCACAGCACGTATCATCCTTGCGGATGTACTAGGTTCTGCTGAGGCTGTCATTCTGCCTGAGGACGCGGTTAACCTCCAAGTAGATATACAATGTTTTCCAGTGGGCAACGGTTAAACTATTTGATGTTCAACGAGGCACAAATTCCAACTACTTCGTTATGGAAATATGGAGGAGATAATAAGTAGAACAGGTGGTATACTACTGAATCCGGCCTCATACAGCGAGCGTAAAAATTAATGTAAGTGGACTGGGAGTAGTAATGTCTGAGGATCTCACTTTCAAGGATCACAACAGTGCCACGGATCGCACGTGAAAGAAAATGAGAGGATGAATAATGAGAAAACTTTCAAAACGAGAGTTGCCCCAAGCATGCATGATCCTTTTTCAAGTCACTTGTTCTTCTTGGCTGGAATATGTGTTACATATAAACATTCCATTCAAAGCAGGTGAAATCGCAGATCTAGAGAGCGTAAAGAGATCCTTTACTGCACGTATAAGTTCTGTCAAGCACCTTAAACTTATGGGAACGCTTGGAAGCACTAGACTGTGTACTCGTTGGAATGCAGGAGAGAGGGATATATCATTATTCTACACTTGGAAAATCTTGGAGGAATGGTCCCAAATCTGCAAACAGAAATCACTAACTACGAGAGTAAATAAAAGACGGGGACAGCGATGCAAAATGCCCCATTAAAAAGTAGGGGCGCCATTGGTACACTAAGGAAAAACACCATAAAGTGTCCGTGGTGCCCAAAAACTGTTCAACAGCCTCCCTTCATCAAGATTAGGGGAATTGCCAATAAACCCATGGCTGCCTTCAAAGAGAGAGGATGGACAGATACTAAAGTCAGTGCCGGATCAGCCGGTTCTCTGTGGCTCGCTACGTTGGACTGCGTGCGGCAAGCAGTACAGCCTAGTGATCAGGCCCTGTTGATCGAGAGGCCTGGTCATGGACAGGGCCGCGGGGGCGTTGATCCCCAGAATAAACCTCGCGAGGATCCTCCAGGTAGCACATACTAGGTCACTCACCACCACCAATATGTTACCACATGCTAGGTCACTCACCACCACCACCATGTTAGCACATGCTAGGTCACTCACCACCACCACCATGTTAGCACATGCTAGGTCACTCACCACCACCACCATGTTAGCACATGCTAGGTCTCACTCACCACCCACCATGTTAGGCACATCTGGTCACTCACCACCACCACCATGTTAGCACATGCTAGGTCACTCACCACCACCACCATGTTAGCACATGCTAGGTCACTCACCACCACCACCATGTTAGCACATGCTAGGTCACTCACCACCACCACCATGTTGAACAGGCTAGGTCACTCACCACCACCACCATGTTAGCACTGCTAGGTAAAATCACCACCACCACCTTGTTACCACATGCTAGGTCACTCACCACCACCAATATGTTACCACATGCTAGGTCACTCACCACCACCACCATGTTAGCACATGCTAGGTCACTCACCACCACCTCCCTCCACACTTAAAAGTTTTATTCACCCTCTACACATAAGTGCTACTCACCCTCTACACGTAAGTGCTACTCACCCTCTACACATATGTGCTACTCACCCTCTACACGTAAGTGCTACTCACCCTCTACACGTAAGTGCTACTCACCCTCTACACATATGTGCTACTCACCCTCTACACATAAGTGCTACTCACCCTTTACACATAAGTGCTACTCACCCTCTACACATAAGTGCTACTCACCCTCTACACTATGCGCTACTCAACCTCTACACATAAGTGCTACTTCACCCTCTACACTAGTGCTACTCAACCCTCTACAATAAGTGCTACTCACCCTTACAACATAAGTGCTACTCACCCTCTACACATATGTGCTACTCACCCTCTACACATATGTGCTACTCACCCTCTACACATATGTGCTACTCACCCTCTACACATATGTACTACTCACCCTCTACACATAAGTGCTACTCACCCTATACACATAAGTGCTACTCACCCTCTACACATATGTGCTACTCACCCTCACACATAATTGCTACTCACCCTCTTACACATGGTGGTGCTACTCACCCTCTACACATGTGCTACTCACCCTCTACACATAAGTGCTACTCACCCTCTACACATAAGTGCTACTCACCCTCTACACATAAGTGCTACTCACCCTCTACACATAAGTGCTACTCACCCTCTACACATAAGTGCTACTCACCCTCTACACATAAGTGCTACTCACCCTCTACCATAAGGTGTACTCACCTCTACCTTATGTGCTACTCACCCTCTTCATAAAGTGCTACTCACCTTTACACATATTGTGCTACTCCCCTCTACACAGGTGCTACTCACCCTCTACACATAAGTGCTACTCACCCTCTACACATATGTGCTACTCACCCTCTACACATATGTACTACTCACCCTCTACACATAAGTGCTACTCACCCTCTACACATATGTGCTACCTCACCCTCTACACGTATTTGACTACTCACCCTCTACACCATAAGTGCTTACTCACCCTCTTCACATATGTGCTATACCTCTACACATATGTATACTCACCCCCTAACATAAGTGCTTACTCACCCTCTACCATATGTGCTACTCACCCTCTACACATAAGTGCTACTCACCCTCTACACATAAGTGCTACTCACCCTCTACACATATGTGCTACTCACCCTCCACACATAATGTGGCCATATTTATGCTCTAACTTGGATTTACAAGCGCGGGAACTTTGAAAAGCTCCGACCTATACCAGCTCTGATCATATCCTGCACTCTCCTGAGTACTGTGCTTCCAACGTTCAGTACTCTCCTGAGTACTGTGCTTTGCCCATCGATCAGGTACTCTGCCTGAGTACTGTGCTTCCCATCGTTCTGTACTTAGCTCCTGGAGTAGTTACTGTGCTTCCCATCGTTCAGTTACTCTCTGAAGTTCTGTTGTTTCCCATCGTTCAGTACTCTCCTGAGTACTGTGCTTCCCATCGTTCAGTACTCTCCTGAGTACTGTGCTTCCCATCGTTCAGTACTCTCCTGAGTACTGTGCTTCCCATCGTGTCAGTACTTTCTCCTGGAATACTGTGCTCCATCGTTCAGTACTCTCCTGAGTACTGTGCTTCCCATCGTTCAGTACTCTCCTGAGTACTGTGCTTCCCATCGTTCAGTACTCTCCTGAGTACTGTGCTTCCCATCGTTCAGCACTCTCCTGAGTACTGTGCTTCCCATCGTTCAGTACTCTCCTGAGTACTGTGCTCACCATCGTTTCTGTACTCTCCATGAGTACTGTGCTTCCCATCGTTCAGTACTCTCCTGAGTACTGTGCTTCCCATCGTTCAGTACTCTCCTGAGTACTGTGCTTCCCATCGTTCAGTACTCTCCTGAGTACTGTGCTTCCCATCGTTCAGTACTCTCCTGAGTACTGTGCTTCCCATCGTTCAGTACTCTCCTGAGTACTGTGCTTCCCATCGTTCAGTTCTAGCCTGAGTTACTGTGCTTCCCATCGTCGTACTCTCCTGAGTACTGTGCTTCCCATCGTTCAGTCACTCTCCTGAGTACTGTGCTTCCCATCGTTCAGTACTCTCCTGAGTACTGTGCTCCCCATCGCTTCAGTACTCTCCTGAGATATGTGCTTTCCCAATCGTTTATTTACTTCGCCTGGGTACTGTGCTCCCCATCGTTCAGTAATCTCCTGCGTACTGGGCTTCCCAGCGTTCAGTACTCTCCTGAGTACTGTGCTTCCATCAGCTTCAGTACTCTCCATGCGTACTGTGTTCCCATCACGTTCAGTTACTATCCTGAGGTTACTGTGCTTCCCATCGTTCAAGTACTCTCTGAGTACGTGCTTCCATCGTTCAGTACTCTCCTGAGGTACTGTGCTTCCCATCGTTCAGTACTTCCTGAGTACTGTGCTTCCATCGTTCAGTACTCTCCTGAGTACTGTGCTTCAAGACGTTCAGGCACTCTCCTGAGTACTGTGCTTCCCATCGTTCAGTACTCTCATGAGTACTGGCTCCCCCATCGTTCAGTACCTCTTCTGAGTACTGTGCTTCCATCGTTCAGTACTCTCCTGGGTACTTGTGTCCCATCGTTCTCAGTACTCTCCTGAGTACTGTGCTTCCCATCGTTCAGTACTCTCCTGAGTACTGTGCTTCCCATCGTTCAGTACTCTCCTGAGTACTGTGCTTCCCATCGTTCAGTACTCTCCTGAGTACTGTGCTTCCCATCGTTCAGTACTCTCCTGAGTACTGTGCTTCCCATCGTTCAGTACTCTCCTGAGTACTTGTGCTTCCATGTTCAGTTACTCTCCTGAGTACTGTGCTTCCATAGTTTCAGTACTTCATGGAGTACTGTGCTTCTTTTCCAAAAAATCGTCAGTACTCTCCTGAGTACTGTGCTTCTCATCGACGAGTACTCTGACAATAATATTCGGTGGCTTCGCGATCCCAGGAAGGTATACCCGCGTTCTATAATCCCAGTCATCTGTATCTCAATGCACGAGACTGGAATAGTGCAGAGTGCGGCATCAGCTGATAATGCCATTAAATATTAGTTTTGAAGATTTGAAGGGAATCAGAAGAAGTATTCACCAGTAATCTTAAGGAAATTAACATCCAAATTTCTTCAATAAAAATGGTGAAATATGACATCACGCAGCCCAAATCTAATTTAAGCCTTTCAAAAAGACCAAAAATACCAAAAATATCCAAAGTTAGTTTTATGAAGGCTTAGTGTACGTAACACACAAATGTTTAACAATGGTCTTGAGGACCAACTGATGTTATACACAAATACATAAAAGAACATTGAGTTGATTTCACCTATGATAACTAAATAAAGTCAAACACAGTGACTTATTTCTGACAGAAAGAAATATTCTCCAATGATTTCACAGAAACTAGATTAATAAAATTGGCACATGATAACTTACACAAGTTAACATCAAGTGACTGTTTCCCTTGAGGATAACACATCAGTACTGACAGTTTAAGGTTGACCAGAAGATGCATTATTCCAGTTGTGTCAGTGTGCCTACACAACCTAAATCCCATGAAACGATCCATCCATTTCATACGATGCATCAATCACTACAGATTGATGCCTTCAGGAATCTCAACAAAATAAGTCGTTGCGAGTTCTTAGCATAATATTCTCCAATTTCATCTTGGAGCGAGAACACATATGAAACACACACCTGAAAAACCATGTTGAGAAACTATATAAGGTGCAGCAGTATGGTATGAAGCTTTGTCCAGAGCTCAACATTATGAGCTACGGACAGGCTAATGGAACTAAATGTAACGACATTGGACGACAGAAGAACCAGGGAAGATATGATAACGTACAAAATACTCAAGACGAACTGACAGGGTAGACATAGGCAAGCTGTTTCTGACTGTCTGTATATTTCGATTTCCAACTCGAGGTCCACGTCAGCAAAATGTATACCTTTGACATACCTCTGATGAGTTTCGAGTCTTACTACTCTCGGAGCCCGGCCTTGGGTCAGGCTCATCTGTACAAGTGAAAGAACAGGCAGTTATAAAGCGTAGCAGGTCAAGTGATGGTAAAACTCGGTATTATAACAAACAGCAGAGAGCTTCTAGACAGAGCTAAGCCTACTAGTACTGCTTCTAGACAGAGCTAAGCCTACTAGTACTGCTTCTAGACAGAGCTAAGCCTACTAGTACTGCTTCTAGACAGAGCTAAGCCTACTAGTACTGCTTCTAGACAGAGCTAAGCCTACTAGTACTGCTTCTAGACAGAGCTAAGCCTACTAGTACTGCTTCTAAGACTGAGCTAGCCTACTTGTACTGCTTCTAGACAGTGCTAAGCCTATAGAATACTGCTTCTAGACAGACGCTAAGCCTAAGGCGTAGTACTGCTTCTCAGACAGAGCTAAGCCTACTAGTACTGCTTCTAGACAGAGCTAAGCCTACTAGTACTGCTTCTAGACAGAGCTAAGCCTACTAGTACTGCTTCTAGACAGAGCTAAGCCTACTAGTACTGCTTCTAGACAGAGCTAAGCCTACTAGTACTGCTTCTAGACAGAGCTAAGCCTACTAGTACTATCTGTAAAATTCAAAGTTGAATGGGAGGCTAATAACTTTAATTCCTAGATGATCTAATCAAGAACAATCAATGATAGGAATTCATAGTATAGAGGTAGGTTAGGTAAGGTTTGTCAGGAAACAGGCCAAGTGTTTCCTGATGCGGGTCTGAGTTATATGATGACCCCCCGTTAGAGCTTTTGATTATCTGACCGAGGCCTTCTGCTGGCTTACAGGTCCGCCCCTTTAAAAATTATAGTCATAATTATAACCATTGCTTTAACAGTACAGAGGAAACCAATTCACAGGGTTTTAAGTATCACTAACACCCTCTGGTTAAAAACATGAGAGAGCTTTAGAGACTTTGCAACCCGTATAAACCCGAATCAGAAAAAAACAAACAAGTAGGAGTCAATTCAAAGAGTTGGGGTAACCAATTCTTTGAATTGACTAAATAAACTAACCACAACAACAACCCAATCAAAGGAGATTAATAATTTGATACAGTGTTAATAATACACTTTCATCAAGGACCAAAAAAATTATTTAGATCGTAATAAACTTTGAAACAGCGCGGCCAAAAAGTAAAAAAAAAAAAGGCTGAAATACCAGGTGATTATAAAATTCTTTGTAACAACTGTGACTTACACAGGTCAGACAAGTCTTTGTAACAACTGTGACTTACACAGGTCAGACAAGTCTTTGTAACAACTGTGACTTACACAGGTCAGACAAGTCTTTGTAACAACTGTGACTTACACAGGTCAGACAAGTCTTTGTAACAACTGTGACTTTCCAAAGGTCAGTATAGTCTTTGTAACAACTGTGACTTACACAGGTCAGACAAAGTTTTGTAACAACTGTGACCTCACAGGTCTGACAGTCTTGTAACACACTGTGACTTACACAGGTCAGACAAGTCTTTGTAACAACTGTGACTTGCACAGGTCAGACAAGTCTTTGTAACAACTGTGACTTACACAGGTCAGACAAGTCTTTGTAACAACTGTGACTTACACAGGTCAGACAAGTCTTTGTAACAACTGTGACTTACACAGGTCAGACAAGTCTTTGTAACAACTGTGACTTACACAGGTCAGACAAGTCTTTGTAACAACTGTGACTTGCACAGGTCAGACAAGTCTTTGTAACAACTGTGACTTACACAGGTCAGGACCTAGTCTTGAACAACAGTGACTTTACACAGGTCAGACTAGTCTTGTACAACGGTGACTTCTACAGGTCAGGGGACAAGTCTTTGTAACAAAAACTGTGACTTGAACAGGTCAGACAAGTCTTTGTAACAACTGTGACTTACACAGGTCAGACAAGTCTTTGTAACAACTGTGACTTGCACAGGTCAGACAAGTCTTTGTAACAACTGTGACTTACACAGGTCAGACAAGTCGCATTCTACAAAACCTATCAAACAGTAATTTTCGCTCTTGTTTCAGCACAAGAAAACACAACCACATTATCAGTTAAAAAGAAAATATACAAAATCAATTGCCAGTTCAAAACAAAGTCAGTACTGACTCCACAATAAGCTTTAACCAAGCAGAAAGACAAAAAAAATACTTGTCACAAAACTAGTGTTTACTAGGCATCCAGGTTATGTTAATTTAGTTATCTTGCAACTATTAACTCGTTATATAACATATTCAGGAAAGATTTATTCCCCATCACCTTCAAGTAAGCACAGATACCAGCCAAGCAAGAAGACTATGAAAACTGAGAAGCAACAGGAGGTGACGGAAGATAAAAAAAAAAAAAAGTAGGGAGAGGAGATGAAGAGAACTGGTTGTCACAGCACTTAAACCAGCGTGAGATAGAGGTAGAGAGAACCCACTGTGAACACACCACATCGCCTCTACCTGTTGCCGATGCCGAGCACAGATAGTGGCATCCCCTCTTGAAGTCCTCCTTGGTAGCTGATCGTGCTCGGGTCTTTGGGAACAAATAATGCAGCTCCACACACCTTGTTGAGGTTATCAGGTGAAGAAGCATCAGATAGTCCACACAAGTAAGACCAATTAGTAACAATGCGTTTCTCTTAACTGAAATGACCTGGGCTCGAATCCCGGCTGAAGTCCAACGAAGCTCCTACATTTGACGCCCTTGTTCATTTAACAGTAAATGTGTTAGTGGCTGTTATTGGTCGTGGTCCTGCACGCAAGCGCCAATTCCACCTCATGTATTTAACAGATTTTTCAAGTATTTTAAAGTATTAGCGTCAGTGTCGGTGCTAAGCCTGTTGCACCAGATAGCTTAGAGTACCTGGGTGGCCGCGCTACAGCTAAGAATTTAATTTCCTCTTGCCGCCGGAGCGGCTAGTTTATTTTGTGCGTCATACCCATGGCGCGGAGGGCAGCCCAAGGGATGAGATGAATAAAAACCTTGACGCCAGACATTAGAGGGGCTAATAATGAGTACATTCGGGTATACATTATTTATACTTTTGCAGTTCTTATACTTTGGTTAGAAACAAATAAAGCATATCGTTGATATAAGAAGCACCCACACACGTACCTTGTGGATCTCACTCAAAGAAACACAATGTCAGTAAACACGTTGCAAAATTAAAATCCCATCATATACAAGTAATTTATTTATTAGTTACTTCTCCCACCTTCATTCCTTATCACTTTCCTCTTTGCTCTCGTTTTTTTCTTCGTTTTCATCTCAGCCTCATTCCTAGTGTATTTTTATATTATCTACATATGTCTAAAAACAACTAAACACTTTTTCCTATTCAGATTCTATATTATTTGGTTAATTCCCATTCTAAGTCTATATTATTTAATCAATAAGTGTTTCGACTATTTTCTTTGTCCTGGATTAGTTATATTTGTTGACAGTGGGAACAGCAGTTTGGGCACAGCTCAGCCCACGGCGCAGCTCACCCGATTATGACTAGTGGGCTCTTGTCTATTCACGTGCTATGTTGGTCCAACGCCAGTCTAGAGAGAGCTATGGACAAGGATATATCAGATGAGGAGTTAGAAGCACAGAAATTAGAACGCACCGGTAGGGGGGTTGCAAAAGATACAATTCAAAGATGGGGAGAGAGTTGTTGAGGTAGCTTGTCATTTAGAAAAGTTGGAGAAGAATGGGAGGAAGATGCGTAGGTGTCGTCCCAGGAAGGGTTGTAGAAAGAGGAGAAGGAAGTTTTAAGTGGTAAAGGCTTGAGCATCCAGCAAGTGTGTGTGATCGGACCGAGTGGAGACAATTAGATTTTAGGATTAGAAGTGCTGTTGGAATGTGAAGAAGGAAATATTACTGAAAATATTCAAGAAAATCGGAAAACCGGGCCTGAATCCTCAGTCTACCAACCTGGAATGTGCCAGGAGTGTTAAAACATTTAATTTTGTGCGGTAGCCCGTGACCTGGTGGTAAAAGCGAAAGCTTTTACCACCAGGCCGATTCCCGGCCAGGCTTGAAACATTGGGCGTTTTCTTACACAGGATGTCTATGTTCACCCATCAGTATTTAATGGGTGTTAGTCGGCTGGTGTGGGTCGCATCCCAGGAAAAAATTGACTTAATTGGCCAGAAATGCTCTGCTAGGATATCAGCGAGGACTGTATACCTTGTACATGTACTTGTAGAAATAAAGATATATTACTATTACAACTCCCCCGTGGCGTGTATGTGAGTGTGTGTGTGTGTGTGTGTGTGTGTGTGAGTGTGTGTGTGTGACGTTTGTGGTAGATTGAATTACCACTGAATAATGTATCTGTATAATGAAGGTCTTCATCCAGCATGTAATTGGACACGACTAAACGGACAAACTGTGTATGTATGTATATATTATATCGCTAGGTTTAACAATTATTCATTATCTCTTGAGCCCAATCATACCTACTCTTGAAAGTGCATGTTGCAAGAGTCGCATAAAGGTGGTGCCTCAGAGGTCACGGTAGAGTGGTGTCGGTGACCAGGACCTGCTACAAGTGGGTGACCACTTGTAATACTTACACGACCACACTTACGACACCTACATGGTAAAACAATGCATGCCACGACGCAGAGGTCCGCCACTCTTCAACGCCCTCCCTCCGCGCGTAAGTGAAATTACCAACAAACCTCTGGCTGTCTAAAAGACGGAACTGGACAAGTTCCTCAAATCAGTACTGCCTGAACAGCAGAGCTATGATTCATACGTTGGAGTGCGCGCGACCACCAGTAACAATCTAGCTGATCAGGCCCTGATCCTCTAGGCCTGATGATACGGAAGCTGTCTGGAGCTGGGAAAACAGTGAAACTTTGACCAGATATTTTAAAAAGGATGTGGATACCTGGAGGAGGTTACCTGGAGGTTTATTCGGGGATAACGCCCCGCGGGCCGGGTCCATGACAGGCCTCACGATGGATCAAGTGCCTGATAACTAGGCTGTTATGCTGGCCGACGCTGTCCAAGTACTAGCCACAGCCCGGCTGATCCGAACTGACTGTTGGTATCTGTCCAGCCTCTTCTTGAAGGCAGCAGGGGTTCATTGGCAATTCCCTAATGCTTGATGGAGGCTGATGAACATTCTTGGGCTCCGGACACTTATGGTGTTTTCCCTTAGTGTACACTGGCGCTCCTACTTTTAATTGAGGGTTTTTTGCATCGCCTGCCCCAGTCTTTTACGTTCGTTAGGGAAGTGATTCTGTGTGCAAAATTTGGGACCATTCCTTCCAGGATTTTCAAGTGGGTTAGATTATTGATATATCTCTCTCTTCCTGCGTTGTCCAACGGTACAGTCAAGTGCTTCCAAGCGTTCCCAGTAGTTAAGGTGCTTGACAGAACTTAGACGTGCAAGTAAAGGATCTCGTACCCACTTAGATCTGGCGATTTCACCTGCTTTGAATGCGAGATGTTAATGTACAGCAGTATTCCTAGCCTAGAGAGAACAAGTGATTTGAAAAGATTCATCATTGGCTTGGCAATCTTATCGTTTAGAAAAGTTCTCATTATCCATCCTTTCTTTTCTTTGCACTTGCGATCGTGGCAATGTTGTTATACTTGAAAAGTGCAGATCCTCAGAATTTACTACTCCCAGGGTCCCTTTGACATTATTTTTCGCCTCTATTGTATGGCGGAGTCAGTAGTAGTAGTATCTCTGTTCTAGTTATTATCTCTCAGTTTTCCATAACGGAGTAGTTGGAATTGTGTCCCTCATTGAAACATCATATTGAAATTAAAATTGGTATAAATACCGACAGGTTGATTAGGTTAAGACACATATGAACAGTTAGGTATCTTTATTTCGGAAACGTTTCGCCGCGTTCCACAGTAGGCTTCTTCAGTCGAGTACAAGAAAAGTTGATAGAAAGCAGAAGATACTTGAAGGACGATGTAATCAGTCCATCACCATTAAAGTTTTGAGGTGATGGATGGATTACATCGTCTTCAACGTATTTCTGTTCTATCAAACTTTTCTGTACTCGACTGAAGGATGCCTCTACTGTGTAGGCGAAACGTTTCGAAATAAAGATACCTAACTGTTGCATATATGTCTTACCGAACATCATATTGTTTACCGTTGCCCACTGGAAAACTTTGTTTATATCTTCTTGGAGGTTAACCGCGTCCTCAGCAGATGACAGCCTCATGCAGATCCTAGTATCATCCGCAAAGGATGATATGGTGCTGTGATGTATATCTCTGTCTATGTCTGATATGGGGATGAGGAATAAGATAGGGGCGAGTACTGTGCCTTGTGGAACAGAGCTCTTCACTATGGCAGCCTCCGATTTAACTCTGTTGACCACTACTCTTTGTGTTCGATTTGTTAGGAAGTTGAAGATCCATCTCCCCACTTTCCCAGTTATTCCTTTAGCACGTATTTTATGGGCTATTGCGCCATGATCGCATTTGTCAAATGCTTTTGCAAAGTCTGTGTAACATTGTATCAATCGCATCTGCTAGAAAAATGACAGGATGGATAATGAGAACCTTCAAAACTAGGGAGGCCAAGCCCATGATGACACTCTTCAGGTCACTTGTTCTATCTAGGCTGGAATATTGCTGCACTCTAACAGCACCTTTCAAGGCAGGTGAAATTGCCGACCTAGAAAATGTACAGAGAACTTTCACGGCGCGCATAACGGAGATAAAACACCTCAATTACTGGGAGCGCTTGAGGTTTCTAAACCTGTATTCCCTGGAACGCAGGAGGGAGAGATACATGATTATATACACCTGGAAAATCCTAGAGGGACTAGTACCGAACTTGCACACGAAAATCACTCACTACGAAAGCAAAAGACTTGGCAGACGATGCACCATCCCCCCAATGAAAAGCAGGGGTGTCACTAGCACGTTAAGAGACCATACAATAAGTGTCAGGGGCCCGAGACTATTCAACTGCCTCCCAGCACACATAAGGGGGATTACCAACAGACCCCTGGCAGTCTTCAAGCTGGCACTGGACAAGCACCTAAAGTCAGTTCCTGATCAGCCGGGCTGTGGCTCGTACGTTGGTTTGCGTGCAGCCAGCAGCAACAGCCTGGTTGATCAGGCGCTGATCCACCAGGAGGCCTGGTCACAGACCGGGCCGCGGGGGCGTTGACCCCCGAAACTCTCTCCAGGTAAACTCCAGGTAAATATTACATCTGCATTCTGATTTTCTTCCAGTGCATCCAAGGCCATGTCATAGTGATCCAGTAGTTGTGAGAGGCAGGAGCGACCTGCCTCGAACCCATGTTGCCCTGGATTGTGCAGATTTTGGGAATCCAGGTGATTTGCAATCCTGCTTCTTAGCACTCTTTCAAAGATTTTTATGATGTGGGACGTCAGAGCTATTGGTCTATAGTTCTTAGCTAATGCTTTGTAACCACTTAATGGAGTGGGCTATATCGTTGTTTTAAGTGACTGGAATTCACCATGTCCAAGCTCCTCCTCCATAAGTGTACTTAGGGCACGCGAGGGGGTTTCTTGCAGTTCCTTAATGAAAATAGGTTCACGAGTCTTGGCCTCGGGCTGATGTGCATGGCATGTTGTCAATGGCTTTTTCGAAAATTATCGGGGTTAGGCTAATGTCGGAAATCTGGCATACATTTATGGAGTTTTGAGGCTCATTCATGAAGAAATCATTTGGGTCGTCGATCCTCAGACTGATTAATGGTTCACTAAACAGAGTCGTACTGAGATTTCAATATTTCACTCATTTCCTTGTTGTCACTGTGTAAGTCCATCCTGTCTGATAAGGGCCGAATATAGATGTGGTATTTGCCTTGTTTTTGGCATATGAAAAGAAATATTTTGAATTTCTTTCAATTTGATTTGAATAGACTGATGCAGTGGTCGGAGAAGTGGCAGATGCAGTTTAATATAGACAAATGCAAAGTTCTAATATTTGGACAGGACTATAAACCATGCCTTATATAACTAATAATGTATCTTTAATAATTACGATTGTGAAAAAGATTTAGGAGTTTGGTTAGCAGTAATCTGAAACCAAGACAACAGTATAAGTGTTCGCAATAAAGCGAATAGATCCTTGGCTTTATTAGATAAATAATTGGAGTCCTAGGTTGTTCTTCAACTCTATCCCAAACATCTTGGTTAAGCCTCACTTTAGATATGCTGCCGTTTGGTCACCGTCATTACAGAATGGACTATAAATTCTCTCGGCAAAATGTACAAAGGAGGATGACAAAGTTGATCCCATGTATCAGAAACCTTCCCTATGAGGATAGACTGAGGGCCTGAATCTGCACTCTCTAAAAGACGTATAACATAGGGGGATTATGAATTATGGGTTTATAAATGGAAGACAGGAATAAATAAGGGATGTTAATGGTGTTCTGAAAATATCTAGCCTAGACAGGACTCGCAGCAATGGTTTCAAGTTGGATAATTCAGATTCGGAAGGATTAGGAAATACGGTTTGGTATAGAGTTTGGATGAGTTGGAACAAACTCCCGAGTACAGTTATATGAGGCCAGAACGTTGTGTAGCTTTAAAATGGTTGGATAAATCCATCTGAGTGGATGGGCGTGGTGTGAGTTGGACCTGATAGTTTGTGCTAACCAGGTCGGTTGCCAGTTTCCTCCCTTAAGTCAATGTGACCTGACCTGACTAGGTTGGGTGCATTGGCTTAAGCCGGTAGGAGACTTGGACCTGCCTCGCGTGGGCCAGTAGGCCTTCTGCAGTGTTCCTTCGTTCTTATGTTCTTATTTCACTAATAGCTTTAAGCTCCTGTCTCTCCTGGTTCCTGTAAGAGTCATTTAACTTAAGTTCGATAGTTTCCACTTCCCTGGTCAGCGCCTCCTTTCGTGTATCAGATATTCTAGCACTCCTGAGGAGCTCAGTGACTCTTCGTCATCTTCTGTAGAGTGTCTTTCTCTCTCCAGTTTACTCTTGTTCTTCTTTCTTAGGGGAATATGCCTAGAACATGCTTCAGCTGCCATGAAGTTGATCCTTTCAAGGCACTGGTTTGGATCCATGTCATTTAAGACATCTTCCCAACATGTTTAGTTTAGGACATGATTTACCTGATCCCAGTTGATGCTCTTGTTGGTGAAGTTGTATTTTGTGAAGACACCTTAACAGGTACATGCATTCTGCTGTTCAGGACCCCTATGCATGTACGTCTGGACTTCGATTAGATTGTGATCGGAATTAGTTGTTTTTGATATTCTTTTGTCTCTTATCAGGTCCTCATTATTTGTGAAGATAAGGTCAAGTGTGTTTTCTAGTCTTGTTGGCTCCACTATCTGCTGGCTTAAGGTGTGTTTTTCGCAGAGACTTAGTAGCTCATGTGTGTGTGACCTTTCATCTGCGCTACCTCCGGGGATTGTTTCAGCTATAACATTATTTGCTACATTCTTCCATTTTGTATGCCTTAGGTTGAAATTACCAAGCAGTAAGATGTTTACCTGGAGGTTACCTGGAGGTTATTCCGGGGATCAACGCCCCCGCGGCCCGGTCCATGACCAGGCCTCCCGATGGATCAGGGCCTGATCAACTAGGCTGTTACTGCTGGCCGCACGCAGTCCAACGTACTAGCCACAGCCCGGCTGATCCGGCACTGACTTTAGGTATCTGTCCAGCTCTCTCTTGAAGGCAGCCAGGGGTTTATTGGCAATTCCCCTAATGCTTGATGGGAGGCTGTTGAACAGTTTTGGGCCCCGGACACTTATGGTGTTTTCTCTTAGTGTACCAATGGCGCCCCTACTTTTTATTGGCGGCATTTTGCATCGCCTGCCCAGTCTTTTACTTTCGTAGGGAGTGATTTCTGTGTGCAGATTTGGGACCATTCCTTCCAAGATTTTCCAAGTGTAGATTATGATATATCTCTCCCTCCTGCGTTCCAACGAGTACAAGTTTGGGGATGGATCTGGAAGGTTTTCCAGCTCCATCCCCATCCAGCCATCATGTTTTTAGTGATATTAAAGTTATATGAGAGAGAGAGAGAGAGAGAGAGAGAGAGAGAGAGAGAGAGAGAGAGAGAGAGAGAGAAGTATGGGTGGACTGTATATTTTTACTGTAAGAAGACATTCGATAGAGTACCTCACAAGAGGCCGGGACAAAAGAAAGAATTGGTAAAATACTACAGTGGATCAAGGAATACTAACTAGGAAGGTAACAACAAGAGGAAGAGATGTCGGGATGGGCGAGTGTGGGTTCCACAAGGATCAACACTTGGACCAGCACTGTTCTTTCTGTATGTAAACGACATGACGGAAGAAACTGAGACAGAGGTGCCCCTTGTCCTCAGAAGAGTCTCTGTTCCTCTTATTGCTCTCTAAATTCCTCCATTTGGGCTCACTTGTACAATCAAAATTAATGTTATCAAGCCCGGGCTCTTCTCTTCCTCAGCACCTTTACCTCTGATGAGTTCCGAGAGTCCGGCCTTGAGCCAGGCTCGTCTGGTGAACGAAACACAAGTTGTACAACATGCGTGTATTGGGACAACGTTTCGCCCTGTGAAGGGCGAAGATCACTAGATAAAACTCTACACAGACCGAAACACTCGCACTGAAAGCGTGTTCTGTGTCTTCATAACTCATCTCTGACCTGTGATATGCCTATGACTAGTTTCAAGGCTTCTACCCTGGCAGCCCCCCCTAAAACCAGGCTTCCTTCATCAGTGCCTGATCAACCAGGCTGTTGCTAACCAGCCATCCTAGCCTACATAACCACCATTTAACACAGTTTCAATTACATTTTGAATATATCATCAGAATGAGTGAATCACAACCCTACCTAGTAACCACCCGGCAAGTGTTCTATAACACCTAGTACAAGGACAAAGTCATCTATAACTGTGTGTATAACACACACGATTATACAGCACCACGCAGTGCACGATTATAAAGCCCATTATGCAGACGCTGTATTACACTTACGAGTCTAGAGCCTTCTCATTATAATACAATACTAATAAATTAATTTAATGCTAATATGATATTAATAACAAAATAGCAACATAATAATAATAAT
Source organism: Cherax quadricarinatus (assembly GCF_026875155.1). NCBI lineage: Eukaryota > Metazoa > Arthropoda > Malacostraca > Decapoda > Parastacidae > Cherax > Cherax quadricarinatus. The sequence continues at coordinate 20,817,564 of NC_069425.1, read as the reverse complement.
AAATAATAATAATAATAATAATAATAATAATAATAATAATAAAATAAAAGGCGTTACAGACCCATGTTGCATCTTAGTGAGGCTGACACCTGCGCCTGGGAGGCTGATCTCACCTGGGGGTCAAAAAAACAGACGTTACTCTCACATCTTCACTAGACAACTAAAAGAAACATTTCTAAGTAATAAAGACCGACACACAACTACTATAACAATTTTAAAAAAAAAATGTACACACGAGTTGTGTGTCAATGTGTAGCGGAGTGTTACTTGGTGTGGAGCAATCACCGGGCGCGGTGCACAGCAAATTCAATACACAGTTTCAAGAATTGGTACGATATAAAGTCCAAAAGGTCAGAAACCAGGAAGGTCAGGAGCTGAAATTCGACCACACCCAACACAAATCGGTGCGCGCGCGCACGCGCGCACGCACACGCACGCACGCACGCACGCACGCACACACGCACACACACACACACACACACACACACACACACACACAGGAGCTTGGACTCGACCCCTGCAACCTCAACTAGGTGAGGCGAGTACACACACGAATCACAGGGATGTTAGGAAGTATTGCTTCAGTCACAGAGTTGTCAGAGAGTGGAACAGTCTGGGAAGTGATGTAGAGGAAGGATCCATACAGAGCTTTAAGAAGAGGTATAGAGGTATGATAAAGCTCATGGAGCAGGAAAGGTGATCTAGTAGCGACCAGTGAAGAGGCGGGGCCAGTAGCTGTGAATCAACCCCTGAAACCACAACTGAGTGAGTACAACTAGGTCAGTACACACACGGGAAGACATTAGAGAGTCATGGTAAGTGACAGTGTCAGACTGGGCACCTGTGATGACGGAAGAAATAGACTCGGAAGTGTCCCTGTTTGCAGATGATGTGAAGTTGATGAGAAGAATTCAAGCGGACGAGGACCAGGCAGAACTACAAATGGATCTGGACAGGCTGCAGACCTGGTCCAGAAACTGGCTCCTGGACTTCAACCCCACCAAGCGCAAAGTCATGAAGACTGGGGAAGGGAAAAGAAGACCGCAGACGGAGTACAGTCTAGGGGGCTAGATACTACAAACCTCACTCAAAGAAAAGGATCTTGGGGTAAGCATAACACCGGGAACATCTCCTGAGGCGCACTTTAACCAAATAACTGCTGCAGCATATGGGCGCCTGGCAAACCGAAGAACAGCATTCCGACATCTTAATAAGAAATCGTTCAGGACCCTGTACACCGTGTATGTCAGGCCTATACTGGAGTATGCAGCACGAATTTGGAACCCACACCTAGTCAAGCACGTACGAAAATTAGAAAAAGTGAAAAGGTTTGCAATAAGCCTAGTTCCGGAGCTAAGGGGCATGTCCTACGAGGAGAGGTTAAAGGAAATCGACCTGACGACACTGGAAACAGGAGAGATATAATAATGACATATAAAATACTGAAAAGAATCAACAAGGTGGACAGAGACAGGATGTTCCAGAGATGAGACACAGCAACAAGGGGTCACAAATGAAAACTGAAGACTCGGATGAATCACAGGGATGTTAGGAAGTATTTCTTCAGTCACAGAATTGTCAGGAAGTGGAAGAGTCTCGGAAGTGATGTAGTGGAGGCAGGATTCATAAATAGCTTTAAGAAGAGGCATGATAAAGCTCATGGACCAGCAAGAGTGACCTAGTAGCGACCAGTGAAGAGGCGGGGCAAGAAGTTGTGACTCGACCCCTGCAATCCCAAACTAGGTGAGTACAAGTAGGTGAGTATACACACACACACACACACACACACACACACACACACACACACATACACACGGAGCCTGGAGCTGAGACTCGACCCCTGCAACCACAAATAGGTGAGTACATATACATATAGGTGAGTACAGAGTACACACACACATTTACATAAATACAAACACACTTATACACAAGCTTACACAAAAACACGAGCAGCAAACAAGACAAGAGTGCGCTATAACTCAAGCAGACATGACCATCGTGCTGGAGGAACCCAGGTGGCCCACACCTCCAAATTAAGTGGTCTGAGCGTGGCTATGATTGTCATGACATATATGGTGACTCGTGCCAGCCTTATATGTGTGCTGATAACCTCTCCACTTGGCACTGCTCATCACTCGTGCCAGCCTTATGTGTGTACTGATAACCTCTCCACTTGGCACTCTTCATCTTTATCATCCGTCCTAGTCTCCTAGTCCACCATTCTTTCTTCCTTCCTTGTTTCTCAAATATTCATCAATACACAGCTCATTTTTTAAAGATATCCAGAGTTTTCCTTCTATCTTCTCCTTGTTTTAGATCAGTACATGGCAACGCATTCACTGAATCCTGTATATTCACTGTTTATGGCAAGTAGAGTGATTAATTAAAATGTTAGTTGGTTAATTGGATATAAAAACCTATCCACTATACAACTGTCAGTAACTCTGCGGGTCACATGTAGACCACCAGTCAAGGATATTATAGTGTTGTGTGTGTGTGTGTGTGTGTGTGTGTGTGTGTGTGTACTCACCTAATTGTACTCACCTAATTGTGGTTGCAGGGGTCGAGACTCAGCTCCTGGCCCCGCCTCTTCACTGATCGCTACTGGATCCTCTCTCTCTCTGCTTCCTGAGCTTTGTCATACCTCTTCTTAAAACTATGTATGGTTCCTGCCTCCACTACTTCACTTGCTAGGCTATTCCACTTGCTGACAACTCTATGACTGAAGAAATACTTCCTAACGTCCCTGTGACTCGTCTGAGTCTTCAGCTTCCAGTTGTGACCCCTTGTCCCTGTGTCCCCTCTCTGGAACATCCTATCTCTGTCCACCTTGTCTATTCCCCGCAGTATCTTGTATGTCGTTATCATGTCTCCCCTGACCCTTCTGTCCTCCACTCCAGTGTCATCAGTCCGATTTCCCTTAACCTTTCCTCGTACGACATTCCCTTGAGCTCTGGGACTAGCCTTGTTGCAAACCTTTGTACTTTCTCTAACTTCTTGACGTGCTTGACCAGGTGTGGGTTCCAGACTGGTGCTGCATACTCCAGTATGGGCCTAACATACACAGTGTACAGTGTCTTGAACGATTCCTTATTAAGGTATCGGAACGCTATTCTCAGGTTTGCCAGGCGCCCGTATGCTGCAGCGGTTATTTGGTTGATGTGTGCCTCCGGTGATGTGCTCGGTGTTATGGTCACCCCAAGGTCTTTCTCCCTGAGTGAGGTCTGTAGTCTTTGTCCACCTAGCCTATACTCTGTCTGCGGTCTTCTTTGCCCCTCCCCAATCTTCATGACTTTGCATTTGGCTGGATTGAATTCGAGAAGCCAGTTACTGGACCACATGTCCAGCCTCTCCAGGTCTCTTTGCAGTCCTGCCTCATCCTCGTCCGATTTAATTCTTCTCATCAACTTCACGTCATCTGCGAACAGGGACACTTCAGAGTCTATTCCTTCCATCATGTCGTTCACATATATCAAAAATAGCACTGGTCCTAGAACTGACCCCTGTGGGACCCCGCTCGTAACAGGCGCCCACTGTGATACCTCTTCACGTACCATGACTCGTTGCTGCCTCCCTGTCAGGTATTCCCTTATCCATTGCAGTGCCCTTCCTTTTACGTGTGCCTGATCCTCCAGCTTCTGCACTAATCTCTTGTGGGGAACTGTGTCAAAGGCCTTCCTGCAGTCTAGGAAAACGCAATCTACCCAACCCTCTCTCTCGTGTCTTACTTCTGTTACCTTGTCATAAAACTCCAGGAGGTTTGTGATACAAGATTTGCCTTCCATGAACCCATGCTGGTTTTCATTTATAATCTTGTTCCTTTCCAGGTGTTCGACCACTCTCCTCCTGATAATCTTCTCCATGACTTTGCACACGATACATGTCAGAGACACAGGTCTGTAGTTTAGTGCCTCGTTTCTGTTTCCTTTCTTAAATATGGGGACTACATTAGCTGTCTTCCATTTCTCAGGTAGTTGCCCAGTTTCAAGGGATGTGTTGAAGATTGTGGTCAGAGGCACACACAGCATCTCTGCTCCTTCTCTAAGGACCCATGGGGAGATGTTGTCCGGTCCCATCGCCTTTGAGGTGTCAAGGTCACTTAAGAGCTTCTTCACCTCCTCCTCAGTTGTTCGTATGTCATCCAACACTTGTTGGTATATTCCCTCTTGATGTTCCCTTCTGTTCTGTCTTCCCACAGCCCTTCCTGTCTCTACTGTAAAAACTTCCTTAAATCTCCTGTTCAGCTCCTCGCATACCTCCTGATCATTTCTTGTGAGTTCTCCACCTTCTGTCCTTAATCTGATCACCTGGTCTTTGACTGTTGTCTTCCTCCTGATGTGGCTATACAACAGTTTCGGGTCAGTCTTGATTCTCGATGTTATGTCATTTTCATACTGTCGCTGGGCCTCCCTCCTTACCTGTGCGTACTCATTCCTGGCTCTGCGACTGATCTCCCTATTTTCGTGTGTTCTCTGCCTTCTGTACTTTTTCCATTCTCTATTGCACTTTGTTTTTGCCTCCTTACACCGTCGGGTGAACCAGGGGCTTGTTCTGGTCTTCCCGTTGTTACTGTTGCCCTTGGGAATGAACCTTTCCACTGCCTCCTTGCATTTTGTTGCTACATATTCCATCATTTCATTTACTGGCTTTCCTGCCAGTTCTCTGTCCCACTGGACCTCCCGCAGGAAGTTCTTCAACCCTATGTAGTCCCCTCTTTTATAGTCAGGTTTTTCCCATTCTACTCCTGTTATTCTCTCCACTTGCAGCTCTACTATGTATTCAAAGCACAGAACCACGTGGTCGCTAGCTCCTAGGGGACTCTCATACTTGATGTCCTCAATGTCTGAGCTGCCCAGGGTGAACACAAGGTCCAATCTTGCTGGTTCATCCTCCCCTCTCACTCTGGTAGTGTCCTTAACATGTTGGTGCATGAGGTTTTCCAGCACCACGTCCAACATCCTGGCTCTCCATGTTTCGGGACCCCAATGTGGCTCCAGGTTTTCCCAGTCAATCTCCCTGTGGTTGAAATCCCCCATAACCAGCAACTTCGCTCTGCTGGAGTGAGCTCTTCTTGCCACCTCAGCAAGTGTGTCCACCATTGCTCTGTTGCTCTCTTCATATTCCTCTCTTGGCCTCCTGCAGTTTCTGTGGTGGATTATACATCACTGCAATGACCACTTTGTGTTCCCCCGACTGAAGTGTACCTGCTATGTAGTCTCTTTCTCCCGTCTCATCTATTCCTTCCATTTTCTCGAATTTCCATCTGTTTTTTACGAGCAGAGCAACCCCACCTCCCCCCCTGCCCCTTCTATCTTTCCTCATGTGTGTGTGTGTGTGTGTGTGTGTGTGTCTATCTGTGTGTGTTTTGTGCCGAATAGGTAAAACTTGTGATTTTGGCTTTAATAGCAACTCTTTTCTTGCCGAATAAGGCAAGCCAAAATTTGTCTATGCAATAATTTCGCAGAAAATCATTCTGAACCTAACGAAAAAAATATATTTCAATGTGTTTAATATTAAATTATTGTAAACTTATCTAAAATATCTTTAGCTGGACTATACTATATTAAATTGCGCTTGTTATAATAAGGTTAGGTACGTTTTCTAAGGTTCTTTTGGTAAAAAATTATTAATTTTTACATTAACATAAATAATATAATAATAATAATAATAATAATAATAATAAGAATAATAATATATTTACTACAAGTACATGTACATATTAGAATTTTTTTTAGAATGGGCTTAATTTTAAACGAGTTCTTGCTAATTGACTAGTTTTTACCTATTCGGGCACAATTATATATATATATATATATATATATATATATATATATATATATATATATATATATATATATGTCGTGCCGAATAGGCAGAACTTGCGATCTTGGCTTAAATAGCAACGCTCATCTTGCCATATAGGACAAATGAAAATTTGTGTATGCAATAATTTCGCCAAAATCATTCTGAACCTAACGAAAAAAATATATTTCACTGTGTTTGTTTAGTATTAAATTATTGTAAACAAATCTAAGATGTATTTAGTTGGGTTAGGCTAAAATAAATTGCTCTTTTTATAATAAGGTTAGGTAAGTTTTCTAAGTTCCTTTTGGTGCAAAATTAAAATTTTTTACATCAACATTAATGAAAAAAATATATCTTTAAACGTATGAGAAAATTTTAGAAAGGGCTTAATTTTAAATGAGTTCTTGCTAAATGATCAGTTTTACATATTCGGCACGACATTATATATATAATATATATATATATATATATTTCAACAAGTCGGCCGTCTCCCACCGAGGCAGGGTGACCCAAAAAAAAAAGAAAGAAAATCCCCAAAAAGAAAATACTTTCATCATTCAACACTTTCACCACACTCACACATTATCACTGCTTTTGCAGAGGTGCTCAGAATACAACAGTTTAGAAGCATATACGTATAAAGATACACAACATATCCCTCCAAACTGCCAATATCCCAAACCCCTCCTTTAAAGTGCAGGCATTGTACTTCCCATTTCCAGGACTCAAGTCCGACTATATGAAAATAACCGGTTTCCCTGAATCCCTTCACTAAATATTACCCTGCTCACACTCCAACAGATCGTCAGGTCCCAAGTATCTTTCGTCTCCATTCACTCCTATCTAACACGCTCATGCACGCTTTGCTGGAAGTCCAAGCCCCTCGCCCACAAAACCTCCTTTACCCCCTCTTTCAACCCTTTCGAGGACGACCCCTACCCCTCTTTCCTTCCCCTATAGATTTATATGCTTTCCATGTCATTCTACTTTGATCCATTCTCTCTAAATGACCAAACCACCTCAACAACCCCTCTTCTGCCCTCTGACTAATGCTTTTATTAACTCCACACCTTCTCCTAATTTCCACACTCCGAATTTTCTGTATAATATTTTACACCACACATTGCCCTTAGACGGGACATCTCCACTGCCTCCAACCGTCTCCTCGCTGCTGCATTTATCACCCAAGCTTCACATCCATTTTAAGAGTGTTGGTACTACTATACTTTCATACATTCCCTTATAACGTTTTTTGACTCCACATATACCTCAACGCACCACTCACCTTTTTCCCTCATCAATTCTATGATTAACCTCATCCTTCATAAATCCATCCGCCGACACGTCAATTTCCCATGTATCTGAAAACTTTCACTTCTTCTATATTCCTCCTCCCCCATATAAATATATATATAATATATATAAATATTATATATATATATATATATATATATATAAATAATATAATATATATATTATAATTATAAAATGTGGTTGTGTTTATTATTTCACCTCCACGACAAACGAACCTTTATGAGAGAATTTGGATTCCTCTCAAGTTTTTCCCAGACTCGACTCTGTTAATCCTGACATTCCTGGTTAGTCCGGAGTGCTCAGTGCAGCGACCAGTTTATTTACACGGTGTGACACCCCCCCAAACCCCCCCAATTTCTTGCCGCTAATGTTTACCTCTGAACTACGGTGCGGGGAATCCACACGGTGGTCGTTGTCTCAACTGAGTCACTACACACCCTAGTATAACCTTATATATCATATATTCCTGTATACATGCTGCCATGATGCGGTCTGATCCTACAACTCATCACCTTTGATCATATCTGATCAAAGATTAACGAGTAATGCGTTAAGACGCTAAACGTCAGGGGTTATTAATACAGTTTAAGTGCTTAATTCAGCATATGAGGCCAAGAAGTACTTCTTACTGGATCTGAGTTTATATAATAATTCTATTTATATCAAGGACCTTAATAAATGTACATTACCTGCCTGGCCCAGGAAGTAGGAAAGTTTTCGAAACTCGTCAAAAAAGTATATCAAAGATATAGAAGTATATCGGAGGCAGTCAGGTATTATTACACACTGATGAGTAAGCCGAAAACGATGTAAGAACCAACAAGTTGATGAGTACTCATCAATCTGAGGGTATTTTATACCATTTTCAATATTATACTACACGATGCTTTCAACCCATCTACCCCACGTAATGATTATTTCCCTTGAAAATTATGTTTTGTGTCACATCAGGGTCAATGACGGGTAAATATCTGAGGTGGTGGTCGCGCCTCTCACGGGGATCGTAAACAACGTTCAATTTCTGCCGACAACGGAGATTTCGATCAATAATTGTGACCAAGTTTAAACGTGATTATTAATCACTTGATCTGTGGTGATTTCACAGTTGTGACAGCAGCAACACCTAGAATCGGCATCAAGGTGCCTCAACACCTTTACATAGCCAAAATGGCGCCTCAGTTGAGCAACTGCACCTCTACATATTGAAGGAGTCGTAGTACCGATAATAGTGGAGAAAACTAAGATGTCAAGCGTGTGCGTGTACTCACCTAGTTGTACTCAACTAGTTGTACTCACCTAGTTGAGGTTGCGGGGGTCGAGTCCGAGCTCCTGGCCCCGCCTCTTCACTGATCGCTACTAGGTCACTCTCCCTGAACCGTGAGCTTTATCATACCTCTGCTTAAAGCTATGTATGGATCCTGCCTCCACTACATCGCTTCCCAAACTATTCCACTTACTGACTACTCTGTGGCTGAAGAAATACTTCCTAACATCCCTGTGATTCATCTGTGTCTTCAGCTTCCAACTGTGTCCCCTTGTTACTGTGTCCAATCTCTGGAAAAATCCTGTCTTTGCCACCTTGTCAATTCCTTCAGTATTTTGTATGTCGTTATCATGTCCCCCCTATCTCCCTGTCCCCCCAGTGTCGTCGTTGATTTCCCTTAACCTCTCCTCGTAGGAAAAATACCTCTTACTCTGGGACTAGTCTTGTTGCAAACCTTTGCACTTTCTCTAGTTTCTTCACGTGCTTGGCTAGGTGTGGGTTCCAAACTGGTGCCGCATACTCCAATATGGGCCTAACGTACGCGGTGTACAGGGTCCTGAATGATTCCTTATTAAGATGTCGGAATGCTGTTCTGAGGTTTGCTAGGCGCCCATATGCTGCAGCAGTTATTTGGTTGATGTGCGCTTCAGGAGATGTATCTGGTGTTATACTCACCCCAAGATCTTTTTCCTTGAGTGAGGTTTGTAGTCTCTGACCCCCTAGACTGTACTCCGTCTGCGGCCTTCTTTGCCCTTCCCCAACCTTCATGACTTTGCACTTGGTGGGATTGAACTCCAGGAGCCAATTGCTGGACCAGGTCTGCAGCCTGTCCAGATCCCTTTGTAGTTCTGCCTGGTCTTCGATCGAGTGAATTCTTCTCATCAACTTCACGTCATCTGCAAACAGGGACACCTCAGAGTCTATTCCTTCCGTCATGTCGTTCACAAATACCAGAAACAGCACTGGTCCTAGGACTGACCCCTGCGGGACCCCACTGGTCACAGGTGCCCAGGTGTGTGTGTGTGTGTGTGTGTGTGTGTGTGTGTGTGTGTGTGTGTGTGTGTGTGTGTGTGTGTGTGTGTGTGTGTACTCGCCTAGTTGAGGTTGCAGGGGTCGAGTCCAAGCTCCTGGCCCCGCCTCTTCACTGGTCGCTACTAGGTCACTCTCCCTGAACCATGAGCTTTATCGTACCTCTGCTTAAAGCTATGTATGGATCCTGCCTCCACTACATCGCTTCCCAAACTATTCCACTTCCTGACTACTCTGTGGCTGAAGAAATACTTCCTAACATCCCTTTGATTCATCTGTGTCTTCAGCTTCCAACTGTGTCCCCGTGTTGCTGTGTCCAGTCTCTGGAACATCCTGTCTTTGTCCACCTTGTCAATTCCTCTCAGTATTTTGTAAGTCGTTATCATGTCCCCACTATCTCTCCTGTCCTCCAGTGTCGTCAGGTTGATTTCCCTTAACCTCTCCTCGTAGGACATACCTCTTAACTCTGGGACCAGTCTTGTTGCAAACCTTTGCACTTTCTCTAGTTTCTTTACATGCTTGGCTAGGTGTGGGTTCCAAACTGGTGCCGCATACTCCAATATGGGCCTAACGTACACGGTGTACAGGGTCCTGAACGATTCCTTATTAAGATGTCGGAATGCTGTTCTGAGGTTTGCCAGGCTCCATATGCTGCAGCAGTTTTTGGATTGATGTGCGCTTCAGGAGATGTGCCTGGTGTTATACTCACCCCAAGATCTTTTTCTGTGAGTGATGTTTGTAGTCTCTGGCCCCCTAGACTATACTCCGTCTGCGGTCTTCTTTGCCCTTCCCCAATCCTCATGACTTTGCACTTGGTGGGATTGAACTCCAGGAGCCAGTTGCTGGACCAGGTCTGCAGCCTATCCAGATCCCTTTGTAGTTCTGCCTGGTCTTCGATCGACTGAACTCTTCTCATCAACTTCACGTCATCTGCAAACAGGGACACCTCGGAGTTTATTCATTCCGTCATGTCGTTCACAAATACCAGAAACAGCACTGGTCCTAGGACTGACCCCTGTGGGACCCCGCTGGTCACAGGTGCCCACTCTGACACCTCGCCACGTACCATTACTCGCTGCTGTCTTCCTGACAAGTATTCCTTGATCCATTGCAGTGCCTTCCCTGTTATCCCTGCTTGGTCCTCCAGTTTTTGCACTAATCTCTTGTGTGGTACTGTGTCAAACGCCTTCTTGCAGTCCAAGAAAATGCAATCCACCCACCCCTCTCTCTCTTGTCTTACTGCTGTCACCATGTCATAGAACTCCAGTAGGTTGTGACACAGGATTTCCCGTCTCTGAAACCATGTTGTCTGCTGTTGATGAGATCATTCCTTTCTAGATGTTCCACCATTCTTCTCCTGACAATCTTTTCCATGATTTTGCATGCTATACATGTCAGTGACACTGGTCTGTAGTTTAGTGCTTCATGTCTGTCTCCTTTTTTAAAGATTGGGACCACATTTGCTGTCTTCCATGCCTCAGGCAATCTCCCTGTTTCGATAGATGTATTGAATATTGTTAGGGGTACACATAGCGCCTCTGCTCCCTCTCTCAGGACCCATGGAGAGATGTTATCTGGCCCCATTGCCTTTGAGGTATCTAGCTCACTCAGAGCCTCTTCACTTCTTCCTCGGTTGTGTGTACTGTGTCCAGCACATGGTGGTGTACCCCACCTCTCCGTCTTTCTGGAGCCCTTTCTGTCTCCTCTGTGAACACTTCTTTGAATCTCTTGTTGAGTTCCTCACATTCTTCACGGTCATTTCTTGTTGTCTCTCCTCCTTCCTTCCTTAGCCTGATTACCTGGTCCTTGACGGTTGTTTTCTTCCTGATGTGGCTGTATAACAGCTTCGGGTCAGATTTGGCTTTCGCTGCTATGTCTATTGTCGTTGGGCCTCCCTTCTTATCTGTGCATATTCATTTCTGGCTCTAAGACTGCTCTCCTTATTCTCCTGGGTCCTTTGCCTTCTAAACTTTTTCTATTCCCTAGCATACTTAGTTTTTGCCTCCCTGCACCTATGGATGAACCATGGGCTCATCCTGGCTTTTTCATTATTCCTGTTACCCTTGGGTACAAACCTCTCCTCAGCGTCCTTGTACATTGTTGTTACATATTCCATTATCTCATTAACTGGCTTCCCTGCCAGTTCTCTGTCCCACGGAACCTAGGAAGTTCCTCATTCCCGTGTAGTCCCCTTTCTTGTAGTTTGGTTTCATTTGTCCTGGCCTTCCTGGTTCCCCCTCCACTTGTAGCTCTACTGTGTACTCGAAGCTTAAAACCACATGATCGCTGGCCCCAAGGGGTCTTTCATATGTGATGTCCTCAATATCTGCACTACTCAAGGTGAATACTAGGTCCAGTCTTGCTGGTTCATCCTCTCCTCTCTCTCTTGTAGTGCCCCTTACGTGTTGCTACATGAAGTTTTCTAGCACCACCTCCATCATCTCAGCCCTCCATTTATCTTGGCCCCAATGTGGCTCCAAGTTCCCCCAATCGATTTCCTTGTGGTTAAAGTCACCCATGATCAGGAGCTTTGCCCCACATGCATGAGCTCTTCTGGCCACTGCAGCCAGTGTGTCAACCATCGCTCTATTGCTCTCATCATACTCTTGCCTTGGCTTCCTGCTCTTCTGTGGTGGGTTATACATCACTGCAATTACCACTTTGGGACCTCCAGAGTGAAGCATTCCCACTATGTAATCGCTTGCTTCTCCACTGTCTCCTCTCTCCAGCTCATCAAAATTCCATCGGATTTTGATCAGCAGTGCCACTCCTCCACCCCTCCCTTGTTCCCTTTGTCTTTCCTCAGGATCTGATATCCCGATGGAAAGATGGCATCTGTTATCATACCTGTAAGCTTGGTTTCTGTGAGAGCTATGATGTCTGCTGATGCCCATTTGACTCTTTCGTGCCACTCCTCCCACTTATTTGTTATTCCATCAGCGTTTGTGTACCATACCTTCAGTTTCCTCTTCAACACTTTGGTTTGGGGGGTCTGTGAGGGTGAGAGACCTGGTAATGTACTGTTTGATTCTATAGCTGGGTGTTGGGTGGAAGCTGTGAGTATGGATTGAAGTTTGTGTTGGGATGGTGTGATAGGTTCTGGGGATGGTTGTGTGTGTGTGTGTGTGTGTGTGTGTGTGTGTGTGTGTGTGTGTGTGTGTGTGTGTGTGTGTGTGTGTGTGTGTGTGTGTGTGTGTTTTTATAAAACTGATTACCCAACACACCTTAACATGACTTTTTTTATACCGTTTCTCTCTCTACTTCATACAGATCCCCTGATCAGCCTGGCTGTGGTTTATTTTGTCATGCGTGCGGCCTGCATAAACAGTCTGGTTGATCCACCACTAGGCTTGATCTGAGATGTAGCTGCGGGGCTGATGACCTCCTAAAACACCCTTCAGGTATACCAGAACAAATTAAACGTGTGCTCGCTGAACATCAGATTCTTGTCTAGACATTACTGGCAGCCTTGATTCATATCCACTTTAAGAATCGCCGTGTTTTATAAGGACATCACTCTCAGAGGTTCTGGTGTCATCAGCAAATGATTATGTCCTTGTCTATGATGGATATAAGAGTGAAAAACAGAAGTGGAGGGGCGAGCACTCTGCCTTGAGGAACACCACTCTTCACTGTAGCAGCCTCCGCCTTCACTCAATACTACTCTCTGGGTTTTATTTCTTAAATATCCATCTGCCTACCTTTATTCCAGTTATCCCTTCTGCATTCTATCACACATTCGCATTTAGAGTCTTAATCGGTGCATCTAAGACTATGTCGTAATGGTCTAGCAGTACTTTATTAAGGCTAATACATCAGCTTTATCAAATAGCATCAAGACAATACGAGAGGAAACATGAGACGAAATGAAGATTTTGTGTCGTTTTATTAATAGACAAACGTAGATAAATCAGCAGGTTGCTTCTACCTTACTGTATGAGAGTTACATTGTGTGAACAAAACCTACCTATACTTTACTATTATATTCCATCACACGTTATGCTTTACCTGTCATTTTCCATCACACAGGATGAGTTTCATCAAGCATTACACTCTGAGTTCAGTAGCTACGGCAGCTTCAAAGGTTTAGTTCACCCAGAGCTGCAGTTACCATGGTTTCAGAATTGATAGCCAGAGAGAGAGAGAGAGAGAGAGAGAGAGAGAGAGAGAGAGAGAGAGAGAGAGAGAGAGAGAGAGAGAGAGAGAGAGAGAGAGAGAGAGAGAGACAGAGACAGAGACAGAGAGACAGACAGACAGAACGACCATTGCAGATCTAGAGTGTACAGAGAACCTTTACTGCACACATAAGTTCCATCAAACACCTTAACTACTTGGAACGCCTGGAAGCACTCGACTTGTACTCGCTGGAAGGCAGGAGAGATGTATCATAATCTACACTTGCAAAATCTTAGAAGGGATGGTCCAGAATTTATACACAGAAATCATTCCCTACGAAAGTAAAAGACTTGGCAGGAGATGCAAAATACCCCCAATGAAATGTAGGAGCGCCATTGATACACTAAGAGAAAACATCACAAGTGTCCGGGGCCCAAGACTGTTCAACAGCCTCCCACCAGGCATAAGGGAAATTATCAACAGGCCCCTGGCTGTCTTCAAGAGGGAGCTGGACAGATACGTAAAGTTGGTGCCGGATCAGTTGGGCTGTGGTTCATACGTTGGACTACGTTCGGCCAGCAGTAACAGCCTGGTTGATCAGGCCCTGATCCACCGGGAAGCCTGGTTGTGGACCGGGCCGCGGGGACGTTGATCCCCGGAATACCCTCCAGGTAGACTCGAGGTAGATTCGTAATTAAGTTAGCGGGGGGTGGGGGAGGAGGCGCGAGCTCCAGCTCCAGGTCCCACCTTGCAACTTACAAGTGACTGACGTGACTGAGCCTTGTCATATATATTTGTGAACTCTTGTTGTGTTTGCAGACATTATAACTGCTCAACTTATTCTACTTATTTACTGTTCTACACTGAACAAATATCTCCTAAGAAATAATTCCTCGTGTGTGTGTGTACTCACATATTTGTGATTGCGGGGGTCGATTCACAGCTCCTGGTCCCGCCTCTACGCTGGTTGCTATGTTCAATCTCTCCCTGCTTCATGAGCTTTATCGTATCTCTTCTTGATTGAGAGAGAGAAAATGAAAGGGGAGTGTGTATGTGTTTGGCTGTGTGGGGGACGAGGTGTTTGGCAGACGATGCAACATCCCCCCAATGAAAAGCAGGGGTGTCACTAGCACGTTAAGAGACAATACAATAAGTGTCAAGGGCCCGAGACTGTTCAACTGCCTCCCAGCATACATAAGGGGGATTACCAATAGACCCCTGGCAGTCTTCAAGCTGGCCAGTACTGGACAAGCACCTAAAGTCGGTACCTGACCAGCCGGGCTTTGGCTCGTACGTTGGATTGCGTGCAGCCAGCAGTAACAGCCTGGTTGATCAGGCTCTGATCCACCAGGCCTGGTCACAGGCCGGGCCGCGGGGGCGTTGACCCCCGGAACTCTCTCCAGGTAAACTCCAGGTGGTGGGTGTGGGCGGCATGGGTGGATGTATGAACCGGTAAGTGAGTGGGTGCCTACTCACCTGTATGTGGTTGAAGGGGTGGAGTGTGCGTGTGTGACAGGCTGAGGCATCACGTCACAAGGTGGGCAGTAGCCAAGTACACTAACACTAGCCAAGACACGTGATAATACAAGCACGAACACGTCCCATCACTGCCAACAACAAAACATTACAAGGAGAGACAACACAACCCTGATGATGCTCCAGTAGCTTCATGTCCAGTATGACTGTATGAGCGAGTGATGCACTGTTCTACTGGTGCCAAGGTTACTGTCACTCTCCAAGATTAGGACTACGCATCTGCCTGCAGTCAACTACACCTGTCACTTTATCACCACAATAATAACCTGTCCAAATATGTTTGAATTTTAATGGCACTGTCCACTGAATTATTACTTTGCTTAATTTTTTTTTTTTTGTAGCCAGCGAATTTATCTTGTCGCATCTTACTCCCTCGTCCAGGCCATTAATGTGTATACATATATATTTGGCTGCAACAATTGCAACCAATATGTAGGTGAAACATCCAGAGATCTCCAAACAAATATTTCTAAACACTAAATATGACAGCGGAACGAACAGCTTGAAGATCGCTAGTGTTTTACACCGAAACTTCCAAGTTCTTCACTTGACTCTTCACATCACTATGCTTCCTATACACACACACACACCTTCTCTCTAGATAGATAGACCTGTTTGACTTAATAAAACTCACTGTGCGGGTTTTATCAAGCCAAAAATGGATCGCATTATACTTTTGTGTCTTGTCCCATCGTGGTGATATTTTACACTATTTACCTTCAAGAACCCGTGATGAGACTTTATTAATCAAACTATTCTCACCACTGTGATTTCAAATTTGCATGATCTACTATTGATTATATAAATTTCCCAACTATCGAGGACAAGTTGACTGGGCAGTAATTGAATGATAAGGATTTATCTCCTATTCTGCACATACGACTTACGTTAGATGTCATCATATCTTATCTCATCCACATCTCCCACTCGATGCCCCGTTTGACGCGAAATACTGAAACAAACCAGGTAACGCTTCAGTAAATTCCTCCTCGCAGTCCTTAATCCTTTATGTATTAATTTTTAGTAAACTTTCTGCACTTTATTTATTCCATGTGTCAAAAAGTTTTCACGAGATAATATTTTTCCACCAAAGCGGCAAGTTTATTGTGAAAATATCGAACTTAAGCTGAAGGAATCTTATAGGAGACAAGAATCACAGAAAGAACTAAAAGCCATAAAGGAAATTGGAAAAAAATACTTCTCTTATGCCAAATCTAAGGGAAAAACAACATCCAGTATTGGGCCCCTGCTTAGGCAGGATGGGACATACACAGATGACAACCAAGAAATGAGTGAGATACTAAAACCGCAATATGACTCAGTGTTCAGCGAGCCACTGCCCTGACTAAGGATCGACAATCCAAATTAATTCTTTATGAACGAAACCCAAAATTTGGTCATCCCAAAAATCTTGGATATTATTCTAACTCCACAAGACTTTGAAGAGGCAATTAATGACATGCCCATGTACTCTGCCCCAGGCCCAGACTCGTGGAACTCCGTGTTCATCAAGAATTGCAAGCCCCTATCGCGTGTTTTCAGCATTTTATGGAGAGGGAGCATGGACACAGGGGTCATCCCACACACACTAAAAGCAACAGACATAGCCCCACTCTACAAAGGTGACAGTAAAGCAATTGCAAAGAACTACAGACCAATAGCACTAACATCCCATATCATAAAAATCTTTAAGAGGGTTCTAAGAAGTAAGATCGACAACCACCTAGATACCCATCAATTACACAACCCAGGGAAACACGGATTTACAGCAGGTCGCGCCTGCTTGTCCCAGCTACTGGACCACTATGACAAGGTCCTGGTTGCTGTAGAGGATAAACAAAATACAGATGTAGTATACACAGACTTTACAAAAGCTTTCGACAAGTGTGACCATGGTGTAATAGCACACAAAATGTGTGATAAAGGAATAACGGGAGAAGTTTGTAGATGAATCTACAGCTTCCTGACAAACAGAACACAAAGAGTAATAGTAAACAGAGCAAAGTCCCATGCAGCTACGGTAAAAAGCTTTGTTCCACAAGGCACAGTGCTTGCTCCCATTCTATTCTTCATCCTCATTTCTGACAGAGATGTAAGTCATAGCTCCGTGTCTTCCTTTGCGGATGACACCCGGATTACCATGGCAGTGACCTCCGTCGAAGACACCGCGAGACGTCAAGCGGACATTAACCAAATCTTCGAATGGGCCACTCAAAACAATATGAAGTTCAACGAGGAGAAATTTCAATTATTCAAATATGGGAAACTTGAAGAAATTAAAAATGTGTCAGGGTATACGACAAATTCTAACCATACAATAGAGCGAAAAAGTAATGTGAAGGACCTGGATCTCGCCTTCAGAGACCACAACAATGTATCTACCTCATCCGCTAGGAAAATGATAGGATGGATAATGAGAACCTTCAAAACTAGGGATGCCAAACCCATGATTCTCTTCAAATCGCTTGTGCTCTCTAGGCTGGAATACTGCTCTACACTAACGGCCCCCTTCAAGGCTGGCGACATTGCAGACCTGGAGAGTGTACAAAGAACTTTCACGGTACACACAACTACGATAAGGCACCTAAATTACTGGGAACAATTGAAGGTCCTTGATCTGTATTCCCTGGAGTGCAGGTGAGAGAGATACATGATAATATACACTCGGAAGGTCCTGAAGGGATTAGTACCAAGCCTGCACACGAAAATCACTCCCTATAAAAGCAAAAGACTCGGCAGGATATGCAATATTCCTCCAATGAAAAGTAGGGGCACCACGAGTACACTGAGAGAGAACACAATAAGTGCCCGGGGCCCAAGATTTTAACTGCCTCCCAGCATACATAAGGGGGATTACCAATAGACCCCTGGCTGTCTTCAAGAAGGCACTGGACAGGCACCTAAAGTCAGTACCTGACCAGCCGGGCTGTAGTTCGTACGTCAGTTTGCATGCGGTTAGCAGTACAGCCTGGTTGATGCGACCCTGATCCACCACGAGGCCTGGTCTCAGACAGAGCCGCGGGGGCGTTGACCCCTGAAACCCTCTCCAGGTATACTTTCTAGGTAATACCCCATATCCATCCTGTGGACGGTAGATGAAGACTGGCGGGTCACCGCATGGAGAAGACACGGGCCAGGACTCGTCCCGGGGAGCCTACCTGTACCTGGTAACTCAAGAACATGTGACTACAAAAAAGGCCTCTGAACTAGGCCCCAAAAGCGTTAACAGCGTAAACAAAAGGAGTTTTATAGTACGTTTACTAGCCCATACTAGGAAGGTCCAACTTAAACCTATTTTCATTAATATAACTGTCCAAACCAATCTTAAGTTACCCAAACACTGCGCCAGTGACAACCTTATACCGTGTGTTGTAACTTGTTCAGCTATCAAAACTTTGTGGCCAAGTCCCTGGACCCATTATGTACCTATGTAATCTATGACGACCGCCCACACCATGGGTATGGGGTGACGACCACCCACAGGATGGGTATGGGGTGACGACCGCCCACAGGATGGGTATGGGGTGACGACCGCCCACACGATGGGTATGGGGTGACGACCGCCCACAGGATGGGTATGGGGTGACGACCGCCCACACGATGGGTATGAGGTGACGACCGCCCACACGATGGGTATGAGGTGACGACCGCCCACAGGATGGGTATGGGGTAAGGACCGCCCACACGATGGGTATGGGGTGACGACCGCCCACACGATGGGTATGAGCTGTATAATAATGATGTTAAACTAAACTCTGGCACTCACCTATATCACTGTCGCACAAATTCTTTACTAACTTACAGTCATTAAGGCATTTGATACAGTGACAACACTGTTACAGTATAGTGACAACACTGATGTTACAGTATAGTGACAACACTGATGTTACAGTATAGTAACAATGATGTTACAGTATAGTGACAACACTGATGTTACAGTATAGTGACAACACTGATGTTACAGTATAGTAACAATGATGTTACAGTATAGTGACAACACTGATGTTACAGTATAGTGACAACACTGATGTTACAGTATAGTGACAACACTGATGTTACAGTATAGTGACAACACTGATGCTACAGTATAGTGACAACACTGATGTTACAGTATAGTGACAACACTGATACAGTATAGTGACAACACTGATGTTACAGTATAGTGACAACACTGATACAGTATAGTGACAACACTGATGCTACAGTATAGTAACAACACTGATGTTACAGTATAGTGACAACACTGATGCTACAGTATAGTGACAACACTGATGCTACAGTATAGTGACAACACTGATGCTACAGTATAGTGACAACACTGATGTTACAGTATAGTGACAATGATGCTACAGTATAGTGACAACACTGATCCTACAGTATAGTGACAACACTGATGCTACAGTATAGTGACAACACTGATGTTACAGTATAGTGACAACACTGATGTTACAGTATAGTGACAACACTGATGCTACAGTATAGTGACAACACTGATGTTACAGTATAGTGACAACACTGATGTTACAGTATAGTGACAACACTGATGCTACAGTATAGTGACAACACTGATGTTACAGTATAGTGACAACACTGATGTTACAGTATAGTGACAACACTGATGTTACAGTATAGTGACAACACTGATGTTACAGTATAGTGACAACACTGATGCTACAGTATAGTGACAAATGATGTTACAGTATAGTGACAACACTGATGTTACAGTATAGTGACAACACTGATGTTACAGTATAAGTGACAACACTGATGTTACAGTATAGTGACAACACTGATGTTACAGTATAGTGACAACACTGATGTTACAGTATAGTGACAACACTGATGTTACAGTATGTGACAATGATGTACAGTATAGTGACAACACTGATGTTACAGTATAGTGACAACACTGATGTTACAGTATAGTGACAATGATGTTACAGTATAGTGACAACACTGATGTTACAGTATAGTGACAACACTGATGTTACAGTATAGTGACAACACTGATGTTACAGTATAGTGACAACACTGATGTACAGTATAGTGACAACACTGATGTTACAGTATAGTGACAACACTGATGTTACAGTATAGTGACAACACTGATGTTACAGTATAGTGACAACACTGATGTTACAGTATAGTGACAACACTGATGTTACAGTATAGTGACAACACTGATGTTACAGTATAGTGACAACACTGATGTTACAGTATAGTGACAACACTGATGCTACAGTATAGTGACAACACTGATGTTACAGTATAGTGACAACACTGATGCTACAGTATAATGACAACACTGATGTTACAGTATAGTGACAACACTGATGCTACAGTATAGTGACAATGATGTTACAGTATAGTGACAACACTGATGTTACAGTATAGTGACAACACTGATGCTACAGTATAGTGACAACACTGATGTTACAGTATAGTGACAACACTGATGTTACAGTATAGTGACAACACTGATGTTACAGTATAGTGACAACACTGATGTTACAGTATAGTGACAACACTGATGTTACAGTATAGTGACAACACTGATGTTACAGTATAGTGACAACACTGATGTTACAGTATAGTGACAACACTGATGTTACAGTATAGTGACAACACTGATGTTACAGTATAGTGACAACACTGATGTTACAGTATAGTGACAACACTGATGTTACAGTATAGTGACAACACTGATGTTACAGTATAGTGACAACACTGATGTTACAGTATAGTGACAACACTGATGCTACAGTATAGTGACAACACTGATGTTACAGTATAGTGACAACACTGATGCTACAGTATTAGTGACAACACTGATGTACAGTATAGTGACAACACTGATGTTACAGTATAGTGACAACACTGATGTTACAGTATAGTGACAATGATGTTACAGTATAGTGACAACACTGATGTTACAGTATAGTGACAACACTGATGTTACAGTATAGTGACAACACTGATGTTACAGTATAGTGACAACACTGATGTTACAGTATAGTGACAACACTGATGTTACAGTATAGTGACAACACTGATGCTACAGTATAGTGACAACACTGATGTTACAGTATAGTGACAACACTGATGTTACAGTATAGTGACAACACTGATGTTACAGTATAGTGACAACACTGATGTTACAGTAGTGACAACACTGATGTTACAGTATAGTGACAACACTGATGCTACAGTATAATGACAACACTGATGTTACAGTATAGTGACAACACTGATGTTACAGTATAGTGACAACACTGATGCTACAGTATAGTGACAATGATGTTACAGTATAGTGACAACACTGATGTTACAGTATAGTGACAACACTGATGTTACAGTATAGTGACAACACTGATGCTACAGTATAGTGACAACACTGATGCTACAGTATAGTGACAACACTGATGTTACAGTATAGTGACAACACTGATGCTACAGTATAGTAACAACACTGATGTTACAGTATAGTGACAACACTGATGCTGCAGTATAGTGACAACACTGATGTTACAGTATAGTGAGAACAACACTGATGTTACAGTATAGTGACAACACTGATGTTACAGTATAGTGAGAACAACACTGATGCTACAGTATAGTGACAACACTGATGTTACAGTATAGTGACAACACTGATGCTACAGTATAGTAACAACACTGATGTTACAGTATAGTGAGAACAACACTGATGCTACAGTATAGTGACAACACTGATGTTACAGTATAGTGAGAACAACACTGATGATACAGTATAGTGACAACACTGATGTTACAGTATAGTGAGAACAACACTGATGCTACAGTATAGTGACAACACTGATGTTACAGTATAGTGAGAACAACACTGATGCTACAGTATAGTGACCAACACTGATGTTACAGTATGTGAGAACATCACTGATGTTACAGTATAGTGACAACACTGATGTTTACAGTATAGTAGAACAACACTGGATGCACAGTATAGTGGACAACACAGTACACTGACTGTGGAACATGCATACAGATGTACTAACCTTGTTACGGTGCATGTAAACCCTCATTGATAGTTAATTGGCCAACACTGATGTACAGATAGTGCAAAAGTGGTTGCATGTATAGGGCCCCGTCGTTCATCAGTAACCAGGTTATTCATGATGTAAAGATGGTTTTGGCAACGCAACAGTGTAGTTGTGGACCACTCACCTGTCTGCCAGCTATG
This sequence comes from Cherax quadricarinatus, assembly GCF_026875155.1. Taxonomy (NCBI): domain Eukaryota; kingdom Metazoa; phylum Arthropoda; class Malacostraca; order Decapoda; family Parastacidae; genus Cherax; species Cherax quadricarinatus. Next base: position 20,795,281 of record NC_069425.1, on the reverse strand, counting down.
AGATTCCCATGTTGCTAAGTGGTTGAAGCACCGTCTGCTCCTCTAGTGGCACTCTGATTCTTGGCCTTGCTTGCTACCGTGGAGTGCAACTAATACCTATTGTTATACATAGTGTATATAGTGTACATAATTCTGTTCTTACTTGGTGAAGGATAATACAAGTCAAAAGTTTTTCTGCTGTGTTTATTTTGCTCCCTTTACACCCAGGATAACAGGCCTTTGGATTGCTGGGTTGTAATACTGATGCTACAGTAGTGAGAACACAACACTGTTGCTACAGTATAGTGAGAACACAACACTGTTGCTACAGTATAGTGAGAACACAACACTGTTGCTACAGTATGGTTAGAACACAACACTGTTGCTCCAGTATAGTGAGAACACAACACTGATGCTACAGTATAGTGAGAACACAACACTGATGCTACAGTATAGTGAGAACACAACACTGTTGCTACAGTATAGTGAGAACACAACACTGTTGCTACAGTATGGTTAGAACACAACACTGTTGCTCCAGTATAGTGAGAACACAACACTGACGCTACAGTATATGAAGTATACAACACAGGTATGGTAGGGGTAAAGGGGACTCTCTAAGACGTGTGGACTGAGTGACAAGGCTGATACGGGTGTTAAATGTGACCAGTGGCAGCAAGGTCACAACGTTTATAGAGGCTGTCTGGCCCTTAACCTCGCCAGTAGCCAAGTGATAGGGCGGGGAGATAGGGAAGAGGTAGAGAGAGGGGAAGGGATGGGAGAAAGACAGGAAAATGGCCAGCCGTAGAGTGGTGAAATAAAAAGGAATGGAAAAATATGGGTGTATATATATATATATATATAATATATATATATATTATATATATATATATATATATATATATATATATATATATATATATTAATATTACAGGATAAAAAGGCTTCGAGACATAACAATTGGATTTCTTCCTGAAGCCATTTGAATATTCCACTTCCTTTACCACCCCATCTTCTCATTTTTTTTTTTTACCAATAAGTACATTATTTTATTACATAATCTGGTGCAAAAGATTTAAGAGATATATTGTTGATATAAAGATATCATATACAGTACATGAGATGTTAGAGATATGTGTCTAGAACACATTGTTACGCGTTTGTCACTGATTATAATGCGAAAATATCCTCCAGCACCTGAGATTTAGGGCGCGTCCCCAAGATAAAGCAGGCATTACCCCTCTGAACAGCAGTGCTGAGTCGCTGGAATAGAAAACTAGCTGCCCTGGGATCCCTGGTTACCCTGGTGAGTCTTTTGCCTAGCTCCTTAAGGAACTTTGATGCACTCTGTACCCATGAGCCATGGGTCTCCGAGCCTATGGGAACAAACATATAATGATGGGCAAGTTCTCCGTATTTTCTAGACTTTTGGGATTCCCTGAAGCTGGCAGCTGCCCTTCCTCCCTGGTGTACTGGAGATAGGTATCAGCTAAGGTAGATGCACATGTGTAGTCCCACACCACCTGCTTGCTCGCCTGTCCAGGCTTGAAGGGTGATACCATCTGGACGCTTGCCATCAGATTTGCATAGTTAGGGTGGCTCCCTTATTGCTGGGCATCCAGCTGCTGTAAGGCCCCTCTTTATATATATATTATATATATATATATATATATATATATATATAATTATACAGGAGGCCCTCCACATTCGCGAGGGTTAGGGGATCAAGAACCTCACGAGTCTTGAAAATTCGCAAATGTTTGGTGCACAAATATGATATAGGGAAATATAATAATATTATACTGTAGCATTCATAAATGTTTTGATAAGTAAATATATTGTATGGAAATATAATAGCATTTATTTAGCCTAACAGTACTGCTTCCTTAATCTATTGAACCATGAACAATCATACATGAAAACATCGTAAAATATTGTATATATGTTATTGTATATACATGTTATGGCGGCTGGGCATTCGCAAATGTTCGAAGCTCGAGAAAGTGGAACTCACGAAAGTGAAGGGCGAGCTGTACAGCAGAACCCCGGATTTCGGCCATAATCCGTTCCAGAAGGTCTGCCTAAATCCGAAGTAATATCTCCCATAAGAATTAATGTAAATACAATTAATCCGTTCCAGACACCCAAAAACATTAACAAAAAATACGTTTTTTAAAAGATTAACTATAGTTTTACATACACAAAACAATGAGAACTAAATATAATGACTAATGAAATGGATAAATGAACATATAACATCACAAATACCTTTATTGAAGATTCTTATTGGTGTATGGAAGACAGGGGGGAGGAGGAGAGAGGGAGGACTGATTATTGTTTGGAAGGGGAATCCCCCTCCAGAAGGACTTCAGGTATCAAGTCCCTATCCAGGGTTACTTCCCTTCTTTGTCTCTTATTGACACTAGGACCAGCTTGAGAGTCACTGCAACCCTGTCGCACAAAAAAACTGTCTAGAGAGGTCTGTTTCTGGCGTCTCTAAGATTTGCCTGAAGTGGAACAAGGTTTTGTCACTGAATTCTATCATGTTTCTCACTTTCTTTACCAAAGGGCTAGCACTAGGAAGTTTCTTTGGGCCTATGGTGGCTCATTTCGCAGTCGCACTGAATAAACAACCACAAAAAGCTATGGATTATAACCAAATGTTGGGATGAATGCACAGAGGGTTACTCACCGAAAGAGACAGCCAGACTCACGGATGCGGTGTGGCTGACGCGCAATGGCCGATTTCTGAGTTGCCAGCTGAAATGCAGGATAGAATTTCAGCCAAAAAAGCGGCCGAAATCCGATTTGGCCGATATTCACACCGGTCGATATCCAGGGGTTTACCAATACGAGTAACATGTTATCCTATTTTTTTACGGGGTTAACTGGTTAACCAGGGGAAGGCCTCGGTCATAAGACCATAAATTCGTGTCAGAAAACATCTGTCCTGTTTCCCAGTGAACCATCCACCAGTATAGTTTGTACAACCATTTCTCATGTTTTTGCACTGTAATAGCTCCCACTTCACCCTCCCCCCCCCGGCATATACCATTATATTATCCCCACTTACAGTAACCCTGTTTAAGTAGTACTGTACCAGAAATTCTATATACCCCATAATTTCATTATAAATGTGCCTTAATAGTTTTATTCCTTCATATATTTTTTTATATATTTGTTCCCAGTATTACAATTCTGTGAAACACAAGAGTGATGGTTGAGTGCAGTGTGTGGAAATCAGAGGTTAATTTACATCAGATTCAGCTCACATACACACAGCACATGTATACATATAGACATATATATTAATGCATCCCTAAACAAGTGGTTTTTAAGCAATTAAGAAGCTGCGGCTAGCCGGGGATCGAAACTGTGTTATTTTAGCCCGCCTCGTGAGAAGCCAGTCAGAATTCACGACGCTCTAACCACCATCCAACAATCTTACTAACATCATGAACGTAGTATCAATGGGCATGTTTTATGATGCGAGGACATACGTGGCTGTGGTAAGCTCAGAACTAATTTCATTCTACTCCCGTTTTAAAATACCAACCTTCACGACCAGTAAGAACACAGAAATCGTCAAAGAAGCTAACAAAACAATACCTAAAGTTGTTTCAAAATATTGTTCCATATGAACTTAAATGAACACGTGATAATTAAGTCACCTGTCAAATACTACTATTAGCATACACACAACATACAAAAAAAATAATAAAACAGAGCACTATAGTAGGCGTACCGACTTATACTTGGATGTGCCCACGCACATCCAACCATTCCCATTTCATGTCTCTCTCCAACCCACCCTTAAAACTACCCAAAATATTAGCCTTAACACACCTGTTGTGTTGTTGGCAACCTGAGAGGTAGACGCAAGTGTAGACGAGTGAGGTATACCCCCCCCCTTGCACCTGCTGCTGGCAAACACCCTACTTACTCTACCTGTTACACCCTGCTTATACACGCTGCTTTTCAAGTACACACAAAACACAAACAACACACACACACACACACACACACACACACACACATTAGGACAAAATTGTAACACACACACACACACACACACACACACACACACACACAAACACACCACAGCAGCACATATATGGCTAAAATATAACAAACTTCATACTAGTACTCCACAATACACATATACACACTTCAAAAAAAACAACGGCTAACATACCAAAAACACAAGCATTTAATAGGTGGTGTGAAGCAACTAAAATCTTTCAAGTCTAATTACTCATTTGTTTATAAATATTACAAGCATCAAAGAAAAAATGGTAAATTACCTGAAGAATTATCCCGCAATACATGTACGTGGTGAAGCAGCACTGACAACTCTTACATGTCAACACTTGTTTTAACGTTACGTCGGTAGATGGAGTGTATGACATCTGGGAATCAACGGACGACATGGCAATACCAGGTACCTGTGGGTAGGGCCTGCAACCCTTACCTGCTGCACAACGTTCCTACACACGTGGTGATCAGCATACTTAGGTATCATCGCCAAGCATCCCTACTGTGGACAGTACGAACCCAGGGGTCCCCTACACTTGCTAGAACTTCACCCCTAACAGCTAGTGGGAGGCTGCTGAACACTCTCTTCTCTTAGTATAGTAATGGCGGGGAGGGGGGGGGGTACGTTGCATCGCCTGCCAAGTCTTTTGCTTTCGTAGGGAGTGATTTCTGTGTACAGATTAGGGACCAGATAACATCTACAATGTTACACTGCTCAACAACTTGTTGGTACCTTGTTACGGACGACATCTGCAACTTTACTGTTCTACATCTTGTTAGTACGTTCTTATTTGTAAGAAGGGATGACCTTGAGAAGAACTTGCCTAACGTTTACCACTAAGCTTACTGGTGGGCCCAGCGGTCTGTGATATCTCCAACTGCCACACCTCACATCTAGCTCGTATATCTAAGCTCCGCCCGACTGCCTCCGTTTCAGATTGATCAAAGCTACGAAGCTTAACACATTCCGTCTAAGCTGGGAGACCGAACACTTCAAGATCTGTACTTCAACTGTCTCAAATATATTAGTCGCCCCATTATTTCACTGATGAGGCGAAACGTTTTGGCAATAAAAATAACCAAATGTTCACGTGTCTTATTCATATAAACGTTAATTAGCTCGTTAAATAATGTTACGGTCTCAATTAGTTCCCGTTTATATAGAATGTTCTGTTCAATTAGAGAAGTTAAACCTAAGGGACAATTTATCTTATTTACGTGCAAATAAAATTCACTGATGTTGAGGAAGATACTGAGCACTGAGTGTTGAACTTAGCGTTCAAGAGAGAGAGAGCTGAGCGTCTCAGTACTGCAACACTGGCGCCTCAGTGATCACGGGGGAGCCGCGAGTACCGTCATCTTCACATGGGATTTGCTGCTAGCTCCTGGTGCTATCCACAGCCTAGAACAAATACTGGCAAACTGTTTTTCTCGTGGCTGGCGCCAGTACTTACAGTGACATAGACATGTCCAGTCTTTAACACACCGCTCTATCAAACAACAATCATGGCAGTAAATAGCCAAGAAACAGCCATGTTCTGAGCTGGTGAAGTTTCATTAAGGTGACTAAAGAATCCGGGGTGTAAAAGTGATAAACACCTGACGATCATGCTTATGGTGGTACGGGAATCCAGACAACAACCTCGAGACAGAGACCCTCGGGTATGTACACCGAGGTATGTCTATCTGTATACGCTCAAGACGTTTCCTTAATCCCTATAAAATGGGGATCAAAATGCTCTTGATGTTACTGTACGGATGAAAGTAGTCTTAATGACATATGTGCGGTTGACAGGGCTGCACACACACCCACAAGTGAACCTCATTATCACCTGGTGGTAACAAGACTTAAGCTCACACCTCCACACAAGACAATAAATCTCCATTAGCGCCCAACATGGTAAAGCACCTCCAGCCAACCATGTCCACTTAATTTGCGTCGCCGCCATCTACTGCAATTCTTAAGAACACACTGAGATTTATTAACACTAAGACTCTCCGTCAGTACCATTTGCTGCACTCAGGAACAAGACAACTATGAACATAATATGAAATGAGGAGCAATATAACAGACCTACCTACTGGTCCATGTTATATAAGACGTATATACCTTTGATGAGCGCCTAGATAAAATATATAATTCATGTTAAGCGCTAAACCCATGTGAATCATTCACCACAAGACGTAGTGCAGGCTTGATCCTCCGTCTCCTGAGGGTGAGACAGACCTATATCCCTCGATGAGTTCCCAGAGTTTTTCAACTCACAGAGCCCGGCCTCGGGTCAGGCTCGTCTGGTGCTCGCCTGGTCAACCAGGCTGTTGCTGTTCTGCTGCCCCCCCATATCCATCACAACCTGGTTGATCAGGCACCTGGTGAAGGTATTTGTCCAGTTTCCTCTTGGAGACTTCTACACTTCTCCAAGCAGTTTCTGATATCTTCAGGTACGATGTTGAATAGTTTGGGGGCCACGGATGTTGATATACTGTTCCCTTATTGTGCCCACTGTACCGCTGCTTTTCACTGAGTTTATTTTTCACTTCCACCCATATCTCTCACTCCAGTATATTGTCATGGCGGTAACTAAAATGGAGAGTTTTCAATCAAACACACAAAAAAAGGAAAACACGAGTGAGTCAGGAAATGGAAGCTGAAGGTCGGCGATGACTGTGTTCAGCGTAAGCAGTAGGATGTGTTTGGCAAGTATTTCCGAAATCATAAAACTGCTTGTGTTTTAAGGAATGGTGTTAATAGTAGGGAGGAGAGATTATGAGAGCGTTTTCAATGTAGGTCTGATTATATAACGATAAGCTTACTATTCTGGAAGTCCATTAAATGTATGAGTGTTCCGGGGAATGGTGGTCATTATTTAAATAGTGCTTTGTTAAGGATGCTTGTCAAAGCTATAGAAATTTCGTGTTGCAATCAACACATCATCAGGAGATTGCAATGTTGCGGAAAAGAGGATGAAGACCAAGCAAACACGTTCAGAGGGAATGTTTTGGCAACACTGCAAGCTCTTGATGTCCTGACTGCTAAACGAAAAGCCTAGAGCTATCAATCAACTCCCCCCCCCCGTGGTTGTTTTGCATCTTGTATTGCTTGTTTGCGATTATATATATATATATATATATATATATATATATATATATATATATATATATATATATATATATATATATATATATATATAAGTTGCATTTAAAAATCTTGATACAGTAAAAAAAAATTTTTTGATAAAGAATTCCCTCCAAAATGCTGATGGATGTGTCTATAAGATTCCTTGTAAAATTTGCGATAAAGTTTATTACGGTCAAACTGGTAAAAATCTCGAACTAAGATTAAAACAACATAAATATAGCATTAGAACTGGACAAGATTTCAATGCTCTATTTATTCATGTGAGAGATTTTAACCATCCAATTTATTTTCAAAAAGTTATGAAAGTTGTATCAAGCAAGTCCATGGTTGACAGGAATATAATTGGGCCTGCTGCAGTGTTCTCTTTCTTATGAGTCGCGCGTCAGTTGTTGCTTTGTTGTGGGATGTGATAGTGAGGTGTGGTCTAGACCCTTTATATGCCTTCCTTTGATGCATTACTTTTATTGTTCTTTGATAATGTGAGCAGTCACGAAAGCGCTTGGAATTTCATTATTCTTTCACAGTGGTTGTTTTGCATATATATATAATAATAATAATAATAATAATAATTAATAATTTTGTATCATAAGAACCTCAGAAAACTTACCTAACCTTATTATAACAAGCGCAATTTAATTTAGCCTAATCCAACTAAATATATTTTAGATAAGTTTACAATGATTTTATAATGAACAATAAAATATTTTTTTCGTTATGTTCAAAACGATTTTTGCGAAATAATTGCATACACAAATTTTTGCCTGCCTTATTCGGAAAGAAGAGTGTTGCTATTTAACCCAAAATCGCCAGTTTTACCTATTCGGCACCATAATATATATATATATATATATATATATATATATATATATATTATATAATATTATTATATGTGTGTGTGTGTGTGTGTGTGTGTGTGTGTGTGTGTGTGTGTGTGTGTGTGTGTGTGTGTGTGGAGGGAGGTACCACCTCTAGAACTTTACTGGGGACCCTCATCCTCAGAGAAGACAATAAACGTACCTCAGGGAAAACTCAAGGTTCTCCCCGGAGCTGTTTGAATATTTTCTTCTCTTACCACCCCCTATATTTTTATACGACATGTGAATTTCATTAATGGACAGAATACATTGATAGCAAACACAAACATGAATACACTGGTACAATATATCAAAGGTTATGAATCTCCTCCAGTTCCTTCGAAGCCAGGACGTGAGCCCAGTATGCAGCATGCATTTCCCCTCTGGATGCCCACACTGAGGCGCTGGAGCATGAAAGTGGCTGCCCTTGGGTCTCTGGTGGTGTCGATGAGTCTGGAACCCAGTTCTTTAAGGATACGTGTGGCATGTTTTCCCCATGATCCCAAGGTCTCTGATCCCGCTGGGACAAATTGATACTGTTGGCTTATGTCCCTGTACTTGCTGATCTTGTACTCCTCCCTGTGGTCAGCAGCTCCTCCCTGTCGCCACACACTGTGATGGATATAGGCGTCAGCCAGTGTGGACACATAGGTACAGTCCCATGCTAAGAGCTTGCCATTCTTCCAAGGACAGATGGTGATCCCATAGGGGCAGTTTGCTGGGTTGTGGGTATTGCTGGCTGCTAGTGATCGAGGCTCCCTCTCGACTGGGCATCTAGCTGTAGCAAGGGTTCTCTTTATGATGTCGTTGACCTCACTGTGTCTTGCATGCCACCCCTTGGTTTTGGAACAGTTAAGACCATGTAGACCATATTGGTCGGATTGCGCATCGCCGCAAATGCACGTATATTCCATGTGATTTGGGGTAGCAAGGCGCAGAGCCACTGCAATACGGAGGGTCTTAGGGTCGAGGCGAGTTCCCATTGCCGATATGGGAAATGTTTGGAGGAAGTCCCCGAGGTGATGTGCACTCACAGCTTGGAGATGGGCAGTCTCCCTGTCTGATGTTGCAGCCCTGAGCTTGTTAGCAAGCAGCTTTTCAGAGATGGGGCCATCCCAGCTTGATTGCTTGTAAGCCAGTGCTGCACTAGGGTTTGGTGCTGGAGCAGCAAGTCTCTCCCATTCAGTGATGGCACTGGCATAGTTGGGGTCCTGTATTCCTGCTGAGTCATTGGAAATTGGGTTGGGCAAATGTTTTGTTAGTGGGATGAATTGTAAAGGACCTGCCTAGTATGGGCCAACAGGCCTCCTGCAGTGTTCCTCCTTTCTTATGTTCTTATGAATTTGTCTTATTAACTCGTTTGATGCTATGGAAGAGGGTAGGAAAGCTGGTAGGGCAGTCTGGGAGGATCTGCGTACTCCCAGCCCCCCAAGCCTGACCGGAAGTGAGGCTTGCAACCACCGTCCTTCTTCAAGGGAAAGATTCAATACACTCTCTATCACGGTCTTAAGGAATCACATTCCTTGAGTTTCGGACTGCTGAAGGCTGGGGAGCATCTCAGAAAGTATGTAAGTTTTGGGACTGACAGGCACTTGGTGAGTAGGTAGAAGGAATTGTGTGTATCAGTGTCTTTCATCCTGCCTTCCATCTTCCGGAGGTCTGAGACTTTTTTTTCTAGGACCAGATCGATGGCACTGGACCCAAGAGGAGCGCCAAAGAGAGTGCTATTGGCTGGGTCAATGGCTCGTGCTCCTGGTAAAACAGCACTAATATTTTGGATCATCTGTCGATGGTAGAAACTATTTCACATTTGGTGGTGTTTAAAGATGGGGCCCAGGCTTTCTCCCATGTCTTTAATTTGTCTGATGTCCTATAGAAGAGATTCTGTTGTACCAGCTAGGGTACCATCATCCAAGAACCAGATATTCAGCTCACTTGAGAGTGCTTCTGTGACTTCCTTGATGACTAAACAGAATAGAAAGGGGGCGAGAGGGTCCCCCTGTTGCACACCCTCACACGAGTTAATTTCATGGTCCCCAAACAATATTTTAGAAGTCACACCATAACACGATTCTATGAAGGGATAGAGGGAAAGTTTCTAGAAACTGCTTGGAGAGCAGCATCCCTTCTGACTAAGTTGAAAGCGTTGGCAAAGTCCAATTTGATCAAGGCTTTTTCATCGGACAAGTTGTTAATGCATACTCGTGCTGCGTGGGCAGCAATTCGAGAAAACGAATGTTGGGAAAATTAACTGCTTCTACAAAATGAGCCATAAAATGTATTTAAGAATTCAGAGTCCAAGAGTGGCTCACACACAAGGAACCACGACAACCATTTGTTTGTGGCTCCTCTTGTCCTTGAGATAAGAATCATCAGTCCAGCTACCCTGTATTTTGAGAGACGAATGAGGAGGCTGAGGACACGCGAGATATGCAGCCTACCCATGTAAGGGACACCACACTTCTCTCACGCTAACTCCAAGACCTCCTGCTAATAGGCTTCTACCTCCTCCTTCCACCTCGCATTCAACACATGGGTCTGCAACCCGCCTTCACGCGCAGGAAAAGGACGTGTGGTTTCCAACTATTTAATCAACGAAGACTATATATTCACTGCTCATCACTTAGCCAGACACAACCATCCAATTTGTGTAATTAGGTTATTGGCGGTATTGGGCTAAGAAACCTAAATTAACCCAACCTAGAGTAACTAATACCTAGACTAATTAATACTTAAGACTAATTAATACTTAAGACTAATTAATACTTAAGACTAATTAATGCCTAGAATAAATAATACGTAGAATAACTAACATCTAGAATATCTAACGCTTAAAATAACTAATGGATCCGTTGCGTAATGTAAAGACTGCATAGTGTAAATGAAGTGAGAACCAGCATTGTTGGTGCTCTACGACATGAGTAACCTCTCTTTTACAAACGTTGTTTACGTTAGGTTAAATAGGGAAGGCTAGACTAGGCTAACTTTACCTTATCCTGACTAGGCTAGGCTAGTTAAATATAGTTATCGTTGATTCGTGATCAGCATTAAGGGTAGTAGGAATAGTGGACCTCATGTTGATATCTGGAAACACACGAAATGTATTGTTTTAACTTACTATTTCGTATATAAATATTTAAATCCCTAATTATGTGAGTCACGAATCTGATGACAGATCAAGTCATACTAGCGCCTGATGAATGGAAGGTAATCCTACGTGATCTAAGGAATAAGAGCGCAACTACAATTCCCCGAATCAAGAGCCCATAACAACATCAGGGCACCTCCCTGGAAGAGCATTACTTTTATCTAGACTAGAGTGTAATCTCAAGGGACGGTGTCAAGCACGGTGTGAGGTATGCTGCATTTATATACAAAAATAAACACTACTTGAGATCTAGCCTCTTATAAAAACTGCCGATAATAAACATTGGCTATCAATACAAACTCGTGCGTATAAGAGGAAAGGCAGAAGGCAGTCATGTAGAAGGTATATCGTATAAGCTACAAAAAATAAGTTGGAAATGAAAAATGAACTTCGTGTCTGTCCTCAGTGAACCATTAACAAGACATTCAATAGAAACAATGTAACTGCTAGGCTACATCATGTTTGTATATTGTCAAGTTCACCCGCCTCAGCAACGTAGGCTTTCACCTTCGCTGAAGGCCGCTGTAATGCGACGTTGACACCTAAAATGTACACTCGCATGAAAGACTATTTTGATAACGAAATACGAATGCCAGGGTACAACCTATCATGACTTGCAAATTCGTAGTAACACGACTGCAAACAAATCACAGAATGGGTGGGGGACGAATCAATGGCAAAAGTCCTAAAACTAACAGCCAGGCCAGTGTGCCAGCCACCCGTTTCGTGATTTCTTTACAGTCGTGTCATACGATTTTGTAAGTCATTAAGCGGTTTCGAGGGGACTTAAACTAGAGCACGCCATAGCCATGATGGTGTGAAATTTTGTATATAGACGACAATCTAACCAAACTTAGAGTTATCTGAATATCATACATTAAGAAACTTGCTTAAAAAGGTATACAAGAATTCGAGGTTAGTATTAGGAGGAAAGGATGACTATATGAGCGTTGTGGTGGTTCTCGAGTTGCCAAGCACAAGCGGTCATCACAGCCGTGAACATAACAGGCACACGTGGCGAATATAATCCAAATATTAACAACACCTTCAGAGCGAACCAACCTCCTTTGTTTTCCTGTGCGTGGGCCCCATCATGGCGACGAGTGTGTGGGGTATTGTTATGAGGCCGAGACGTGACATTAACACCTCTTAAGGGAAGACCAGGCCATGGGAAGGACATAGGATAGAATTCGGGGTATGGGTAGAGCCTAGACTCCAGGGAATACGAAGGATCAAGGGTACGGGAATGACCTAGAGTATAGAATGAACTCAGGCCTCTTATAATCCTAAATTTCTACAATAGTTTTACATCGTAAAATAAGCAGTATTTAGCCTAGGTTAACCTATAATAGGAAGAACCCAGGGCCAGAGAATGAAGAACCAGTAAGTTTGTGGTAATTACAATATACAAATTATTAATAGAACCCTGGAGGGTCTGGTCACAGCCCGGTCCGTGGCCATATCTCAAGTTAATCTTTTTTTTTTTACAATGGTTTTGAGGGTACAGAGATGAAATGCACATACATATATACGACAATAATAGATTTAACTTAGAGTAACCCAATCCATGGATTAAACTGGGCAATGCCAGAGCACAGATGACACAGCTGTGAAGCAATATTATAATACTGATTTAAGAAAACGACAAGTAGAAGAATAAGATCCCTGAATCAGACTAAGGGACTGATCACCTCAGTCTTCTACTTCACGTCTCCCACCGTCTCCAGTACTTTTCTTTGTATTAGGTTGATAAGGCACTAATTAGCGAAATGTCCCCTTAATAAAGACTGCTAAGTGTTGCACATAAGTCTTATTAGTGAACCATTATGTTAGAATATACATTGGAAGTAGGAACTAAGACTGACGTTGTATATACATGATGATTTATACTTGGTGTAAAAGGGTATAACAATGTGTATATATGATGGTGTACATCTCTATATTCTTCAGTAAGTGGACAATTAAGCACATAATGTTCAAGAAAGTGACCATAGAGCTGACCACATACTTTGCATTTGGTTTAATCATCATGTGTCTACCAAACTGCCAGAAGTACTGGTAACCAAGCCTAAAGCCTGGCTACTACAACGTCAGTCTGCACACAATGCAAGTTGCTTCATAAACGTACTTATCTACGTTCATGTTATCACAGCAACAAATTTACTCGGCCTTCTAAATGCATTCCTATAACATTCAGTTTCATTATTTACTTTTCTTCCTAATATTATTCCCAATGTTAAACATAGATATACCTAAGTTATATTCTCCATTTTCCTTCAGGGTACTTTTTTTTTGGCTCTCCGTTTTCCTTCAGGGTACTTTTTTTTGGCTAACTTATCAACTTTATCATGAAAGAGTACTTCAGTGTGTGATGGAATCCATAACAATTGGACGTCTACTGAATTGTTTGCCATCCTAATGGCACTAAAATTAACTTATGACACTCAAAGGTATATCAAGTTCCTGCGGGAGGCCTGTGTAGGAATTAAACTGAAAACTAGACAGTCTTATCTTTATGCACCACCCCCGTCAGTCTTATCTTTATGCACCCCCCCCCCGTCAGTCTTATCTTTATGCACCCCCCCCCCGGTCAGGGTTACACCCTTCAAGCCAAACTTGGATTTAGAGGAAGTTAACTTGCTATTTGTCCTCAGCTGGGAGCCTCGTGGAGTGTGGGGACTACTGCGGTCTACCTTTCCCATGAGTCTGTAACTGGCGCGGACACAACAACCTAGCTGATCACGATGGTTTCCAGGAACATATCACGTTGTCTCTTGGGAACCTCTAGTTCCTTACTGTAGATGGGTGAGTCACATCCCACTGAGAGATTCTCACGGGCCATATGGAGGTTATCTACTAAGAGGGATTAATTAGCTACAGTCGAGGTATTTCTAGTTTTACATGTATGGTATACAATACCAACATCAAGAATTAGACATATGTGCAACATCTGACTATATTTATTGTAGACGTATCGTCATTCAGTGGCTTTATCAATACAAATTCAAGGGCATAATTGAAAGAGTAGAACTATATACAAAAGATGAGGTAATCAGTCCTTCAGCCTTGGAGTTGGTGAAGAGTACCGAACTCTTGAAGACTTCTGAAATGAGAGTAGTATAGCAGAAGGTTCTCTCCCCTCCCTCCAATCCTCCAGCCACTTTGTATTCTTAAAATGGCTGATGATGAGAAAGGTGAAAGCAGAATTTTATTTCTAGTGCAAGAACTAGTACTATTACTATCACAGCTACTGCTACTACTACTACTATGACCACCATCACTATATTTAAGCTCTGGATGTCTCATTATCAAATAATGATGAAATTGTTGCTAAACTATCGTCAGCCAGCCCAACCTGTCAGCCACAGACATCACAGCAATGTTGTAAAAACAGTCAAATGGGTGACTGTTGAAGGCGCCTTCAACAGTAGTAATCAGACTGTACTGCTCTAGCTGCGTGCAGTAGCAACCTATTTTTTGTTCGCGTCGCAGACTATTTTTGTCGCCTTTTAAAGTTTTTCGTTTTGGTATGTTATATTATTTTGTATGGATATAGGACAACGTAAAGTAACTTACAAATGTGTTGCAAACCGTATGTGAAGAATTGACTTAACTGCTGGGAGGATTGGTGGCGTCAGCGATGCCCTGAGCCTAGCCAGCCTCAGCTTACACACAGTGAGAATTGAAAGCTTAAGTTATATCAAGAGATACGATATTATATGAAAGATCGACAACATACAGAGAAGACGAAATTGATTCTATATATTAGAAACCTTTCCTACGAAAACAGACTGAAGTCACTGAACTTGCACTCTCTGAAACGTACAAATGGAAAACTGGAATAACTGAGGGGATATACACAGCGTGTTCAAAATATCTTAACAAGATAGGACTCACAGCAATGGACTCAAGTAGGACAAATTTAGATTTAGAAAGGATATTGGGAAGCACTGGTTTGAGTAACAGAGCTGCAGTCAATATACCTTTGATACGAGAGAAGTGTAGGAACTTACATCCTATATTATATAGAGCACTTACTTTGATATTGTCCACCTAGTCAATTTTAATTTTGATTATAAACATATCATAATTTTAATTTCGATTAGTTAGTATCCTATCAGTTGCAATCCTAAAGCGCTATTTAATTTATGATAAATTAAAAGGATAACGGAACCATTATACTGACTAGTTACAAAAACCCAGTAACAATCTGAATGCTAGTATTCTCTGGAGATGTCTATGCTTATAGACATAGCGTTTTTTTGTAACACCTACGGTGTACCTACTTTTCAACGAGTTTATTTTGCACTTCCACATCTCTTCCTTCAGGATGTTATGGCAGTGTGCAGATTTGGAACAAGGTCCTCAAGTACTTTCTAGGTATGTATTCGTATTGTATATGATTTACTGGTTTAGTTCTGGTCCGGGTCTTGTCCTTGTGGTGATCCAGCGAGGTATATAGTATTATATATCTTTATCTCCTCCGTACCAGTGAGTAGATGAGTGGAACAAACTTCCAGGTAGCGTCAATATGACAAGAACTTTGGGTATCTTTAAAATATAGGTTGGATGGGTACATGAGTTGGTGTGGGTGAGGGTGAGTTGGACATGCCTAACATGGACCTGCAGAATTGAGACACTAATGCAACATAAGGAAATGTTTATTGAAGAAACGTTTCACCACACACTGGCTTCATCAGTCCAGTACAAAACAAAGGTGTAAACCACTTATCATCTGTCAGACACTGTAACATCATGGCATCTTGATACAAAGAATTCTTCAACTTCTCCAACCTTTGGACAAAGACCTACTTAGACTAGTGGATGGTACCACTATGACTCCGCCTCCTCCTGCTTTGTCTCACCTGTCTACAATATATAAGCCAATTCTACGGCCTTATGCTATACTTTCTACAAGACTGATGGACTGAACACATACTCCAGGGTGAGGGACTGATTACCTTAAACTCCTCTCCTTATAGCTTTCTGCTTTGTATTGGACTGATGAAGCCCACTGTGTGACGAAACGTTTCTTCAATAAAGATTCCCATATATTGCATAAGTTTCTCAATCTTCAACTTGTCGGTTTTAAACCACTTATCACATGGACTTGTAGGCCTGCTGCAGTGTTTTTTTTCCATGTTCTAATGTTTTTAAATCATTTTATATCTTCAACTCCCCGTCTCTCTCCCAACCAGTCACCCTCTGGCGGACACTCCTCACTACTTCCTCCCACCGAGATGAGCCAGAATGTTAGGAAGTTGATAAATTAGGACACATGTGCAACACTTGGGTATCTTTAATGAAGAAACGTTTCGCCACACAGTGGCTTCATCAGTCCATACAAAGGAGAAAGGTGAATAACAGGAGGAGTTTGAGGTAATCAGTCTCTCAGCCTTGAGACGATGTAATCAGTCCATCAATCTTTTCAAGATTGATGGACTGATTACCTCAAACTCCTCCTGTTCTTCACCTTCCTCCTTTATTTGGACTGATGAAGCCACTGTGTGGCGAAACGTTTCTTCATTAAAGATACCCAAGTGTTGCGCATATGTCTAATTTATCAAGTTGTCGGTTCTCTGAACCATTAATCTACATATTAAGAAGTATGTGTGTGTTGTTCCAGTCACGGTACTGTCTTTTTTTGTTCTTCATGTTATGAGGTATTTCTTCAGTCTTAGAGTCGTCAGGAGGAGGAAGAATGACCTGGACAGTGGAGCGGCAGAAGCGAGATTCATATATAACCTAATAGATACGATAAGCTTTCAAACCCAAGAGAATGAATCCTATAGCCGCCAACGAAGAGGCGGAGCCAGGAGCTGAGATTCGACCCCTGCAACCACATATAGGTGAGTACCCTCTCTGTCTCACAACCCTCTCTTCTCACCCCCACTTCCCCCGGTCTCGCTCTCAAAGGCTGTCAAGTGACTGCCTTTGTCGGACTTTTGTACCTGGCTAGTATGGGGGAGGGGTGAGACTGCTGCCCAAACTTACATGGGCATACACAGGTACTCCTTCCCTGGGGCTGCCCACCCTAGTACCCAGAGTGAGGAGCGACGCCTGTGTAGAGGTGAGAACAATCACTTCATTTGTGGTGAATGACTTTCAACTCCCCCCGCTGACCCCTCCCCCTTGTGCCTCCCACAACACACCATCTTGCTCACTCCCTCATCCCCCTTCCTTCCTTATCTACCTTCCTCTCTCCCTACCGACACTCCTACCCACCTCTCCACAAATATCTCACCTTCACTCCCCGTTCATCTAAGTGCTTGCCTACTTCCCTCTTTCATCTCATTATATCAATGTTATTATCACTGATGTAATGTTACCTGTCAAACACAGCAACATTGTGGAGTCTTGGTACAGAAGACGTCTCCGCAACCCACTTTGCTAACCTCTCGTCCAACTCTTGGACATGACCTACTTCCACGGGTGTACCCCGCCCACCTGTGACAATGAGGGACTGATTCCCTCCTCTTCTGCAGTCTTTCGTTGATGTCCCTGTATTGTACTGATAATGTCACTGGCTGGGGAAACGTCCACAAAATATAGCTATCCAGTTGTAATTCTTGTGTCTAACTCAGGGGTTTCCAAACTGCAGCCCACCACAAGATTTTTTGCGGCCCCCAACAACTTGAAATATTTATAAACTGTACAATTAATAAACCCTCATTTTCAGTCACTTACAGTTGAGGATTTTGTTGTTTGTAACAATTTTTATGTCAACATTTGTTCAAAATTTAGTTCTTGTTCCTTCATAACTGTCACATTTCTCTTTTGTTCTGAATCATATTTTGCTGATTACAAAAAACATCCCAATAAAACTTATTCATTCATTTACATTTATTTATAAAACTGGTTGCTGGCCTGATCGATCAGGATGTTGGTGGCCGCCGCTCGTATGCACCACAGCCTGGCTGATCGGGAACTGATTTGAGGAATATGTCGAGTTCCCTTCTGAAACTAATATGCCACTGACAAAACTAAGAGAACCATAGCATCACACAGCTGAACACGCCAAGATACGAATGTACGCATCACCACAGGTTATTTACCTTCAATTTACGAGCAGTCTTGTTTAAGTAAGACCAAAGTGGCCCCTCACATAACACTAACCTAACCATCTTTACCTGCGGGGATTCTGGCGGATGTGGTGTACCTGTGACCGGTATCCAGAGTTGTTCTACTTCCGTAGCAACAACCTGCTTATATTCTGACCAGATGTGACCTCAAGTTATATCCTATATTTGTACTCGGTGCTTCAGGCTTTAGGTACCGAAGCAACTGCAATTTGTCACAGTTGATCATGTCACTTCGGGTTGGCTGTGAAGAACACTTGGTGGAGGTGTTGGTGGGACCCCAAACTACTTCCTGTGGTGAGTGGAAGCAGCTGGTATGGTGGTGGTGAGGCCACCAAGCCACCAACACTCTGCCCTCAACACCATAAACAACCATCCCTGTGCCTCAAGCCTAATCACTCACAACTGTATGTGCCCAATCCTACTCGTACTACTTTGAGTGAACTCAACCTACCGATATTCAATTATGTTTAACCCGAAACAAACTTAAAACTAAATAAATTTTTATCATGAATCAAAACGCAAGAAAGGAATTGGCTAGCTCAACCCCCAGTGCAAGTGCAGAAGACCCGGGTGTCGTCTCCTGTACCGTCGTCTCCCCGTCCTCCTCAGTCGTCTCCTGTTCCTCCCTCGGGTCTGCGGCGACCAAGCCGACTTTCGCTGGCCTCAACCTCGCCAGAAGCCACCACCCACTCACTGGTGAGGATCAGGGCGTCGCACTCCGTGAGGATCGCGAGGCACCTGCCGGTGAGGATCGGAGCGACGCACTCCGTGAGGGTGGGAGCGACGCACACCATGAAGGTGGGAGCGACGCACACCATGAGGGTGGGAGCGACGCACACCATGAGGGTGGGAGCGACGCACACCATGAGGGTGGGAGCGACGCACACCATGAGGGTGAGAGCGACGCACACCGTGAGGTAGTGACCAAAGAATATAGCTCACAGAAACGCTACCATCTTGGGTTAGTCAAGGCGTACATCATTTTGGTTTTAGCGAGTGCCATGATGGTGTGTTTAATAGTGACGTGCTCCTACCTCTTCTACTACGCTTATTACCATTCCAAACCCTGCTGAACCTCTGCTGCAGGCCGCTCCAACCTTCATTAACCACATCTACCTGGGGGTTACCTGGAGGTTATTCCGGGGATCAACGCCCCCGCGGTCCGGTCCATGACCAGGTCTCCAGGAACATCAGGGCCTGATCAACTAGGCTGTTATTACTGGCCGCACGTAGTCCAATGTACGAACCACAACTCGGCTGATCCGGCACTGACTCTAGGTATCTGTGCAGCTCCCTCCTGAAGACAACCAGGGGTCTATTGGTAATTCCCCTTATGGCTGGTGGGAGGCTGTTCAACAGTCTTGGGCCCCGGACAATAATGATGTTTTCTCTTAGTGTACTAATGGCGCCCCCACTTTTCACTGGGGGTATGTTGTATCGCCTGCCAAGTCTTTTGCTTTCGTAGTGAGTGATTTCTGCGTGCAGATTAGGGACCAGAGAACCTTTACTGCACGTATAAGTTCCATCAAACACCTTAATTACTGGGAGCGCCTGGAAGCACTTGACTTGTACTTACTGGAGCGCAGGCGAGAGAGATATATCATAATCTACACCTGAAAGATTCTGGAGGGACTGGTCCCTAATATGCACACAGCAATCACTCCATACGAAAGCAAAATACTTGGCAGGCGATGCAACATACCCCCAGTGAAAAGTAGGGGCGTCACTGGTACACTAAGAGAAAACGCAATAAGTGTCCGGGGCCCAAGACTGTTCAACAGCCTCCCACCAGCAATAAGGGGCATTAGGGGAAGACCTCTGGTTGTCTTCAAGAGGGAGCTGGACAAATACCTAAAGACGGTGCCGGATCAGCCGGGCTGTGGTTCGTACGTTGGATTGCGTGCGGCCAGCAGTAACAGCCTCGTTATCAGACCCTGATCCACCGGAAGGCCTGGTCGTGGACCGGGCCGCGGGGGCGTTGATCCCCGGAATACCCTTCAGTTAGACCAGTCCCTCTAGAATTTTAAGAACATAAGAAGGAACACTGCAGCAGGCCTACTGGCCCATGCGAGGCAGGTCCAAGTCTCCTACCGGCTTAAGCCAATGCACCCAACCTAGTCAGGTCAGTCACATTCACTTAAGGAAGGAACACGGCAACTGACCTAGTAGCACAAGCTAATCAGGTCCAACTCACACCCACCCACACCCACTCATGTATTTATCTATGTTTAAAACCACACAACGTATTTTCCAGGTATAGAGTACGATGTGCATTTCTCGCTTGCGCTTCAGTGAGTACAAGTCAAATGTTCCAGGCGTTCCCAGTAGTTAAGGTGTTTTATGGAACTTATATGTGCAATAAACGTTCTCTGTACATCTTCTAGATCTGCGATTTCACCTGCCTTGAATGGAGCTATTAGTGCACAGCAGTATTCCAGCCTAGAGAGAACAAGTGATTTAAAAAGGATCATCAGTGGCTTGACATCTGTTTTTTTGAATGTTCTCATTATCCATCCTATCATTTTCTCTCAGATGTGACAGTGGCACTGTTGTGATCCTTGAAGGATAGATCCTCATACATTACCACTCTCAGGTCCTTCACATTACTTTTCCTCTCTCTTGTTCGGTTACAGTTAGTACCTGCCACTGGCAGTCTAACGTATGTACATGAATGATATATAATACCGACAAGATGAAGAATTAGATATATGTGCAACATCTGGGTATCGTTATTTGTAGACGTTTCGCCCTCTAGTGGCCTTATCAATACAAGGATATAACGTGAAGAATGTAGAATTGTAAACAAAAGATAAGGTAATTAGTCCCTCAACCTTGGAGTTGGTGAAGATCACCGCAGTCTTGAAGACTGAAGCACAGGCAGGAAGACTGGCTGTTATGCTTCGAGTCTTCAAGACTGCGGTGCTCTTCACCAACTCCAAGACAGAGGGACTGATTACCTCCTCTTCTGTATATAGTTCTACAGTCTTCCCATTATGTCCTTGTATTGATAAACCCACTGGATGGCGAAAGGTCTACAAGAAGATACCCAGACGTGGCATACCTGTCTAATTCTTAACTCCAACGTATGCCACACAAGCAGGCAGATGAGGACGAAGTTAATTTTCTTTTTAACAAATATTAATTTCTGTCAGCAACTTGCAACTTTCTTTCGTGTAAGTATATGCTCCTGCTCTACCGTCCAAAATCTAAACTCTTCGTGCCCCTTATTATTCTTAGTATATTCTGTGCGATATATCACATATATCCCACTAAAAATAAGATACCAGACTGTAGATAAAAATAAAATACTAAACTGTAGATAAAAATCCAAATGTATTCCTGTTAAACCTTTTGGGGCCTATTTCTTAGGCCTTTTATGTATCCATATACTCCTGCGCTACCGTTCACAGTATAGATATGGGGTGTACACGAAACTAACCACTTAGCGGCAAAATCTAATCTAAATCTTATAGTGCTGGGGCGCTTAAAACTGGTTCAGAATTTTAGTTCCTCGGCCGGTCTCTTCCTACGTCTTCAGCTACGAGGACGGGGCTCGAGAGACCATTGTCTCTGGACACATATGCGACATTTGGGTATTTTGTTAGGGCAAAAATTTTAAGTGTTTACATTTGCCCCAACTGATTATCAGTACCTTTTTGATGAGTTTCGAGATTTTATCTACTCGCAGAGCCCGGTCCTGGACCAGGATTGTCTGGTACTTGCCTGGTCAATCAGGCTGTTGCTGCCGGCGGCCCGCTGACCCACATATCCAACACAGACTGATTGCTGCACTTACCATATACATACACCATTCATACTCTCACTGCCCTCCAACAACAGTATAAAAAACAAATCACTTTATTCAATTTAAGTGATGGGAATATTTCTCCATGCTTATTTGTCCATCGGTAAGTAAACTGAGGGGTATCTCAACCCTACTAGACATACTCAAATAGCTGTGGGCGCTCCTAGCCTGTCCACATACAACTATAGGTGCTCCCAGCTCACTAATACTGTCCCACTACTTGGAAATGTTGTAACGAGACTTTGTCGCCAATACAAAGAAAGGCTGAGAGTTGTGGCAGGGTTTCACCCCAGGTATGGTGCTAATGTTAAAATTGTGAAAATGATGTATCTTGCTTATATTAGATCATTGGTTGATTATGCGGCGCCACTACTTGCTCTTGTGTCTGACTGGAAGCTTGGAGGGCTGGAAAAACTGCAGAACGAAGCAATGAGGATCATCCTAGGATGCTCTCGTACTGTCAAAATTTTAAATATGCGGAAAAAACGTGACATTCCAAGCATCAGAGATCGTCTAACTGAAAGAAATACCCTCATTGGGGTCAATATGCTCACGCTAGCCCTTTCAAACCTTTGCACAGAAGCCCTCCAAACTTTGCTCAGCACTGGTGAAC
>NC_069425.1:20720126-20767626 GCF_026875155.1 Cherax quadricarinatus | reverse complement strand
TATATCTCTCCCTCCTGCGTTCCAACGAGTACAAGTCAAGTGCTTCCAAGCGTTCCCAGTAGTTAAGGTGCTTGACAGAACTTATACGTGCAGTAAAGGATCTCTGTACACTCTCTAGATCTGCGATTTCACATGCTTTGAATGGAGATGTTAATGTACAGCAGTATTCCAGCCTAGAGAGAACAAGTGATTTGAAAAGGATCATCATGGGCTTGGCATCTCTCGTTTTGAAAGTTCTCATTATCCATCCTATGGGTGTTAGGTAAGACACATATGCAACAGTTAGGTATCTTTATTATGAAACGTTTCGCCTACACAGTAGGCTTCTTCAGTCGAGTACAGAAAAGTTGATAGAAGCAGAAGATACTTGAAGACGATGTAATCAGTCCATCACCCTTAAAGTTTTGAGGTGGTCAGTCCCTCAGTCTGGAGAAGAGCATTGTTCCGTTGTCTGAAACAACATGGAGATGAAGTGACAGGATGGAGCTTTATATAGCGCCAAGAGGTGAGACGTAGGTCACTAGAAGAGGTAAGAACTCAGATGTTGGGAGGTCAGGTCCCTCTCAAATCCAGCCGCTCTCACTTTAAGGGTGATGGACTGATTACATCGTCTTCAAGTATCTTCTGCTTCTATCAACTTTTCTGTACTCGACTGAAGAAGCCTACTGTGTAGGCGAAACGTTTCATAATAAAGATACCTAACTGTTGCATATGTGTCTTACCTAACAACCTGTCGGTATTTTATACCATTTTAATGTTCATCCATCCTATGGTGTGACTACCACCCACAGGATGGGTATGGTGTGACTACCACCCACAGGATGGGTATGGTGTGACTACCACCCACAGGATGGGTATGGGGTGAATACCACCCACAGAATGGGAATGGGGTGAATACCACCCACAGGATGGGTATGGGGTGAATACCACCCACATGATGGGAATGGTGTGACTACCACTCACAGGATGGGTATGGTGTGACTACCACCCACAGGATGGGTATGGGGTGAATACCACCCACAGAATGGGAATGGGGTGAATACCACCCACAGGATGGGAATGGTGTGACTACCACCCACAGGATGGGTATGGTGTGACTACCACCCACAGGATGGGTATGGGGTGAATACCACCCACAGAATGGGAATGGGGTGAATACCACCCACAGGATGGGTATGGGGTGTATAATAAAGATATTAAACTGTCTTGATGGCAGTGAGTTCACTCACAGGATGAGTGGCACTGACCAATATGGCAGTGAGTTCACTCACAGGATGAGTGACACTGACCAATATGGCAGTGAGTTCACTCACAGGATGAGTGACACTGACCAATATGGCAGAGTTCACTCACAGGATGAGTGGCACTGACCAATATGGCAGTGAGTTCACTCACAGGATGAGTGACACTGACCAATATGGCAGAGTTCATCACAGATGAGTGTGCTGCAATACACTGATGCGTATTATCACAGGATGAGTGCACTGACCAATATGGCAGAGTTCACTCACAGGATGAGTGGCACTGACCAATATGGCAGTGAGTTCACTCACAGGATGAGTGACACTGACCAATATGGCAGAGTTCACTCACAGGATGAGTGACACTGACCAATATGGCAGTGATTCACTCACAGGATGAGTGGCACTGACCAATATGGCAGTGAGTTCACTCACAGGATGAGTGGACACTGACCAATATGGCAGAGTTCACTCACAGGATGAGTGGACACTGACCAATATGGCAGTGAGTTCACTCACAGGATGAGTGGCACTGACCAATATGGCAGTGAGTTCACTCACAGGATGAGTGACACTGACCAATATGGCAGTGAGTTCACTCACAGGATGAGTGGCACTGACCAATATGGCAGTGAGTTCACTCACAGGATGAGTGGCACTGACCAATATGGCAGTGAGTTCACTCACAGGATGAGTGACACTGACCAATATGGCAGAGTTCACTCACAGGATGAGTGGCACTGACCAATATGGCAGTGAGTTCACTCACAGGATGAGTGGACACTGACCAATATGGCAGTGAGTTCACTCACAGGATGAGTGACACTGACCAATATGGCAGAGTTCACTCACAGGATGAGTGGCACTGACCAATATGGCAGTGAGTTCACTCACAGGATGAGTGACACTGACCAATATGGCAGTGAGTTCACTCACAGGATGAGTGACACTGACCAATATGGCAGAGTTCACTCACAGGATGAGTGGCACTGACCAATATGGCAGTGAGTTCACTCACAGGATGAGTGACACTGACCAATATGGCAGTGAGTTCACTCACAGGATGAGTGACACTGACCAATATGGCAGAGTTCACTCACAGGATGAGTGGCACTGACCAATATGGCAGTGAGTTCACTCACAGGATGAGTGACACTGACCAATATGGCAGTGAGTTCACTCACAGGATGAGTGGCACTGACCAATATGGCAGTGAGTTCACTCACAGGATGAGTGACACTGACCAATATGGCAGTGAGTTCACTCACAGGATGAGTGGCACTGACCAATATGGCAGAGTTCACTCACAGGATGAGTGGCACTGACCAATATGGCAGTGAGTTCACTCACAGGATGAGTGACACTGACCAATATGGCAGAGTTCACTCACAGGATGAGTGGCACTGACCAATATGGCAGTGAGTTCACTCACAGGATGAGTGACACTGACCAATATGGCAGTGAGTTTCACTCACAGGATGAGTGACACTGACCAATATGGCAGAGTTCACTCACAGGATGAGTGGCACTGACCAATATGGCAGTGAGTTCACTCACAGGATGAGTGACACTGACCAATATGGCAGTGAGTTCACTCACAGGATGAGTGACACTGACCAATATGGCAGAGTTCACTCACAGGATGAGTGGCACTGACCAATATGGCAGTGAATTCACTCACAGGATGAGTGGCACTGACCAATATGGCAGTGAGTTCACTCACAGGATGAGTGACACTGACCAATATGGCAGAGTTCACTCACAGGATGAGTGGCACTGACCAATATGGCAGAGTTCACTCACAGGATGAGTGGCACTGACCAATATGGCAGAGTTCACTCACAGGATGAGTGGCACTGACCAATATGGCAGTGAATTCACTCACAGGATGAGTGGCACTGACCAATATGGCAGTGAGTTCACTCACAGGATGAGTGACACTGACCAATATGGCAGTGAGTTCACTCACAGGATGAGTGGCACTGACCAATATGGCAGTGAGTTCACTCACAGGATGAGTGACACTGACCAATATGGCAGTGAGTTCACTCACAGGATGAGTGGCACTGACCAATATGGTAGAGTTCACTCACAGGATGAGTGACACTGACCAATATGGCAGTGAGCTCACTCACAGGATGAGTGACACTGACCAATATGGCAGTGAGTTCACTCACAGGATGAGTGGCACTGACCAATATGGTAGAGCTCACTCACAGGATGAGTGACACTGACCAATATGGCAGTGAGTTCACTCACAGGATGAGTGACACTGACCAATATGGCAGTGAGTTCACTCACAGGATGAGTGGCACTGACCAATATGGTAGAGTTCACTCACAGGATGAGTGACACTGACCAATATGGCAGTGAGTTCACTCACAGGATGAGTGGCACTGACCAATATGGTAGAGTTCACTCACAGGATGAGTGGCACTGACCAATATGGCAGTGAGTTCACTCACAGGATGAGTGGCACTGACCAATATGGTAGAGTTCACTCACAGGATGAGTGACACTGACCAATATGGCAGTGAGTTCACTCACAGGATGAGTGGCACTGACCAATATGGCAGAGTTCACTCACAGGATGAGTGACACTGACCAATATGGCAGAGTTCACTCACAGGATGAGTGGCACTGACCAATAAATTTGGCCTTCGAGGCCAAATGTAAAATCAAATTTATATCACACGATGAGATCAAATTTACTCCCAGAATTCCTATACTCATGTCCTCAACCACAACCACCACAACCACCGTCACAACCACCACCACCACCGTCACAACCACCACAACCACCGTCACAACCACCACCACCACAACCACCGTCACAACCACCACCACCACCGTCACAACCACCACAACCACCGTCACAACCACCACCACCACAACCACCACAACCACCGTCACAACCACCACCACCACAACCACCACCACCGTCACAACCACCACCACCGTCACAACGACCACCACCACCACCGTCACAACCACCACCACAACCACCGTCACAACCACCACCACCACAACCACCGTCACAACCACCACCACAACCACCGTCACAACCACCACCACCACCGTCACAACCACCACCACCACAACCACCGTCACAACCACCACAGTCACAACCACCACCACCACCACAACCACCGTCACCACCACCACCACCGTCACAACCACCACAACCACCGTCACAACCACCACCACAACCACCGTCACAACCACCACCACCACAACCACCGTCACCACCACCACAGCCACTGTCACAACCACCACCACCATCACAACCAACACCATCAACCACCACCACAACCACACCACCATCACAACCACACACATCACAACCACCACCACCACAACCACCGTCACCACCACAACCACCGTCACAACCACCACCACCATCACAACCAACACCATCACAACCACCACCACCACCACCACAACCACCACCACCATCACAACCAACACCATCACAACCACCACCACAACCACACCACAACCACCGTCACAACCACCACCACCATCACAACCAACACCGTCACAACCACCACCACCATCACAACCAACACCGTCACAACCACCACCACCATCACAACCACCACCACCACAACCACCACCGTCAACCAAGCTATCTCCCTCACACCACCTACGTATAAAAATAGAGTAGCACCAGAGTAGGCCTACTGGCATAAGCTAGGATACACTATCATCCCAGCATACTGCATCATACTTGGAGTTTACCTGAAGTCTCTTTCAGATGTCACCGCTCCCGCGACCCGGTTTCATACCAAGCTTCCTGGTTGTTAGCCTGGTCGATCAAACTGTAAGTGTCCGCCGCCAGCAGTCCAACGTATGCACCACAACCAGACTGATGAAGAATTGTTTTGAGGACTCTGTTAGGTTCCCTCTTGAAGACAGCTAGCTGTTTGTTGGTAATCCCTATTTTGAACGAAGGGAGAGTGTTGAAGAGTCTTGACCCCTTGACACTTACCGAGTTCTCTCTGGACTCGTATTTTCCCTGCTTTTCATTTTAGGTATCCCGCACTGTCTGCTCAACCTGTTGTGTTCATAAGTAGTAATTTCGGTGTGCAGGTCTGGCATTAATCTGTAAGTATCTTCCAGGTTTAGATTATGTATCTTTCTCGCCCAAATCCTAAGGAATTATGATAATTTAGGCGCTTGACTGAGTTTATACAATCTGTGAAGGTTCTCTGTACATTTTCCAGCTCAGCAATTTCGTCTACCTTGAAGGTGGCCGTTAGTACATATGAATATTCCAGCTTAGAGAGAACAAGTGACTGGAAGAGTATCAGTGTCTTGACATCTCTTGTTTTGAAGGTTCTAGTTATGCAACCTATCATCTTTCCTATAGATGCCATAACAACATTGTTGTGCTCCTTAAACGTGAGATATGACGTACCACTCCCAGATACCTAACATCTCTGACTTACGTTCTACCGAGTCGCTACAGTTTGTTTTATACTCCAATGTTTTTTTTTTTATTTCGTCATGCTAGATACTGCATCCACCATACTACGACGAAACCCACCGCCATTCCACCGACAAAACTACCATCACCCCTACATACTGACTATCGTGGTCGTCTCTGACATACTGTTCATCACCGACAGGAATACTATGAGTGAGCATGTATATTATTGAGATGGCGCCACAATACCTGAGGCACCGACGCCGTGCATATTATCAACTGTGATTACAAGTGAACTAGACAAAAAATCTCACTGCCTGCGTGCCTCTGCATCAGAGACGCTCGTGTCTTGTCTTGGTCTCTATGTTGGTGCCCACGGTCACCATCAACAACCTGATTGATCTGCAACCCCTCGCGCTTCATGAACCACAGTAAAGGTGTTAGGTCCTATGTCGGCCTGCAAGGCGCTAACACTACTTTTCATATACCTCTGACAGGTTTCCAGAGTTTTCCTGCTTCCACCGCCTTGACCTAGGCTCGACTTACCTTCTATAAGTTTATATATATTTTTTTTACTCCCGGAGCCCGACCAGACTTTAACGCGCTTGCCTGGTCAATCAAGCTGTTGCTGCTGGCGGCCCGCTGGCCCACACATCCATCACAGCCTGATTGATCTGGCACTTGGTAGAGATACTTGTCTAGTTTCTTGTTAAGACTCCTACACTTGTCCCAGCACTGTTTCTGATACCTTTTGGTAAGACCTTGAATAGCTTGGGGACAAGGATGTTGAATGTTCCCTCACTGTGCTGACAGCGACCTTGCCTTTACTGGATTTATATAGCACTACACATCTCTCTCATTCCAGTGTTGTTATGACAGTGTGCAGACTTGGGACCAATCCTTCTAGAATTTTCCAGGTGTAGGTTATAATACACCTCTCTCGCCTATGTTTCAAATTGGATTTCAATGGATTTCAAATGTTCCCAGTAATTTAAGTGCTTGAGTGAATCTATACGGGCAGTGAAGGTTCTCTGCATATTTTCCAGGTCTGCAGTTTTGCCTGCCTTGAATGAGGCTGTTAGAGAACAAGTGATTCAAAAAGTATCCTCATTAGCGCAACCCTTGTTTTGAAAGTTCTTGTTGTCCAGCCTATCACTCTTTCTTGCGGTTGTGATAGTGACAATGTTGTCTGATATGATTGCTCCAAATTCTTTCACATTGGTCTAATTACGGCCATTAATGTACGTATGAATCATACTAGAGGATGCTGCTGGTGTTTATCCTGGGAGGAATGTTATCTTCTGCACTACATACTAGGCTGTATACTCTCACAAACATTTAAATAACCTCAAACACTTTATTTTAGAATACTAAAGTGAGTGTGGTATAAACCTTGGTAATAAATACCGACAAGTTGTTTTAGAAAGACACGTAAGCAAACACTATAACATATTTATTAGAAAACGTTTCGGTCCTGGGACCTTGATCACTTCTAACATACAGAGGTAGAAAGACATTATATATATAGGCGGAGAGTGAGATGTGACGCACGTGACCTGAGGAATGTCTACAAAGGCTTTAACTACAAAGGCTTTAACGTGACCAAGATGACTGTACTACAGAGGCTCACCTGAATACAAGACATCAACATGGCCTCCAAACAGTGTCAAAAGTCAACATGCAACAAAAACATTTTAACATTTTTAAGATGATTTTCTCTGCTAAAGATGACACGAGGAGAAAAAAAAATTACAAGAAACTTAAAAGACGCCTCAAACTTTGTAGTTAAAGTAGGCGAGGTGCCTGGGATCCGTGGCATGACAGTGAAGTGTTCAAGAGTCAGTGTCAAGCAGCCTGAAGAATGTGGTTCTGGTCAGCATCACCCACAAGTATTACTGCAACTCTTACTGACACAACTGAAAGAAAGCCGCGGGAAGGGAGAGAGGAGAGAGTGCGAGAGAGGGAGAAGCTAGGAGAAGTGAAAGAGAACCTGGAATAACTGAGGAAAATAAGAGAAGCTTGAGGAGGATAGAGAGAACCTGGGAAAAGAGAAAAAAAACTGGGAAAGATGAAAGAACATAGGAGAAGTGAGAGAAAAAAAAATTGCTGGGAAAAGTGAGATACAAACTGTACAAAAAATACCGGAGACAGAACTTGCGTGCGTTCAATTTTAAATCCACACCTGTACGGACTCAACCACAGTGTTGGTAACCACAGTGTTGATCCTGCACTACACAGGCTTCGTGGCTACACCACCAAATATCAAGAAGTATAAGCATCAGGCGTCCAAAGGTTATACCACTACTCTACACATTAATAACGTCTCACCTAGACTATACGGCACAGGCCATACTATAGAATTTATATAAATGTATTGAATAAGGATGAAGTTAATCCATTGCATAAGGAGTCTTAAAGAGCCCTCACCTACACTGATGAATGACAAAGAATGAGGGATGATGTGAAGTATATACATGGACATTTATGTTAGGTAAAATGACACGCGTGCAACTAATGCGACATTTTATCGTGGCAACGTTTCGCTCTCCAGGAACTTTGTTAACGACCTGACAAAGCTCCTGGAGAGCGAAACCTTGCCACAATATAATGCCACATTAGTTGCACCTGTGTCCTTTTACCCAATAAATTGTCGGTAATTCTACCAACATTATGAGTACTTATAGCTGTGCCGAGAAGATCTAACCAAGAAAGAACTCGAGGCAATAGATTTCACGTGGATAAATTTAGATTTAGAAGGAACATGGGAAAATACTTGTTTACAAATAAGAACTGGTTTAGAAAAACATTTGAGCAAACGCTAACACAAATTAGAAAACGTTTCGGTCCTAGGATCTTGATCAAAGTCCCAAAACCGAAACGAAGTGTAGTACCCTGGGTGATGATGGTAGTAAAAGTAACAAGAACTTGCGCTAAGACTTCCCTGGGTATCTTAAAATAACAGGTGAATAATTATGAATGAGTTGGGTTGAGGACTTGCTTACCAAGTGTCAGCAGACCTACTGCAGTGCTCCTTCATTCTTATGCTCTTATCAGATCAAATGCCCATCACTTCTGTTCATGAACAGAAGTGATGAATAGGCACGACCCACCTCTGTGAGTCATTCAACACAAGGAATGGTGAAGGCTCGACCCTCCGTTCGTCTCAAGGAATGGTGAAGGCTCGACCCTCCGTTCGTCTGAGTGGTACAAGATGTATATGTATCATGGTTAGGGACAAGATAGGCCCACTCAAAAGTTACTCGGGTCAGCTCATCGACAGTGATGACGAAATGTGTAGAATTTTTAACACTTACTTCCTCTCAGTTTTTACAAAGGAAGATACTAGCGATATTCCAGAAATAAATTATGTAGAACAGGGTGATAATAAACTATGCACAATTAGGGTCACAAGCGACATGGTCCTAAGGCAAATAGATAATTAAAACCTAACAAATCCCTGGGCCCTGGGTTCTAAAGGAATGTAAAGAGCAGTTTAGCTAATCTTGGCTAATCTTTTCAACATTATCACTACAAACTGGCATAGTGCCAGATAAGTGGAAAATGGCAAATGTGATACCTATTTTCGAAGCAGGTGACAGGTCCTTAGCTTCGAACTATAGACCAATAAGCCTAACCTTCATAGTGGGAAAATTTACGGAATTAGTAATTGCCGAGGCAATTCGTAGCCATCTTGAAAAACAAATTGATCAACGAATCTCAGCACAGTTTTACAAAAGGGCGTTCCTGTCTTACGAATTTATTAACTTTTTTTTCACTGAGGTATTTGAGGAGGTAGATCATGGTAATGAATATATTGTGTATAAGGACTTCAGTAAAACTTTTAAAATTAAGGCGCATGGAATAGGAGGAGAAATTTTTTCCAGGATAGAGGCGTGGTTGACAGAAAGGCAGCAGAGAGTTTGCATAAATGGGGAGAAATCAGGATGGGGAAGCGTCACGAGCGGTGTTCCACAGGGGTCAGTGTTGGGCCCCTTGTTGTTCACAATCTACATAAACGACTTAGATGAATTGTACATAATCGGTATACAATACCGACAAGATGAAAAATTAGACACCTGGAGGTTATTCCGGGGATCAACGCCCCCGCGGCCCGGTCCATGACCAGGCCTCCCGATGGATCAGGGCCTGATCAACTAGGTTGTTACTGCTGGCCGCACGCAGTCCAACGTACGAGCCACAGCCCGGCTGATCCGGCACTGACTTTAGGTATCTGTCCAGCTCTCTCTTGAAGGCATCCAGGGGCTTATTGGTAATTCCCTTAATGCTTGATGGGAGGCTGTTGAACAGTCTTGGGCCCCAGACACTTATGGTGTTTTCCCTTAGTGTACCAATGGCGCCCCTACTTTCTATTGGGGGCATTTTGCATTGTCTGCCCAGTCTTTTACTTTCGTAGGGAGTGATTTCTGTGTGCAGATATGGGACTATTCCTTCCAAGATTTTCCAAATGTAGATTATGATATATCTCTCCCTCCTGCGTTCCAACGAGTACAAGTCAAGTGCTTCCAAGCGTTCCCAGTAGTTAAGGTGCTTGACAGAACTTATACGTGCAGTAAAGAATCTCTGTACACTCTCTTGATCTGCGATTTCACCTGCTTTGAATGGAGATGTTAATGTACAGCAGTATTCCAGCCTAGAGAGAACAAGTGAATTAAAAAGGATTATCATGGGCTTGGCATCTCTCGTTTTGAAAGTTCTCATTATCCATCCTATCATTTTCTTTGCACGTGCGATCGTGGCACTGTTGTAATCCTTGAAAGTGAGATCCTCAGACATTACTACTCCCAGGTCCCTTACATGTGAAACATCTGAGTATCTTTACTGTAGACGTTTCGCCATCCATAAAGCCACTGGATGGCGAAACGTTTACAATAACGATACCCAGATATTGCACGTGTCTAATTTTTCGACTTAAATGAGGAAATAGTGACATAAGCAAGTCAAGCAACACAAACTGGTATGAATTTATATTAACCAAATCTAACATAAATTGACGTTATGTTAAGCAACATAGACAGGGCCGCGGGGGCGTTGACCCCCGAAACTCTCTCTCCAGTTAACTACCAATAAGATAAACGATAAGAAATTCCATAAATGGGGATGATATGTGGCGGTAAAGTACACCAAGTCAACACATATCATACAATGTGCTTGTGGAAAATGTAAAGACAAGCACAGTATGAAGACGGATTCTACACGACTGAGAAAACTCTAGAGGCAATTTCTTGGCTGACTGGTCACAGACCGCTGGTGACCATATGGTGGAAATGTTGCCTTGATTGGTCCCCTTAGGGACCATATGGCTACCCTTGGCTATGATGGCCGGCAGTGACCATAGTGGCCGCTGTGGTTTATGGAGCCTATACGATGGCTGGCGGGAGGGACGTTAAGAGGTCTCTCACAGAAGTGCCATTTGTCGGGTGACTGTGAAGTGCCATAAAGCAGGCAGCAGTAAGTGGCACCACTCAGTAACCACCGCCCAGCCACACAAACAAACACACACACACACACACACACACACACACACACACACACACACACACACACACACACACACACCAGCAAGACTGGACTTAGTATTCACCTTGAGTAGTGCAGATATTGAGGACATCACATATGAAAGACCCCTTGGGGCCAGCGATCATGTGGTTTTGAGCTTCGAATACACAGTAGAGCTACAAGTGGAGGGGGAAGCAGGAAGGCCAGGACAAATGAAACCAAACTACAAGAAAGGGGACTACACAGGAATGAGGAACTTCCTGAACGAGATTCAGTGGGACAGAGAACTGGCAGGGAAGCCAGTTAATGACATTATGGAATATGTAGCAACAATATGCAAGGAGGCTGAGGAGAGGTTTGTACCCAAGGGAAGCAGGAATAATGAAAAAGCCAGGATGAACCCATGGTTCACCCAAAGGTGCAGGGAGGCAAAAACCAAGTGTGCTAGGGAATGGAAGAAATATAGAAGGCAAAGGACCCAGGAGAATAAGGAGAGCAGTCGTAGAGCCAGAAATGAATATGCACAGATAAAAAGGGAGGCCCAACGACAATATGAAAACGACATAGCAGCGAAAGCCAAATCTGGCCCGAAGCTGTTATACAGCCACATAAGAAGGAAAACAACAGTCAAGGACCAGGTAATCAGGCTAAGGAAGGAAGGAGGAGAGACAACAAGAAATGACTGTGAAGTATGTGAGGAACTCAACAAGATTCAAAGAAGTGTTCACAGAGGAGACAGAAGGGGCTCCAGAAAGACGGAGAGGTGGGGCACACCATCAGGTACTGGACACAGT
This sequence comes from Cherax quadricarinatus, assembly GCF_026875155.1. Classification (NCBI taxonomy): domain Eukaryota; kingdom Metazoa; phylum Arthropoda; class Malacostraca; order Decapoda; family Parastacidae; genus Cherax; species Cherax quadricarinatus. Next base: position 20,755,645 of record NC_069425.1, on the reverse strand, counting down.
ACACACAACCGAGGAAGAAGTGAAGAGGCTTCTGAGTGAGCTAGATACCTCAAAGGCAATGGGGCCAGATAACATCTCTCCATGGGTCCTGAGAGAGGGAGCAGAGGCACTATGTGTACCCCTAACAACAATATTCAATACATCTATCGAAACAGGGAGATTGCCTGAGGCATGGAAGACAGCAAATGTAGTCCCAATCTTTAAAAAAGGAGACAGACATGAAGCACTAAACTACAGACCAGTGTCACTGACATGTATAGTATGCAAAGTCATGGAGAAGATTGTCAGAAGAGTGGTGGAACTCCTAGAAAGGAATGATTTCATCAACAGCAGCCAACATGGTTTCAGGGACGGGAAATCCTGTGTCACAAACCTACTGGAGTTCTATGACAAGGTGACAGCAGTAAGACAAGAGAGAGAGGAGTGGGTGGATTGCATCTTCTTGGACTGCAAGAAGGCGTTTGACACAGTACCACACAAGAGATTAGTGCAAAAACTGGAGGACCAGGCAGGGATAACAGGGAAGGCACTACAATGGATCAAGGAATACTTGTCAGGAAGACAGCAGCGAGTAATGGTACGTGGCGAGGTGTCAGAGTGGGCACCTGTGACCAGCGGGGTCCCACAGGGGTCAGTCCTAGGACCAGTGCTGTTTCTGGTATTTGTGAATGACATGACGGAAGGAATAAACTCCGAGGTGTCCCTGTTTGCAGATGACGTGAAGTTGTTGAGAAGAATTCATTCGACCGAAGACCAGGCAGAACTACAAAGGGATCTGGACAGGCTGCAGACCTGGTCCAGCAATTGGCTCCTGGAGTTCAATCCCACCAAGTGCAAAGAAGACCGCAGACGGAGTACAGTCTAGGGGGCCAGAGACTACAAACCTCGCTCAAGGAAAAAGATCTTGGGGTGAGTATAACACCAGGTACATATCCTGAAGCGCACATCAACCAAATAACTGCTGCAGCATATGGGCGCCTGGCAAACCTCAGAACAGCATTCCGACATCTTAATAAGGAATCGTTCAGGACCCTGTACACCGTGTACGTTAGGCCCATATCCACACCTAGCCAAGCATGTAAAGAAACTAGAGAAAGTGCAAAGGTTTGCAACAAGACTAGTCCCAGGCTAAGAGGTATGTCATATGAGGAGAGGTTAAGGGAAATCAACCTGACGACACTGGAGGACAGGAGAGATAGGGGGGACATGATAACGACTTACAAAATACTGAGAGGAATTGACAAGGTGGACAAAGACAGGATGTTCCAGAGACTAGACACAGCAACAAGGGGACACAGTTGGAAGCTGAAGACACAGATGAATCACAGGGATGTTAGGAAGTATTTCTTCAGCCACAGAGTAGTCAGGAAGTGGAATAGTTTGGGAAGCGATGTAATGGAGGCAGAGTCCATACATAGCTTTAAGCAGAGGTACGATAAAGCTCGTGGTTCAGGGAGAGTGACCTAGTAGCGACCAGTGAAGAGGCGGGGCCAGGAGCTTGGACTCGACCCCTGCAACCTCAACTAGGTTAGTACACACACACACACACACACACACACACACACACTTGGGGCCAGGAGCTGTGGCTAACAGTAAAGTCCGTGTAGACTACACTTGAATCTGTACTCGACTTAAGAAGCCAACACAGTAGGCTTCTTCAGTCGAGTACAGAAAAGTTGGTAGAAGCGGAAGAGATGTGAAGACGATGTAATCAGTCCATCACTCTTGAAGACGTAGTATTGAGGTGGTCAGTCCCTCAGACTATGGAGCAAAACTCTTCACCAGGCTGAGGGACTGTCCACCTCAAAACTAGATCTTCAAGGGTGATGGACTGATTACATCGTCTTTACATTTCTTCAGCTTCTACCAACTGTTCTGTACTCGACTGAAGGAGCCTACTGTGTAAGCGAAACGTTTCGAAATAAAGATACCTAACTGTTGCATATATATCTTACTTAACAACACAATACAAAGCAGAAAGGTGTAAGGAGAGGAGTAGTTTGAGGTAATCAGTCCCTCAGCCTGGAGTCGATGTGTTCAGTCCATTAATCTTGTAGAAAGTACAAATAGGGCTGGAGAAGTAGCTTATATACTGCACAAGATTGATGGACTAAACACGTCAATTCCAGGCTGAGGGACTGATTAACTCAAACTACTCCTCTCCTTACACCTTTCTGCTTTGTACTGGCTTGATGAAGCCACTGTGTGGCGAAACGTTTCTTCAGTAAGATCTCCATAGGTTAGGCAAAACGACAAGTAAAATTAATGTGACATTTTATTGTGGCAACGTTTCGCTCTCCAGGAGCTTTATCGAGTCGTTACGGCTTGCTTATGTCGCTATTTATTCCCTCATCTATGTCGTTTATGTAGATCGTGAACAACAAGGGGCCCAACACTGACCCCTGTGGAACACCGCTCGTGACGTGCCCCCATTCTGATTTCTCCCCATTTATGCAAACTCCCTACTGCCTTTCTGTCAACCATGCATCTATCCAGGAAAATTTTTTTCCTATTCCGTGTGCCTAATTGTCGTCAATAGTTTCTGATGTGAGACTATCAAACGCTTTACTGAAGTCCATATACACAATATCAGCCATTACCATGATTTACCTCCTCAAATACCTTAGTGAAAAAAGTTAATATATTCGTAAGGCAGGAACGCCACTTTGTAAAATTATGCTGAGATTTATTAATCAATTTATACGTTTCAAGATGGCTACGAATTGCCTCGGAAATTATTGATTCTATATTTCCCACTATGGAGGTAAGGCTTATTGGTCTATAGTTCGAAGCTAAGGACCTGTCACCTGCTCTGAAAATAGGTATCACACTTGTCATCTTCCACTTACCTGGCACTATGGCAGCTGGCATTATTGCCAACACTTCTGCACTGTTGTAAACACTTGACAAATATTTGACCAGAGAGAAATGTTTAGGTTAAGTCAGAAAAAACTTGTTTTATTAAAATGTTTCCGAGCAACTGTACACTCCTCTCACGTATGACCACATGTTGACAAGTTTTAAAATAACAGAGACGCTTTTGTTACAGCAAGGTGACGCCCTAGTGAGTTTACTGTTGGCTGAGTGAGGTGACGGTCTGGTGAGTAAGGTGACGGTCTGGCGAGTGAGGTGACGGTCTGGTGAGTGAGGTGACGGTCTGGTGAGTGAGGTGACGGTAGCATGAGTGAGGTAACAGTAGCATGAGTGAGGTGACGGTAGGATGAGTGAGGTGACGGTAGGATGAGTGAGGTGACGGTAGGATGAGTGAGGTGACGGTAGCATGAGTGAGGTGACTAGTCACGAGGTTAAAATCGCAAGGTACACAAATATTAACCCACAAGGTTTCTTTCAGGTATATAGAAGAGCATGACGCAGGTAAGAGTGACACATCTCTGCCCACTCAATCACTGTGGTCACCACGAGGGAAGAGGTCAGTATGGCAGTGTAGGAGAGAAGTGGCGAGTAGTTGCACAGAAAATGTAGTTGTCAGGTAGGTCGATTTTCTTATATTTTTTTTTCCGAGAGTCGAGTTTACTGAGCAGCGTCGATCATCTTGTGTAGGGGGGGGGATGGAGCTCCAACCTGTAATCTATCTGCAGCCGACTCTGCGGGTCATCGCTCACGTGACCTGATCCCAGACCACGCCTGGTTGATTACCTGATCAATCAAGCTGTTGGTGCCAGCAGCCCGCAGTCCAATATACTTAATATCTACTAATATCATATCACTATATCCCCCCCCCACTGTTCTACTCCTAATATTAAGTTCTACACATCTTCTATGTTCATGCGCATAAATATTGACGTGTGTTCTTCAAATCAGTTCCTGACCAGCCCGTCAGTAGTTCGCACATTGGACTGCCTGAGGCCAGCAGTAACAGCCTGATTGATCAGGCCTTGATCCAGCGGGAGGCCTGGTCTGTGACCTGGCCGGGGAAGGCGATGACCACCAGAAGAATCCTTCAGGATCTCAACCTTTTAACAAATATAAGAGTGAAGAATATACCGGTTATACTGACCAGTACTATACAGCGAATACTGATAAAAGTGTTCCTAGTAACTGTCATTACTTACATATTTTGAAACATAAAACAAACCCAGTGATATCATAACACTGCATGAATTACTAAGATTTTACCTGGACAGCGTTTCGGGGGTCAACGCCCCCGCGGCTCGGTCTGGGACCAGGCCTCGTGGTGGATCAGGGGCTAATCAACCAGGCTGTTACTGCTGGCTGAAAGCAAACTGACGTACGAACTACAACCCGGTTGGTCAGGTACTTTAGGTGCCTGTCCAGTGCCTTCTATTAGAGATGTGAATACAGGTGTCCACAACCGTAGAATAAACAAGAGGTGGAGCTACTGGTATGTTAATTAATTCAACTGTATGAATACCGTGAGTCTCACTAATGAATATGCTAAATGTATGAATATATTTTTTACACAAATCAATATACAGACTAAGAATTATCTTACCTCAATTCATTTCAAATCCCAACCACCAGGATGCGACCCACACCAGTCGATTAACGCCCATGTACCTACGTACTGCTAGGTGAACAGGGACAACATTATTTGCAGTTATATAGGAAGATGGATGATAGCTCCAGACCTTTCATGTTGCAATAAACACTTCATCAGGAGACTGAAATATTGCAGGAGAGTCCAGGAAGGTTCGTTCATGGGAACATCCCCAACCGGAAATTGGGGATGTTCCCATGAACGAACTTGCCTGGATTTAACTCCTGCAACACGAAAGGCTTAGAGCTATCATTCCAGTCCCTCCCTCTGACTGCTTTGCATCTTTCGTCTCCCGTCAGCGATTTTTGCGCGCGCGCACACACGCACACACACACACACACACACACACACACACACACACACAACACACACACACACACACACACGATAAGGAAAGCAGTCGTAGAGCCAGAAACGAATATGCACAGATAAGAAGGGAGGCCCAAAGACAATATGAAAATGACATAGCAGCGAAAGCCAAATCTGACCCGAAACTGTTGTACAGCCACATCAGGAGGAAAACAACAGTCAAGGACCAGGTAATCAGGCTAAGGAAGGAAGGAGGAGAGACAACAAGAAATGACCGTGAAGTATGTGAGGAACTCAACAAGAGATTCAAAGAAGTGTTCACAGAGGAGGCAGAAGGGGCTCCAGAAAGACGGAGAGGTGGGGCACACCACCAGGTACTGGACACAGTACACACAACCGAGGAAGAAGTGAAGAGGCTTCTGAGTGAGCTAGATACCTCAAAGGCAATGGGGCCGGATAACATCTCTCCATGGGTCCTGAGAGAGGGAGCAGAGGCGCAATGTGTACCCCTAACAACAATATTCAATACATCTATCGAAACAGGGAGATTGCCTGAGGCATGGAAGACAGCAAATGTAGTCCCAATCTTTAAAAAAGGAGACAGACATGAAGCATTAAACTACAGACCAGTGTCACTGACATGTATAGTATGCAAAATCATGGAGAAGATTATCAGGAGAAGAGTGGTGGAACACCTAGAAAGGAATGATCTCATCAACAGCAGCCAACATGGTTTCAGGGACGGGAAATCCTGTGTCACAAACCTACTGGAGTTCTATGACATGGTGACAGCAGTAAGACAAGAGAGAGAGGGGTGGGTGGATTGCATATTCTTGGACTGCAAGAAGGCGTTTGACACAGTTCCACACAAGAGATTGGTGCAAAAACTGGAGGACCAAGCAGGGATAACAGGGAAGGCACTACAATGGATCAGGGAATACTTGCCAGGAAGACAGCAGCGAGTCATGGTACGTGGCGAGGTGTCAGAGTGGGCACCTGTGACCAGCGGGGTCCCACAGGGGTCAGTCCTAGGACCAGTGCTGTTTCTCGTATTTGTGAACGACATGACGGAAGGAATAGACTCTGAGGTGTCCCTGTTTGCAGATAACGTGAAGTTGATGAGAAGAATTCATTCGATCGAAGACCAGGCAGAACTACAAAGGGATCTGGACAGGCTGCAGACCTGGTCCAGCAATTGGCTCCTGGAGTTCAATCCCACCAAGTGCAAAGTCATGAAGATTGGGGAAGGGCAAAGAAGACCGCAGACGGAGTACAGTCTAGGGGGCCAGAGACTACAAACCTCACCCAAGGAAAAAGATCTTGGGGTGAGTATAACACCAGGCACATCTGAAGCGCACATCAACCAAATAACTGCTGCAGCATATGGGCGCCTAGCAAACCTCAGAACAGCATTCCGACATCTTAATAAGGAATCGTTCAGGACCCTGTACACCGTGTACGTTCGGCCCATATTGGAGTATGCGGCACCAGTTTGGAACCCATACCTAGCCAAGTACGTATAGAAACTAGAGAAAGTGCAAAGGTTTGCAACAAGACTAGTCCCAGAGCTAAGAGGTATGTCCTACGAGGAGAGGTTAAGGGAAATCAACCTGACGACACTGGAGGACAGGAGAGATAGGGGGACATGATAACGACATACAAAATACTGAGAGGAATTGACAAGGTGGACAAAGACAGGATGTTCCAGAGATTGGACACAGTAACAAGGGGACACAGTTGGAAGTTGAAGACACAGATGAATCACAGGGATGTTAGGAAGTATTTCTTCAGCCACAGAGTAGTCAGCAAGTGGAATAGTTTGGGAAGCGATGTAGTGGAGGCAGGATGCATACATAGCTTTAAGCAGAGGTATGATAAAGCTCACGGTTCAGGGAGAGTGACCTAGTAGCGATCAGTGAAGAGGCGGGGCCAGGAGCTCGGACTCGACCCCTGCAACCTCAACTAGGTGAGTAACTAGGTGAGTAACACACGCACGCACACACACACACACACACACACACACACACACACACACACACACACACACTATCAGGAGAGTGGTGGAGCACCTAGAAAGGAATAAGTTTATAAATGACAACCAGAACGGATTCAGGGAAGGAAAATCGTGTCACAAACCTACTGGAGTTTTATGACAAGGTAACAGAAGTAAGACACGAGAGAGAGGGGTGGGTAGACTGCACTTTCTTGGACTGCAATTCCTTCCGACACAGTTCCTCACTAGAGATTAGTGCCAAACCTAGAGAATGAGGCATACATAACAGGAAACGCACTGCAACGAATCAGAGAATACTTGCCAGGGAGGCAACAAGGAATCATGGTACGTGACGAGGTGCCAGATTGAGCGCCTGTGAAGAGCAGGGTTCCACAGGGGTCAGTCCTAGGACCAGTGCTGTTTTTGGTATATGTGAATGACATGACGAAAGGGATAAACTCAGAAGTGTCCCTGTTTGCAGATGATGTGAAGCTAAAGAGGATAATTAAATCTGACGAGGATCAGACAGGACTACAAAGAGACCTGGACAGGCTACAAGCCTGGTCCAGGAAATTGCCTCTTGAATTTAACCCCGCCAAATGCAAAGTCATGAAGATCGAGGAAGTGCAAAGAAGACCGCAGACATTACAGGCTAGGTGGCCAAAGACTGCAAACCTTACTCAAGGAAAAGGATCTTGGGGTGAGTATAATACCGAGCACATCTGAAGCGCTCATCAACCAGAAAACTGCTGAAGCACATGGGCGCCTGGCAAACCTGAGAATAGCGTTCCGGTATTTCAGTAACGAATCGTTCAAGACTCTGTACACCGTGTACGTCAGGCCCATACTGGAGTATGCAGCACCAGTTTGGAACCCACACATGGTCAAGAACGTCAATAAATTAGAGAAAGTGTAAAGGTTTGCAACAAGACTAGTTCCAAAACTAAGGAGAATACCCTGCGAAGAAAGGTTAAGGGAAATTGGCCTGACGACACTGGAGTACAGAAGGGTTAGGAGAGACATGATAACGACATACAAAATAATGCGAGGAATTGACAAGGTGGACAGAGACAGAATGTTTCAGATATGGGACACAGAAACAATGGGTCACAATTGGAAGTTGAAGACTCAGATGAGCCAAAGAGATGTTAGGAAGTGGAACAGTCTGGCAAGTGACGTAGTGGAGGCAGGAACCATATACTACATAGTTTTAAGGCGAGGTTAGATAAAGCTCAAGGAGCAAGGAGAGAGAGGATCAACTTCCTGGCAGCTGAAGCATGTTCTAGGCATATTCCCCTAAGAAAGAAGAAGAGCAGGAGTAAACTGGAGAAAGACGCTCCCTCTACAGAAGACGACGAAGTGTCACTGAGCTCCTCAGGAGTGCTAGAATATCTGATACACGAAAGGAGGCGCTGACCAGGGAAGTGGAAACTATCGAACTTAAGTTAAATGACTCTTACAGGAACCAGGAGAAACAGGAGGAGCTTAAAGCTATTAGTGAAATTGAAAGAAATTCAAAATATTTCTTTTCATATGCCAAAAACAAGGCAAATACCACATCTAGTATCGGGCCCTTACTCAGACAGGATGGGACTTACACAGATGACAACAAGGAAATGAGTGAAATATTGAAATCCCAGTACGACTCTGTGTTTAGTGAACCACTAATCGGTCTGAGGATCGACGACCCAAATGATTTCTTCATGAATGAGCCTCAAAACTCCATAAATGTATGCCAGATTTCCGACATTACCCTAACTCCGATAGATTTCGAAAAAGCCATGACAACATGCCCATGCACTCAGCCCCGGGCCCAGACTCGCGGAACTCTGTTTTCATTAAGAACTGCAAGAAACCCCTCTCGCGTGCCCTAAGTACATTATGGAAGAGGAGCTTGGACATGGGTGAAAATCCACAGTCACTTAAAACAACGGACATAGCCCCACTCCATAAAGGTGGCAGCAAAGCATTAGCTAAGAACTATAGACCAATAGCTCTGACGTCCCACATCATAAAAATCTTTGAAAGAGTGCTAAGAAGCAGGATTGCAAATCACCTGGATTCCCAAAATCTGCACAATCCAGGGCAACATGGATTCAGGGCAGGTAGCTCCTGCCTCTCACAACTACTGGATCACTATGATATGGCCTTGGATGCACTGGAAGAAAATCAGAATGCAGTTGTAATATACACAGACTTTGCAAAAGCATTTGACAAATGCGATCATGGCGTAATAGCCCATAAAATACGTGCTAAAGGAATAACTGGGAAAGTGGGGAGATGGATCTTTAACTTCCTAACAAATCGAAAACAAAGAGTAGTGGTCAACAGAGTTAAATCGGAGGCTGCCATAGTGAAGAGCTCTGTTCCACAAGGCACAGTACTCGCCCCCATCTTATTCCTTATCCTCATATCAGACATAAACAGAGATGTACACCACAGCACCGTATCATCCTTTGCGGATGATACTAGGATCTGCATGAGGCTGTCATCTGCTGAGGACGCGGTTAACCTCCAAGAAGATATAAACAAAGTTTTCCAGTGGGCAACGGTAAACAATATGATGTTCAATGAGGACAAATTCCAACTACTCCGTTATGGAAAACTGGAGGAGATAATAACTAGAACAGAGTATACTACTGACTCTGGCCATACAATAGAGCGGAAAAATAATGTAAAGGGACCTGGGAGTACTAATGTCTGAGGATCTCACTTTCAAGGATCACAACAGTGCCACGATCGCACGTGCAAAGAAAATGATAGGATGGATAATGAGAACGTTCAAAACGAGAGATGCCAAGCCAATGATGATCCTTTTCAAATCACTTGTTCTCTCTAGGCTGGAATACTGCTGTACATTAACATCTCCATTCAAAGCAGGTGAAATCGCAGATCTAGAGTGTACAGAGATCCTTTACTGCACGTATAAGTTCTGTCAAGCACCTTAACTACTGGGAACGCTTGGAAGCACTTGACTTGTACTCGTTGGAACGCAGGAGGGAGAGATACATCATAATCTACACTTGGAAAATCTTGGAAGGAATGGTCCCAAATCTGCACACAGAAATCACTCCCTACGAAAGTAAAAGACTGGGCAGGCGATGCAAAATGCCCCCAATAAAAAGTAGGGGCGCCATTGGTACACTAAGAGAAAACACCATAAGTGTCCGGGGCCCAAAACTGTTTAACAGCCTCCCATCAAGCATTAGGGGATGAACATCAAAATGGTATACAATACCGACAGGTTGTTAGGTAAGACACATATGCAACAGTTAGACATCTTTATTCCGAAACGTTTCGCCTACACAGTAGGCTTCTTCAGTCGAATACAGAAAGTAGGCAGGAGCAGTAGAGATGTGAAGACGATGTAATCGTCTTCACATCTCTACTGCTCCTGCCTACTTTCTGTATTCGACTGAAGAAGCCTACTGTGTAGGCGAAACGTTTCGGAATAAAGATGTCTAACTGTTGCATATGTGTCTTACCTAACAAGCATTAGGGGAATTGCCAATAAACCCCTGGCTGCCTTCAAGAGAGAGCTGGACAGATACCTAAAGCCAGTGCCGGATCAGCCGGGCTGTGGCTCGTACGTTGGACTGCGTGCGGCCAGCAGTAACAGCCTAGTTGATCAGGCCCTAATCCATCGGGAGGCCTGGTCATGGACCGGGCCGCGGGGACGTTGGTCCCCGGAATAACCTCCAGGTAACCTCCAGGTAGTAGCGACCAGTGAAGAGGCGGGGCCAGGAGCTATGAATAGACCATTGTAACCACAAATTGGTGATTACACACACACACATTATATATATATATATATATATATATATATATATATATATATATATATATATATTATATATATATATATATATATATATATTTTATATATATATATATATATATATATATATATATATATATATATATATATATATATATATATATGAGAGCAAGTGTTTGCAATGAAGCATAGGTGAAGAGTATTTAGATAAGTCATTTATGGATTTGGAAAAGGCGTATGATAGGGTGGAGAGGGGCAATGTGGCAGATGTTGCAAATATATGAAATAGGAAGAAGGTTATTGAAAGCTGTGAAGAGTCTTTACGAGGATAGTGAAGCTAAGGTTAGAGTATGCAGGCGAGAGGAAGATTATTTCCCAGTAAAAGTAGGTCTTAGACAAGGATGTGTGATGTCACCATCGTTAATATATTTATAGATGGAGTTGTAAGAGAAGTTAATGCTCGAGTGTTGGCGAGAGGTGTGGGGTTAGAAGATAAAGAATCTAACACAAAGTGGGAGTTGTCACAGTTACTCTTTGCTGATGACACTGTGCTTTTGGGGGATACTGAAGAGAAGTTGCAGAGGTTGGTGGATGAGTTTGGTAGGGTGTGTAAAAGAAGGAAATTAAAAGTGAATATAGGAAAGAGTAAGGTGATGAGGATAAAAAAAAAAATAGGTAACAGAAGACTAGATATCAGATTGGAGGGAGTAAGCATGGAGGAGGTGAATGCATTCAGATATTTAGGAGTGGACGTGTCAGCAGATGGGTCTATGAAAGATGAGGTGAATCATAGAAATGACGAGGGAAAAGGTGATTGGTGCACTGAGGAGTCTGGGGAGAGAAAGAACTTTATCCATGAAAGTAAAGAGGGGAATGTATGAGAGTATAGTTATACCAACGCTCTTGTATGGGTGTAAGGCAAAGGTTGTAGATGTTGCAACAAAGATGGCAAAGTGTGGAGTGAATATATTGCAGAGAATCCGTAGTTTGGAGATTAGAAAGTTACCAAAATTATTCATTATCCAGAGGGCTGAAGAGGGGTTTGGACATGTAGAGAGGAAGGAACGACACAGAATGACTTCGAGTGTATAAATCTGTAGTGGAGGGAAGGTGGGGTAGGGATCGGCCTAGGAAAGGTTTGAGAGAGAGCGTAAAGGAGGTTTTGCGTGCGAGGTGCTTGGACTTCCAGCAAGGGATGCGTGAGCATGTTAGCAGCAAATAGAGACAAATGATTTTTAGATCTTGACGTGCTGTTGGAGTGTAAACAAGGTAACATTTATGAAGGGATTCAGGGAAACCGGCAGGCTGGACTTGAGTCCTGGAGATGGGACGTACAGCGTCTGCACTCTGACGGAGGGGTGTTAATGTTGCAGTTTTATAACTAGTATAAGCGAGCCTCTGGCAAGACAGTGATGGAGTGAATGATGAAAGTTTTTTTTCGGGCCACCCTGCCTTGGTGGGCCACCCTGCCTTGGTGGGCCACCCTGCCTTGGTGGGCCACCCTGCCTTGGTGGCCACCCTGCCTTGGTGGGAAACGGCCGATGTGTTTTATATATATATATATATTAATATATATATATATATATATATATATATATATATATATATATATAAACCTGTTATGAGTATGTGTGTGTACGTGGCCATGAGCGTGTATACAAAACTCTAAGAGCAGACAAAGAGCGGTGTACACCATAACTGGAACTAACAAAAGCTATGAATGAAGTGACTATGTACCACACCCTCCTTCCTCGTGTCTCTGTAGGTGTGGGCGGCCTTGTGCAACTGCTGTGTGTGTGCTGAACACTGGAGAAGAGAAGAGAGGAAGGAGAGAGAGAGAGAGAGAGAGAGAGAGAGAGAGAGAGAGAGAGAGAGAGAGAGAGAGAGAGAGAGAGAGAGAGAGAGAGAGAGAGAGAGAGAGAGAGAGAGAGAGAGAGAGAGATTGCCGCCGATGCAGCTAGTTTTCTGTACACCCCATATTCATCCTGTAGACTTTAGCGCACAAGCATTTGGATACACAAAAGGCCTAGGAACTAGATTTATATAAACAGTTGTCTTATCTGTTACAAGCAAACTTAGGATATTTGCTCAATATGTCTGGTATCTTATTTTCATTAATAAGATACCTTGACATATCACATAGGTTATTATACTGTATCTCTACATTCCTCGATAAGTTGATAATTAAGCACAAATTTGCGTTCATAATGTTGTTCATGATCTGTATATGTACCATACTGTTAAGAGGTAGTTGTAGCCAAGCCTAAGCCTGGTTACAACATCAGACTGATAGACTGAACGCACAGATTCCAAGCTGAAGGACTGATTACCTCAAACTACTATGTTTTTCCACCGTTCTTTATATTGGACTGACGAAGCCAATATGGCGAAACGTTCCCTAAATAAAGATTCCTAAATGTTGCACAAGTGTCTCATTCTTCAACTTGTGGGTTATCTAAACCAATTATCACGCCAATTAATCTGTTTACATTGTAAGTTGATCCATAGACACACTCTTCTGGGGTGATGTTATCATAGTGAGTGATAGATCGACTCAGGCTTCTCACTGCAATCCTGTATCTTTCACTTTCATTGTTTACCTCTGTCCTAATATTATTCCTGATATATATACACACACATATATAAAGTTATTTTCTACATTTTCCTTCAGGTTATTGTCTTTGGTTAACTTATCAACTTTATTTTGAAGGAGTAATTCAATGTGTGCGATGGAATCCATAAAAAATCCATTAATTCTCCTTAATCTTATGTTGGAGCAACTGTATCTGCGTCTCCATTGTGCATGTTGTAGAGACGGAGAGAAGGAAGCTACTTTTTGTATTAATCAAAATTGAATACCCCAACAGTGTGCTGCTACCCTATTCTATTTGACAGACAGTGGGAACAAAAGCTAGCTATGTTTCGCTGTCATATTCCATCACAGGGGCTGGGTCTCACACACAGCAGGGATGTGGAGTGGTCGTGCTGGGAAGAAGGAAGATGTCAGTCATAAGAGCAAAAGAAAGTGGAAAATTGTGCAAGTTCAGAATAAAAGGAAGTGAGAAATCGGAAACCAGAAAAAGATGATAAAGTGAACATAAACAAAGAGAGAAGAACATAATTAATGCAAGCAGCAGCAGCAGCTGCTGAAGGTGAGGTTCAACACGCACAATGTCAACAATGGTGTTCTTGTTGTCAGGTCCGGGAACTCAGTGTGGGTGTGGGTGGTGTTTGTGTTACGCCCACACTATACCACCCACACCCACCACACTCACAACCCTGCTGACATAAAGTAGGCTAGAGAACAAATTAAAACTAGGTAGGCCTGTACATGGCAACAAGTTGTATAACCAAACAGACCTACACATAAAAAGTTGTACAGCTCGGTAGGCCTACACATGAAACAAATTGTACCAGGTAGGCCTATGCATAACTAGTTGCACATGCAGATGACAACAAGGTATAGGTATATAAAAGTTGTATAACCTGATAGGCCTACATATGAAAAGTTGCACAACCAGTTAGCAACACAATGTTAGCAAAGCCTCGAGATAGTAAATTTATGTACAGAGATTTTCACTAGAATATTTTAGCATAAATGTTTACAGTATACTGACAGGAGGTAGGCTGATGAGTTTACATGTAGCAGCTGGTAGTGGTGGTGGTGGTGGTGGTGGCAGTGGTGGTGGCAGTGGTGGTGGCAGTGGTGATGGCAGTGGTGATGGCAGTGGTGATGGCAGTGGTGATGGCAGTGGTGATGGCAGTGGTGATGGCAGTGGTGGTGGCAGTGGTGATGGCAGTGGTGATGGCAGTGGTGATTGAAGTGGTGGTGGTAACAGCTCACCTCTAAAACTAACAACATGCTCATTGGAGAAGCCAAATACAGATTCTCAAAGTTCAGAGGAAATGTAATTAATGTATATTTTTGATGGATATCATACACTGAATTACTCCTTCATGAAAAAGTTGGTAAATTAGCCAAAGAAAGTAAACTGAAGGTACATACAGAACATAAGTGTGTCTGGCATTATGAATAATATTAGGAGAGAATTAAATATAAGTAATGAAAGTGAATGTCACAGCAATGTAATTACACGTCTAGGCAGATCTATCACACACTATGATGACATTAACGTAGATAAGTATGTTTATGGAGTAACTTGCAATGTGAACAGATTGACTGATGTTGTAGTAACTAGTCTCAGGCTTGGTTACAAGTATCTCTGACAGTCTGACAGACACAGATGATGAGTAGATTAAATGCAAAGAATGTGGCCAGCCTTCTGGTCACTTGAACACTATGTACTTCACTGTCCATTCAATGAGGAATGTAGCGACAGACAGTATAATAACCTATGTAATATGCCAAGGTACAATGAAAATAAGACACCAGACAAATTAAGCTAATATTTTAAAATTGCTTGCAACAGATAAGACAGTTGTAGATATAAATCCAGATGTATAGGTCCTGTAAAACCTTTTGGGGTCTAGTTCCTAGGCCTTTTATTTATCTATATGCTCTTCGTCTACCCTCCACAGGATGGATATGGGTAGCACAATAAACTAGCCGTTTTGGCTACGTCTTCTGTCTTCTCATTTCTCTAAGAGAAAGCAGAGGAAGGGAGAGAGCAGTAGGAAACTGGGGAGGAGTAGGAAGAAAGGAGAAGTAGGAGGAAAGAAGGGGGGAAAGGGGAGGGAGTAGAAAAGGAGAGGGAGTAGGATGAGGTGAGGGGAAGAAGACGAAGAGGAGTTGGAAAAGTAGGAGTACGAGGTGGATGAAATGAGAGGAGGAAAAGAGTGGAGGAGGTGTGTAGGAGTAGGAAGGTGAGGTGTTGAAGTCAAGGTGGTGATAGAGGAGGTACTACTGGCAGGATCTCCACTACCCATAAGCGGCGCCACTTAACGTCTGCGGAAATATGGCGCAACGCTGAGATATAGACTTAAGTGAGGGGGAGGGGTAAGGTGTGGAGGCAGCATCCCAATCCCCGCACACACACCCCTCATACTTAGGCCTAAGACACTTAAATTTATAGTATTTTACTTGCGTCATCTCCCCCGCCAAACATACTCATAAAAAACAAAGCCGACGGCCGTACTAAATACAGACACATTTATGTTCCATGGATATACGGCGAGTTGCATTTTAATTAAACACTGTCGTTCAGTAGGTCAGTAGGCAGCAACCATTTGGGAGGCACTACTGTCGCAATACTAAGAAACGGGAACCTGTTTTTCAATGGCAGGAGAGTTATCAGAACTGGAAGAGACAGAGATCATTTACAGTCCGTTTAGAGCCAATTAAGCGTTTATATTACTGGAAACGCCTCAAAGTCCTAAATATGTACAAGCTGGAGCGGGGAGGGAGGGAGGGAGGGAGGGAGAGAGAGAGAGAGAGAGAGAGAAGAGAGAGAGAGAGAGAGAGAGAGAGAGAGAGAGAGAGAGAGAGAGAAGAGGGAGGAGGGAGGGAGAGGAGGGAGGGAGAGAGAGAGAGGAGAGAGAGAGAGAGAGAGAGAGAGAGAGAGAGAGAGAGAGAGAGAGAGAGAGAGAGAGAGAGAGAGAGAGAGAGAGAGAGAGAGAGAGAGAATATGCGTGGAAAGTGCTTGAGGGTCTAGTAGTCCTAACAACACAGAGTGAAAGGTCTGGGGAGAAAGTCAAAATAAACCCAGTGAGAAGCAGCACTGTGGGCACAATAAGAGAACGTTGTATCAACATCCGTGGTCCCAGACTATTCAACATCTCACCAGAAGATATCAGAAGCACTACTGTGACAAGTGTGGAAGTCTTCAAAAGGAAACTGGACAAGTAACTTCCAAGCGCCAAGTTAACCAGACTGTGATGGATATGTGGGCCAGGGGGCCACCAGCAGCAACATCCAGGTTGACCAGACAAGCATCAGACAAGCCTGGCCCAGGATCAGGCTCCGGGAGCAGAAAAACTCTCGAAATTCATTAAAGGTAAAGGTTAAGGTGGAGGTTACTTGGTATCGCTTCTGGAGGTCATCGCCCCCGCGGCCCAGTCCCATACCAGGCCTCCTGGTTGCTGGTCTGATCGATCATTTGCAGTCCAAAGTATTCAACATAACCTAGCTGATCAGAAAGTATTTTGAGGAATGTAGAGTTCCCTCTTGAAGACAAACGGGGGGGGGGGGGGAATGGGAGGGTTTGTTGCTGATTCTCCCTATGTATGAACAGAGGGTGTTGAAGAGTTGAGGCTCCTTAACACTCACTGAGATTTCTCTCAGTGTGCTCATTGCTCCCCTTATTTTCATTGGAGGTATCCTGCACCGTTTGTGTTAATAAAAGTATTGTGTATTCATAAGTGGTTATTTCGCTGTGCAGGTTTGGGACAAATCTCTCCAATATCTTTCTCGCCTAGGTTCTAAGAGTACAGTTCTAGTAACTTCAGGCCCTCCCCAGTAATTTAGGTGCTTGACTGAGTTTACAAGAACTGTGACAGATTTACGTACATGTTGTCCTCCAGACAATGACGATTATGGAGAGACAAATCTGAACTCTGGCCAGACAGGAGGCAGGCTGACTTTCGTGGCGGCAAGAATACACGGAGTATACTACCAAAGCACAACATGCATAGATCAAGATAACCACTGAGAGGAAGGTCACCACAGCAGCACGTCTAGTCCCTCAGGCAAGACCACAATTAAAGGAGAGAAATCTATGAATCATTATGGGCGTCTCTACCAGATGACATTAGTTAGGTGCAAAATTAACTACATAAAAACAGAAGAGATAACACCAGACGTACATAACACATGGAAGAAATAACTGATATGCCAATTAGTGACTGGGAAACAGGAAATGAAACTGAAAAAGAACCGTCAACAGTATTCAATTCAAGTTTATTCTCTATAATGGTTACAATGTGGGGTTTACAGGTTTTGGGTATTTTGTGGTTTACATGTTATAAAATACTAGTTACAAAGGAGGCCACTAGGACACCTAGCATGGCTAGGCATTTCCAGCAGACTTAGATTAATTCTTAACATTAAATCCTTACAGATTATGGTATTAAGGCTAAGTGACTACATCATAATTTTGAGTTTAGCAATGTGAATGTTTTTGTTTTGGCACAATACAAGGTGTCTATATTTGAGTAACATAGGCAAACTTATGACTAGTTAGGATTTATTATTTTAAGATTAAGATTAGTATTTCTGGGTTTATAGTCAGCGGGTGAGTGAGTGTAATTTTGAACCACCAGGTGGTTATCATGTAGTTAGTTGTCGGGGTGGATCAGGGAGATAAGATGTTTTCTAACTGTAGTTTTGAAAGTGATGAATGTGGCTGCAGTTCTAGAGTTTTCAGGTAGGGGGTTCCAGATTTTAGGTCCTTTGAAATACATTGAATTTTTGTAAAGGTTTAGTCGAACACGGGGAATGTCATAGAGATGTTTGTGTCTGGTGTTATGTCTGTGGATCCTGTCACAACTATCAAGAAAGCGTTTTAGGTCAAGGTTAATATTGGAATTTAAGGTCCTGTAGATATAGATTGCACAGTAGTAAGTGTGGATGTACTGAATAGGGAGTAAGTTTAGATCTATGAAGAGTGGGGGGGGTGTTGCCAGGGATGGGATTTAGTGATTATTCTTACTGCGGCTTTTTGTTGGGTTATTACTGGCTTTAGGTGTGTTGCTGCAGTTGAACCCCAAGGACAGATAGCATAGGTGAGGTATGGATATATAAGTGAATGGTATAGTGTGAGAAGGGCAGTTTGCGGCACGTAGTATCGTATCTTGGAGAGGATCCCAACCGTTTTGGATATTTTTTTGGTTATGTGTTGGATATGGGTGCTGAAATTTAGGTTGTTGTCGAGGTATAGGCCAAGGAATTTGCCCTCATTATGTCTGGTAATTAGAGTGTTTTTCGATCTTAATGTTTAAGTTTGCGCATCTCCTGCTCTGCTACCAAACATAATAAGTAGGTTTTGCCAGTGTTAAGTGTAAGTTTATTGGCTGTCATCCAAGTCGATATTTTGAGCAGCTCCTCGTTAACAATGGTGTTGAGGGTGGGAAGATTAGGGAGAGAGATGACATAAGTCGTGTCGTCAGCAAAGAGAATGGGTTTCAGGTGTTGGGATATGTTTGGAAGATCATTGATATAAATGAGGAAGATAACTGAAGCGATTATTTAAACCACAAGATAACCTGTTTTTTTTATACATGTATTTGACTGGTCATCTTGATTTGGTGGAAGGAAGCCACCATCCTCCATTTTCTTAAAAGACGAGATGAATGTTTTCTGTTTCATCTCTCTCACGACATGTTTATGTAAGCTGTGAGAGATAGAAGATAGAAGATCAATCAGGAAAAGGGGAAGGAAGACGGAAAAGAAGAGGGGAAAATGAGTGAACTGAAGGGACAAAAAATAAAGAAGGTGGTGGGAATTAGGAGATGAAATTAAGAAAGGAAATAAAGAAGGCCGAGGAAGAGTTAATAAGAGTACAAAGACTCCGCTGAATGTTTACAACTATGGAAGAAGACCAGAGGAGGGAGGTACCTCTTATGTGATCAAGTATTAACCTCCAAGTGAAGTCAAGGACATCAATGTAAATAAGTTACTTTGTCTGACTTTTTAAGTTATCACAGGTTATCTACACATGCTGCTATGTATGATAATTTATGTAACTGTATTTATGTGTACCTGTACTTGAATAAACTTACTTTACTTGCTAATGAGACGAGCAGCAGGAATCCACCAAGGTGGTCACCCTGGACACCAGCAGGACGAGACTGACCTTCCTCGAGTCACCAACAGGGCAAGACTCTGACCATCCCGGGTCACCAGCAAGGCAAGACTCTGAGCATCCCGAGTCACCAGCAGGGCAAGACTCTGAGCATCCCGAGTCACCAGCAGGGCAAGACTCTGAGCATCCCGAGTCACCAGCAGGGCAAGACTCTGAGCATCCCGAGTCACCAGCAGGCCAAGACTCTGAGCATCCCGAATCAACCAGCAGGGCAAGACTTGCTACACCCGAGTCACCATTCATGGCATAGACTCTGAGCATCCCCGAGTCACCAGCAGTTGCAAGAGCGTCACTATCTCTCTGCATGTCTGTTTCACCACACGGAGAGATAAATATAAACCCTTTTTAACCCCTTACAGATCCTCAATATGAGCCAGAAGAACTCCGTAGGCAGGAAGGAGGATCCCAACACAATCTCACAAGATATGAAGTGTGTGTACAAGATTACTGCTCACGAAGGATCGAGCCTCTACCACTCCTTGTGGCCTGGAATGACCTACAATGGGTTTAGCGCCGGATAATTGAATCACAAACTAATAGTGTTGTATGACCAACATTGGTATACCCTAGAAAGTTTCCTATTTCCTACTCCTCGAGTCCGGCCCCTGGACCAGGTTTGTCTGGTGTTTGCCTAGTCAACCAGCCTTTACTGCTGGCGCCGCCGCTGTCAGCATAGCCTCACACCTAGAAGATCTGGAATTTGTTGGAGATACTTGTCCAGTTCCTTCTTGGAATACTGCCCACCAATGTTTCTTGATATCTTCTGGAAAGACGTTAATAATCTTGGACTACGATGCTGATAAGAGTTCGCTTATTATTCTTTAAGGCGTCATGCAGTTTTTAAATTATTTTATGTGAACCTAGTTTGGTTATGTCAGGTATATAAACGTAAAATATAATTTAGTCCACAAATAAATTAAAAGACGCAATAACGTCTGGTATAGGAGAGGGAGAATCAAAATTTATGAAGTTTATCTCCCAAGTTTTACGTGAATGTGCTGCCTAAGAGTATCACTCAAGACACAGTGAGAGTGGAGAGTGCTAGGAGATTATAGAAGACTTTAGTTGAAGAACACTACGCTGAGATCGAAAAAACAACTCAACACTTCACCTGGGGATCACTCAACACTGTGTCCAACCTGGGCGATCACTAAACACTTTCCACCTGGGGAGATCACTCCAACACTTCCACCTGGGAGAAACTCAACACTTCCACCTGGGAGATCACTCAACACTTCAACCCTGGGAGATCACGCAAAACACTGTCCACCTGGGAGATTCACTCAACACTTCCACCTGGGAGATCACTCAACACTTCCACCTGGGAGATCACTCAACACTTGCCACCTGGGAGACACTCAACACTTATTTTCCACCTGGAGATCACTCAACACTTACCAACTGGGAGATCACTCAACACTTCCACCCTGGAGATCACTCAACACTTCCACCTGGGAGATCACTCAGCATATAATAATACCCCCCAAAAAATTAAAATAACCAAAACGATGGAAGTGTTTAATAATCATCAATAATCATTATATAAAGATCTAACATCACAATATAATAACCCGAGGAATAATATTATTTTTATTATTTTATTATTAAGTAGCAGCAGCAGCAGTAAATTGACTCATATTTCTCTATAAAGAATGGTTTAAAGTCAGTACATAAAATATTTACTGACATACTTTATAAGTCACTGGTTACGCACAGCATTTCGAAAAATTAGTCTTAAAAAACTTAAATATACTTGTAACATAAATTAATATCTTGGAATTTCTGGCAAAAACAATAATTCCAGGCGTGTAAATTACAATACAATATAATGGAACAATATACTTATTTTCCGAATTAAATACGGGAGTGAAAGAAGCCTGGAAGAAACAGGGATCAGAACTTGGATGAAAACAGTTTGTTTTGACAGCGTATTGCAGTCCAGACACATTAAGATAATGAGGTCTTTTTAACATTAGCTCTGAATCAATGGCAGATACGAGACCTTTGCGATCTTCAGGTAAGCGTTCCAAATATTAATGCCTTTTATGCGCATTAGTTTTTTTTTTTTAACACAGGCTGCTACGACGCTGGGAATAACAAAGAGTTTTTGGTTCTTCTGTTTATGCCTGAAGTTCTGTTGCAACTATTAACAAATAATTTCAGGTAAGGATATCTAATATATATAGTATATAAAATATATATAAATATATTATATATATATAATATATATATAAATATAGTATATATATATATATATATATATAGTATATAATATTATTTAATTAATAAAGTCATATATAATAATATACGTGTAGGTGGTATCAGAGGAAAATATTCAAAACATCTCGGGGAACCTTGATTTTCCCTGAGTACGTTTATTGTCTTCTCTGAGGATGAAGGGTCCCCAGTCCAGCTATAGAGGTGGTACTTCCTATAAAGTATACCTATATATATATATATAAAAATATATATATATATATATAAATATGATATCCTAACAACCGTGCCACAACAGGCCACCAAGGCAGGGTGGCCCAAAAAGAAAAACGAAAGTTTCTCTTTTTAAATGCAGTAATTTATAGAGGAGAAAGGTTACTAGCCCCTTGCCCCCGGAAATTTAAAGGGTCCCCCTCTTACAACACGTAGACTTACGGAGGAAGAATTCTGTTTCACTTTCCCCATTTAGGTAAGAGGAAATAAACAAAAACCCGGGAACTAGAAAGAAATAGAAGAAAACCCAGGGGGGTGTGTGTATAATGCTTGTACATGTATGTGTAGTGTGACCTAAGTGTAAGTAGAAGAGCAAGACATACCTGAATATTGAAAGTTTATGAGACAGAAAAAGGACACCAGCAATACTACCATTATGTAAGAAAATTTAAACAAGCTTTCGTTTTACACTCACTTCGCGGGACGGTAGTACCTCCCGGGTGGGTTGCTGTCTACCAACCTACTATCTATAATTAATATATATATATATTTTATAATATATATATATATATATATATATATATATTTTATATATAATATATATATATATATATATATATATATATATATATATTACATATATAAATATATATATATAATATATATATATATAAATATATATATATATATATTTTACATATATATATATATTATTTTAATATATATAAATATATATATATATATATTTTAATATATATATATAATATATATGGATCGGCATATCGTTGATACAGCACGTTCTGTTGACTTGTTATTGCTTTCAAGTGATCTGTGAAGGTCCCTAGGCACAAATACCATAGGTTAAGTAACGATAGCTTAGACAGTAGTACGATGTAAATAGTGCTGTTTGAGGTACACAGTAACGTATCTTTGAGAGGATACCTACTGTTTTGAAGACCTCTGTTAAATACTGGATGTGGGTACTGTACTTCAAATTGAAGACTTCAGGTTGTCTTACAATGGGAGAACTTTGATCATTATATTTAGTAGGACATTTGTGGTTTTGTTCCCAAACATCATGTAGGAGGTCTCTTCTTAATATTAAGAGTGAGTTTACTGGTAGTCATCCAGATAAATATCTTTACGAGGTACTCAATAAGTGTTGTTGAGAGAATTCGGATTCATCATTATTATTTAAACCAAGGATGAGTATAGAAATACAAGACAATTATTAACAATCAACATACAAAAAATGAAAGTACACTGGTTTGGAGTGCAATGATAGGATGTTGAGAGGGAGGGGAAGGGGTGGAAACCCTTGTGGTGGATCCTGGCAGGACAGTGACCCTACCCTCTGGGTATCATAAGTATGGCTTGAGTCTTGTTGGGTCAGGAAGGTTATGGGGGTGAGGGATGCCAGGAGGTGTTACCCGTCTAACACTCACTCACCTCTAGCGCTGCTCTTACAAGATTTGATTTTGTTTCATTAACGTTTCTGGAGCTGTTTCTCAGGGCTATGGTTCCTCCCTCGCCCTCTCTTATCTTTCACCCATTCATCATCTTGTTTGTTTAGTTCTGCTGATTTTCGTCATTTTTTGCCCCTGAGTCTCTCAGACTTGTTACCTCTGTTCCCTCAGCAACAAACAGCTGTTTGTGCGTTAGTCGACTGCTCTGTCACATTCTATGAAAAGGACCAACAGAAGTCACTCAAATTACTTATCTTACTCGATGCTGTTCTCAGTTAATAACCTCTGGTATTAATAATCTATGGAAAGTATTCAATAAAAACTGCAACATAAGTCGTTATAAGCAGCGCGGCCATAACATACATATTACATAATCATGTCAAAGCCAGTAATAGCACTATGCAATGGGCATCAATCACTGAGTAAGTGCAAGAAGTGTTTGGTGTGGTGATGAGAGGTGGTCAGGGTGATGTGATCCCCAGGCGGCTGTACTGAGGCTGTCCACACGAGCTGATGCAACAACCTCTAAAGTGGTGATTTACACGGATCTCACCACTGTTGAAAATTACCACACCATGGATCATATAATGTTGCTCAAGTGGATTCTGACACCGTGAAATCCGGGACTGCCAATTTTTGTATTCAAAGAATGAATAATTTTATTTATAGAATTGTTTTAGTTGTAAACTAGGTTGCAACTTTTGAACTGTCATGATCATTCCTAACGAGATCCTTCAAGAAGGTCTTGATCAGGTCGTCATCCAGGAGGTTTGGTCAGACTGAGCCATAAGAGCGGCCATCAACTAAGGTTACTAAAACTGCCTTTATTTCGTAGGAAGAGATTTCAAAATTCATATATGAAAAAGCTGAAAATTGTATTCGATTATACTTATCCAACAAATTAAGAGCTTTCAGAGAGAGATCCAGACTTTTCAGTGACCTTCCTTCACGTGTAAGAGGAATTACCAACAGATCAGTAGCCATCTTTAAAAGGGATCTTGAAAAGTTCCTTAAGTCGATTCCCGATTCGGGAGTTTTCCGTACTACCACGGGCTGTCAATACCAAGGCCTGGCCTTGGTCGGCCAGGCTGTTGCTGTGACAGCCCGCCGGCCCCACTTATCCATCACAGCCTACCTGATCTGCCATGGCATGGAGGTATAGATTCAATTTCTCTTTAATTAAAAACTTATACATTCGTTCCAGCAATATTTCTGATATACGTTGGAAGCAAGTTGAAAAGTCTAGACCCACGGATGTTCATGCAGTGTTTTTGTATATTAATTAGGCCCTCTACCATCTTCAATGTGTATTTTATACTGTCTCTCACGTCTTCTTTCCAGAGAGTGCATATTCAGTTTTTCTGAAACATTCTCAGAAGATTAAATGTTTTATTTGTTTTATGTGGGCAGTAAATGAACTTTGTATTTTTCCATCTCTATCTGACCCGCCTTAAGGGAGCAGTCAACACTGGGCAGTACTCTAAGTGAGAGAGAATAAGTTATTTGAGTAGCATTACCATTGACATTATTTCTCTTGCTTTCAAAGTTCTCATTATAACTACTCTCATTTTCGGGGCTATGAGAATAAGAAACAGCATCGCGGCCAAGACTGTGTTTAATTTATATATGGCTAAGGCTAGATTTTACACTGTTTGCTATTTCTCTTTGTTCTCTCTTCGTTATAAAATTATAAGTCCATCTGCCTACTTTTCCTATTATACCTAGCTTATCTGTTCTTCTTTGTGGTATTTTCTTATTTTTAAACAGCTTTGTATTTTTTTTTTTATACGTTCTTCCTCATCTTTCATTAGCCGATCTACTTTATTTTGGTTTTCTCAACGGAACATTTCAAGCAACATCTCATGCGTGGTGCAAACAGCAAAAGCTTGATTAATTACACCACCAACCATGAGGCCTGGTTTGGAACCGGGTCGCTGGGACGATGACCTCAGGAATTTACTACGGGCAGATAATGCTTTTTTTTTTTAAATCTACAATATGTAGCAAGATGTTAAGTCACAAACTAGGTTCAACGAAGCGTCTTCCTCAGCTACGCACAACTCTTATCCAGACAACTGTTAATTACTTACTCTCCGTACGTGATGTTATAATTTAAAGTCCAGACCAAACAAACATCGGAGGAGAGAGTACATGGTCATCTTGCCATGGTAGGGTTTTATCCTAATTAGTGGAGCGCCAGAAGCCTGTAACCCAAGCTGTGGTGATTGCGAGTACAGCAGTGGTGGTGTCAGTGCCTTCCCTTGCGGCACTTCATGTACCCTGGTACAAAAAAGCTAGCCTGACACCCATCCCTTCCTCACCTTCCATATACACCCCACAACCAACATGCTCAAAATCGTAATTCTATGACCCAGCGCTACAGACTCAGAGGGACACATACAGGGTTAGCTAAGAGTATGAATTTACAAATAATAAATAAGAAAAGTAGTGGTTCTGGAGCGGGAAGGGAGTATCATGTCTGGTGTGTCCCCTGGGAGCGTGAGTCGGGGTCTCACAGAGAGCGTCAGTATGTGCCGCCCTCTTATCTCGCTTTCTTCTTGCGTGATCTACTACTATTAAAGGCAAATGCTAAATACAACTACGACGTTGATTCACTGCCTGCCCAATGCAAGTCTTAAGAGGTGATAAAAGTGAACCTGATGTGCATACACATGTGACTGACAATGACTCTTTCTCAACACTACTGAATTAGACTACGCCACACAGCCACTGTCTGTCATATGTGACTATATGTTCACCTGTTTGTATAGTAAACAACAGTCTGGGTGGTGCGGTTTTCACCACTCCGTGTGCTGAATGACGCACACGTGTTTAGTGCTTCATAAAACAATACCATCAATGAAGCTAGTTCCTACGAGCTGTCTGTGTTACCTTCACTGACAGCAACATCAAGTTGTACACGAACTGAAGAGTTACATTAACAAGTTCTCTGAAACAATACCAAAAAAAAAAATGTGTAAAGTGTCTTCGATTATATTTAAAATTATTATACAAACATTAATGAGTTATGATGTGGATCAAAGCGATGAGATTACCCAGTGTGAAACTGATTTAAATAATTTCTTGGAAAATTAATAACACTGGTGTAAGCAAGAATGTGTTAAAAGAGATTAAGTCCGCCCAGATTTACAGAGTCAAACAAGGGCAAGAAGACGTGCCTTTTTGAGAAGATACTGATGGGTGGCTGCTTGTGTACTCGTCTAATTAGGTTGCAAGGATCGAGTCTCAGCTCCTGGATCCACCTTGTAGCCGCTAATGGCTGCACTCTTTCCTGGCTGCGTGAGCTCTGTCATATCTACTCTTAAAGTTATGTATGGATTTTGCCTCTACCACTTCGCTGCTTTGGTCGTTCCACTTCCTGACCACTCCAAGTTCCAGCTATGACCTCGTGTGTCTGAGATCTGACTCGCCCTGTCAACCCCATCAATTCCTCTCATTTTGAAAGTCTTTATCATGTTTTGTTTGCTCCTCAAGCTTTTGTGTCAAATCTCTTGCGGGGTACTGTATCAAACACCTTTGCAATCCAAAACTATACACTCCACCTATCCCTCTTTCTCCTGCCTAACTTTGGTTTCTTTAGCATAAAACTAGAAGATCTTTTCTGAATGTGTGTGAAGTACACACAACCTGCTTTCCCACTAGTTTCTCGTCATTTTACATCAGTGAAAGTGGCACTTTCACTGTTTCACTTTGTTACAGAGTTACTGTAAAGTGGATGGTTGAAGGGACCCTCCATATATATCACTGTTAAGCAGGTGGTTGAAGGGACCCTCCATACACCACTATGTTTGGTAATAACAAGAGGAATAAATGTTGGAAGCTTAACATTAACGTCTTGACTCAGTGGACGTATCAGAAAGGTTAGTTAGTCTGTTAGGTTTAAGACCTATGGACAGCAAGGGAGTAATTAACGTCACAATCCACCACCTAGACACTAACATCAAGTCAACTTTAATCTCTAAAACTGAGAATCAAGTCAACACAGCTCTGGCTCCTTAAACCCTGATCAGTGGAGAATGGCTCTTCTAGTTACCCGAGAGAGGTACTGCTAACCTCACACTCCCGAGAGAGGTACTGCTAACCTCACACTCCCGAGAGAGGTACTGCTAACCTCACACTCCCGAGAGAGGTACTGCTAACCTCACACTCCCGAGAGAGGTACTGCTAACCTCACACCCCCGAGAGAGGTACTGCTAACCTCACACCCCCGAGAGAGGTACTGCTAACCTCACACTCCCGAGAGAGGTACTGCTAACCTCACACCCCCGAAGAGTTACTGCTAACCTCACCCCCCCCGAAGAAGGGACTGCTAACCTCACACTCCCGAAGAGTACTGCTAACCTCACACTTCCCGAAGAGGGACTTCTAACCCTCACACCCCCCGAGAGAGGGACTGTAACCTCAAAACCCCCCGAGAGAGGTACTGCTAACCTCACACTCCCGAGAGAGGTACTGCTAACCTCACACTCCCGAGAGGTACTGCTAACCTCACACTCCCGAGAGAGGTACTGCTAACCTCACACCCCCAGAGAGAGGTACTGCTAAAACCCACACTCCCGAGAGAGGTACTGCTAACCTCACACCTCCGAGAGGTACATGGGTAACCCCCTCACACTCCCGAGAGAGGGTTTCTGCTAACCTCAACCCCCCCCGAGAGAGGTACTGCTAACCTCACACTCCCGAGAGAGGTACTGCTAACCTCACACTCCCGAGAGAGGTAAATGCTAACCTCAACTTTCCCCAGAGAGTAATGCTAACCTCACACTCCCGAGAGAGGTTTCTGCTAACCTCACACCTCCCGAGAGAGGTATGCTAACCTCACACACCCGAGAGAGGTTACTGCAAAACCTCACACTCCCCCAGAGAGGTACTGCTAACCTCCACACTCCCGAGAGAGGTACTGCTAACCTCACACTCCCGAGAGAGGTACTGGGTAACCTCACACCCCCAGAGAAGGGACTGCCCAACCTCACACTCCCGAGAGGTACTTTCTAACCTCACACTCCCGAGAGAGGTACTGCTAACCTCACACCCCCGAGAGAGGTACTGCTAACCTCACACTCCCGAGAGAGGTACTGCTAACCTCACACTCCCGAGAGAGGTACTGCTAACCTCACACTCCCGAGAGAGGTACTGCTAACCTCACACTCCCGAAGAGGTACTGCAACCCTCACACTCCCGAAAGGTACTTGCTAACCTCACACTCCCCCAGAGAGGTACCTGCTAACCTCACACTCCCGAGAGAGGTACTGCTAAACCTCACACTCCCGAGAGAGGGACTGCTAACCTCACACTCCCAGAGAGGACTGCTAACCTTCACACTCCCGAGAGAGGTACTGCTAACCTCAAAACTCCTCGAGAGAAAGGGACTGCTAAACCTCACACTCCCGAGAGAGGTACTGCTAACCTCACACTCCCGAGAGAGGTACTGCTAACCTCACACTCCCGAGAGAGGTACTGCTAACCTCACACTCCCGAGAGAGGTACTGCTAACCTCACACTCCCGAGAGGTACTGCTAACCTCACACTCCCGAGAGAGGTACTGCTAACCTCACACTCCCGAGAGAGGTACTGCTAACCTCACACCCCCGAGAGAGGTACTGCTAACCTCACACCCCCGAGAGAGGTACGTTTCAACCTCACACCCCCGAAAGGAAAGGGTAACCTCACCCTAACTCCCAGAGAGGTACTGCTAACCTCAAAACTCCCAGAGAGGTACGCTAACCTCAACCTCCCGAGAGAGGTACTGCTAACCTCACACTCCCGAGAGAGGTACTGCTAACCTCACACTCCCGAGAGAGGTACTGCTAACCTCACACTCCCGAGAGAGGTACTGCTAACCTCACACTCCCGAGAGAGGTACTGCTAACCTCACACTCCCGAGAGAGGTACTGCTAACCTCACACTCCCCAGAGAGGGACTGCTAACCTCACACTCCCGAGAGAGTACGCTAAACCTCACACCCCCGAGAGAGGTACTGCTTTAACCTCACACCCCGAGAGGTACTGCTAACCTCACAAATCCCGAGAGAGGTACTGCTAACCTCACACTTTCCCCAGAGAGGGACTGCTAACCTCACACCCCCCCCGAGAGAGGTACTGCTAACCTCACACTCCCGAGGAGGTACTGCTAAACCCCACACTCCCGAAGAGGGACTGCTAACCTCACATTCCGAAGAAAGGGAAATGCAACCTCACACTCCCGAGAGAGGTACTGCTAACCTCCCACACACTCCCGAAGAGGAAAGCTAACCTCACACTCCCGAGAGGTACTGCTAACCTCACACTCCCGAGAGAGGTACTGCTAACCTCACACTCCCGAGAGAGGTACTGCTAACCTCACACTCCCGAGAGAGGTACTGCTAACCTCACACTCCCGAGAGAGGTACGCTAACCCACACTCCCGAGAGAGGTACTGCTAAAACCCCACACTCCCGAGAGAGGTACTTTCTAAAACCTCACACTCCCAGAGAGGTTATCTGCTAACCTCACACCCCGAGAGAGGTACGCTAAAACCTCACACTCCCGAGAGAGGTACTGCTAACCTCACACTCCCGAGAGAGGTACTGCTAACCTCACACTCCCGAGAGAGGTACTGCTAACCTCACACTCCCGAGAGAGGTACTGCTAACCTCCCCACTCCGAGAGAGGTACTGCTAACCTCACACTCCCGAGAGAGGTACTGCTAACCTCACACTCCCGAGAGAGGTACTGCTAACCTCACACTCCTTCCTGCTAAAACAATATTTACAATTAAAAAATAAACTACGATTCATAAAAAAATATGTTTTTATATATCAAACTAAAAATAGAAACCAGAAAGCTAGTTAACAAATTCCTGAAATTATTTAGGCGTTGCTGCTGTTACTTGACAAAGCTCCTAGTGAGCGAAACGTTGCCACAACAAAATGTCACATTAGTTGTACCTGTGTCCTTTTATCTAATATTTTGCCAGTAATTCTACCATGATATAGATCGTACCCAGACACTGTCAACAAGAGAAAATTGGTTCGCGAAAATCGCAATAACAAGTGAGCAGACATCTGATACCAGGGATACACTTTATCAGGACTCACGAAATCGTAATGGCACGACTGCAAACAAAACATTGTACGGGTGAGGACTGAACTCGCGGCAAGTGAGCCGTAAACTCCAGGGTTCCAACGAAGTTAATCTGAGGTTCGACTTTGAATCAAAACGTGTGAGTGAGAGTACTGGTGGAAAGTCTGGACACAATGGACGTTTATGACAATGAAGCAGCATGGAACTTTAATTACCTAGGTGTCGCTCCATTCGTGAGCGAAACGTTCCCAATTAAAAAAAAAATCCATACTGCTTCTGTGTCTTGTGTGACCACAAATGTAAACAACACACGTCCCAACACAGTTCTATGTATCATTGGTAGAGTTCTGTTTAATTTATGCTGAATGACCCTAATATTATTATTATCATTATTAATTAGTGAAGAAACGATACCAATATTTTTGAAGATACCGATACCATCAAAATTAGCCGATACCCAGATACCGATACTCTGGCACCCTATAATATTATTTTTAGTTTTATCATTATTATATTAGTTGCCATATAACAAGGCGAAGACGAACCTACAAAACAGTGTAAGGTTATTTTTTTGTCTATGAAGACAGATCCACCACCTTCAACTGACATTCTTCGAAGGTGCAGAATGAGGGCAGACATGACTGACGTGTATATATATATGGAATCACGGCACTGCAAACGGGCATCGTGGCCACGTGAGTGATACATATTTACAGAACGGGAGATAGATACCTAGCTTTGAACTGGTCAAGGATGGTTGGTATCTTAGTACCGACAAGTATGCAATTAAGACATGCTTAGCACCAGGATTTCTGTTGTTGTTGTTGTTGTTGTAAAGGAAACGTTTCTCTCATTAGGAGGGCACGTATATTAATTAGAGCCTGCAAAAATGGGTTGAATAAAACAATAAATGAGAATGATTGGGTTTACCTGGAGTCTACCTGGAGGGTATTCCGGGGATCAACGCCCCCGCGGCCCGGTCCATGACCAGGCCTCCTGGTGGATCAGAGCCTAATCAACCTGGCTGGTCAGGCACCGACTTTAGGTGCAGTGGCTTTATCAATTCTACATTTTTCAGATTATGTCCTTGTATTGTACTGATAAAGCTACTGGATGGCGAAACTTCTACAAATACAGATACCCAGATGTTTCACACGTGTCCATTCTTCATCTTGTCAGTACTGTATACCAATTATGTACAACATAAGCAAGTAGGCCTACTTCAGTGCACCACTTATTCAATTCAGGATGTTGTTGGTGACTAATAGAGATTTAATTCTGGTGGTGGGCGGCTCATTCGTGTGTCAACATAGAGGCCTCGAGAAGATATATTTGCATTCGGTGGAGGTAAATTTGGCTGAGCCCACCTCGACCCCTGCTAAGAGCAGAGGGTAGTAGGCCTACTTCAGAGGTACACATAATGGCGCAAGACAGAGGTGATATATTAAGGAAGCGCCTACCATGTCTCCTTCCCTCCCCTCTGCCTTTAATGGTCAAGGAAGGGCAGCAAAAGGAGCGTAAAGTTATAAATCTCGTTCTCTGTGATTTATCCCAAAACTCTCGCTGTATTTGGCCACCATCTATGTGTTGTAGTCAAAGTTAGTTATAAAATATAAAGGAACAAAACAAGTTCATCTGTCAGAGAGAAGTGGGAAGATACTTCCTCGCAAGCAAAAGTTACTTAGTCACTCTTATCTTCTAAACTGCACTTCATTTTACACATCAAAACATTTAACGATTATTAAAATGTCGAACCTTTGAAGCTAATCTAGTGTCTGGACGTGTGTAAATTAGTGACTCTTAATGAAGATTACCTCGACTTATGACTGGTGACTCCTCATTAGGATTACATAGTTATGATTGGGTTGTTGGAAAATGTTTGACTCGGAGCGAGTCCAGTCTTACATTGTGGACTAGATAGAGCTTGAGAAAGGCGGCGTCAGAGGGAGACATGTGGGTTGCATCAAATAACTTAAACAAAAAAAAAAATGACCTGCGAGGCGGAGAAAAAGAAACGACACTGAGAAAAGTCTGGCCTGTAAAATACAAGACAGTAAAACATGTTAGGATTTCAGACTGCCCCGAAAAGCAAAATCACGCCACCATATTGGCAAGACATTTCAGACCAGATAGCTGACATTCCATTCCAATAACAATCTTATCCTAGGTTTTTTTCAATATACAAATATCACTTACAATTATTCTCGTGCAAATGCAGCAAATCCTGGATTTTTTTTTTTTTGGTTGTTGTAGAATGAACGAACCTTAGTTACAATACTTGCGTTGATCATAACTGTTATCTTTACAGATATTGTTGCAGTTGTTAGTTTAGCCATCCTATGGACGACAGCACAACTTATGCTTATATAAAATGGTTGAGGGGCTCTAAAAATGACATTAATTCTTCGTAACACACACACGGTGACCAGGAAAGTTAAAAGAGAAGTTAAACAGAAAACTGAACACACAAGTAGTACCGTAGATAGAGCGCTCTGACACTGTACATTATTAGCGTCCTTGATAATAAAAAAAAATATACAGCACACAAAGACAAAGATAAAATTAAGAAACAAAACTACCGGCATGAATAAAACGCAAAACAAAATTAAAACCATACAAGTGAAAAAGAAAAATGAGCGAACACTAAAAAGAGGAAAACCTGAGTGAAATAAAAAACAAGGAATATAAGAGAGTAACGCCTAGAAAAACTGAAGAGAAAGGGAGGGAGGGAGGGAGGAGAAATGACACTGGAGTAAGATGAGGAAATTGTTTCCTCTACCGGACCACAATGTTATGACTGCTTAAGTTAAGAACACATGTTAATGACGAAGATCTTCAGTAGTGTGCCAGAGACGTCACTAACAACATGAAAGAACATAAGTATCCGAGAAAAAAGATCAACAGCATTTCAAGCCTATCAGCCGAAGCGGAACCAAATTTAGGATTATTTTCTTAATATTCCGGTATCATATTTAAATAAATACCCTGACACACCACATAGGTTATTATACTATCTCCGTAGTCTGCAATATATGGAAAATTAAGTACATAGTGTTCAAGGAAATGACCATAATACTGACCGCATACTTGTTTCCTTGTGCTGACATACCTACAAGCCTAGCCACACTTAACTAGCCCCTTCGGAGGCAAGATCTAATTGTAAACTTACAGTACATAGGTTTTTTTCCCCATATACTCAGACAAGAATAATATTTTCGTACACTAAGTTCAGCAGTTCTCTAAACTTGTAACATTACTAAGAAGTGACAACCAGAAAGGAATGTGATGAATGCGCCACAACACGACACCGCTTAGCAAACATTGCACGGGAGTGGAACTCTTTTTTGCCAATTTTGACAAAGGAGAATACAAATTACGAGTCATAAATATGAGGAGTGTTGTTAAGGTCGGTGGTTGTAGCGTCCACAGGATGTGAAGGGTGAGTGTCGGGAGGCAGCCGAGCACAGTGATGGATGATGAGCCAGACTTGTGACCACACGCAACCAACCCTCCTACCATGCACGCACACGCACAAAGAGGAGAGATACAAGGCTCTGAGAGGAAGGAATGGACCTAGTAGCGACAAGCAAAGAGGCAGGTGCCAGGAGCTGCGAATCGACCCCTGTAACCACTGAATACACAAGCGCGCGCGCACACACACACACACACACACGCACGGACGCGCGCGCGCACGCGCACACACACACACACACACACACACACACACACACACACACACACACACACACACACACACACACACACACACACACGCACGCACGCACGCACGCGCACTTTTTTGGATTATTAAGTCTGTGGGACAGCCTTGTGGCTTCATGTAACTCCTAATCTGCATGCCAACACACACACACGCAAGCAGATATATACATGCTATAACGTGGGATATATTTTTATCCTATTTTAAGATTTTTAAAATGTAACTATCTCCGTATAAATAAAGTTAAAACAAAAGATACTTAAACCATCGAGTTGTTTACAATCATGTAATTGTGATTTCGCAAGTAATTCATAATAATTCTGCACTGACTTAGAGCTAGAGCACACCACGGCCAAGCTGGTGTGAGTCGTCTGTGAAAGCTCACACTAAGTAAGTTTATTTAGGCATAGGTACACATAACTACAATTATCATACGTTGTATAAATTACTGAGGATAACCCCCAAAAATCAGGCAAAGTTACTTATTGCCATTGTGGTTCTTGGAATTTGTGGCCAATGCGGAGGCCTTGCTAACCTTCGTATGGTGTGTGGAATTATACCCAGTTGGCCAAATCATCATAAACCGGCATGACACGGCGGTTAAGAGACTGGCCTAGTAGTTTTAGCATTGGTTTGCCATGAGTTCAGAACTGTGTGGGCGCCTAACAGGTCCTGGGAGGGTCGGAGACAGAGGGACCATGTGATTGCTGCTCTGAAACGAGGTCAGCAGGACTCAAGTAGTTAGGGAGTGTTATGATTGGTCCTTTCGGAGGTAGTAGTAGGGTTATCAGTGCGATTAGCCAAGGGTGGAGACCAAGTCTATATAAAGGCTTACAAACAGGCAGGATGACTGCAATGTGCATCCTTTTTAAATCACTTGTTCTCTCTAGGCTGGAATACTGCTGTACATTAACATCTCCATTCAAAGCAGGTGAAATTGCAGATCTAGAGAGTGTACAGAGATCCTTTACTGCACGTATAAGTTCTGTCAAGCACCTTAACTACTGAGAACGCTTGGAAGCACTTGACTTGTACTCGTTGGAACGCAGGAGGGAGAGATATATCATAATCTACACTTGGAAAATCGTGGAAGGAATGGTCCCAAATCTGCACACAGAAATCACTCCCTAAGAAAGTAAAAGACTGGGCAGGCGATGCAAAATGCCCCCAATTAAAAGTAGGGGCGCCACTGGTACACTAAGGGAAAACACCATAAGTGTCCGGGGCCCAAGACTGTTCAACAGCCTCCCATCAAGCATTAGGGGAATTGCCAATAAGCCCCTGGCTGCCTTCAAGAGAGAGCTGGACAGATACCTAAAGTCAGTGCCGGATCAGCCGGGCTGTGGCTCGTACGTTGGACTGGGTGAGGCCAGCAGTAACAGCCTGGTTGATCAGGCCCTGAACCACCGGCAGGCCTGGTCATGGACCGGGCCGCGGGGGCGTTGATTCCCAGAATAACCTCCAG